>OZ010592.1:93006888-93201888 GCA_963932145.1 Acanthosepion lycidas | reverse complement strand
AAAACGCTCAATATCAGTGATACACATATCATATTTACTTGAATGGATGTGTGTTCATAACCCTGTCTTTCACGTTTATGCGACCCTCAAACAAACAGTTTCTCTGAGGATCGGATAAGCGTGAAACCCAGGGTCACAAACTCACATCAATTCAACCAAATATATTAGCTCTATCACTGATATTGAGCGCTTTCTAATAAGTACCGCACATATAATATATAAATAATAATAATAATAATATATATATACTTTTCATATATATATATATATATATATATATATATATATATATATATATATATATATATATACTTTTCATATATATATATATATATATATTAACTTTTCATATATATATATATATATATATATATGTGTGTGTGTGTGTGTGTGTGTGTATAAGTTTTTGGAAAGATGTAGAAAATGTTAGCAGGAACAAAAAACTGAAAATATTAATCGGGATTTAAGGCCAAAATACTTGTAGATGAGGACAGCATTACTTATAACAAAATACTATAAAATAATTTATACTCCATTTTTGGAAGAACTAACACCTGCTCAATCAATTAATTAAAAAATGAACGAGAGTAGATATTTGGAATGTTGATAAATATAAATTTAGTTAAGCAAAAACAGAAAGTAAAAATAAGACAAATGATCTTCAATTTAGTTGTACAAAAGAAATAAATACTAATATAGAAAACCTCGGTGAATGTCGGAAAAATTGAATAAAATAATAATAATAATAATAATAATAATAATAATAATACACAGAGACAGAACAATCATAGCTAACCATGCAGACATTTTTATTAGAGACCGCAAACAAAAAAAGTGCTTCCTTATTGATATGGCAGTCCCTGCGGACCGTAATGAATATTTGAAGATATTCAAAAAGCTATCAAAATACGAATTTTTTGCTAGTTCGGTACATCCTTAGATAATATGGTCGACAGTTTATTTGATTATTAAAATTTGAAATCGAAATCTCAATAATGTGGCACATGAGAACATCAAAAATCCATGTTGTATTTGGAGTCTCGGATTGGTTGGAAAAGATTCCAGTAGACTCATTGAAGGGATTCCTGGAAGCTCATGCCTTAAATAAATACAAAAAAAAAGGTCTCATGAATACAGCCCACGCCATACGAAGGGCTTTATCTATGTAAAATATGTGTGTGTGTGTGTGTGTGTTTTAATTGGTCAGTTGAAAATGTAATGATGCGGTTTCTAATTTTAGGTATCTGGGCGGGACCCAGAAAGAAATGTGTACACATCAGAAATCAAAGGAAATAAAATAAAAATGAATATACCCACTGGCATAGCAAGGTGGCGACATAGATGCACTGGAAGTTATGCAAGAAGCACACAATTGAAGCAAGTGAGAATAATAATAATAATAAAAATAATAATAATATAATGATTATTATTATTGCTACTACTATTAGAAGAAGAAGAAGAAGAAGAAGAAGAAGAAGTAAAAATATTTTTCTTATCGTACAACCAGATTTATTCAAGAATCTGGAATGTTTCCCGTTAAAATAAGATTTTATTGTTAGTTTACTATACAATTTTCGAATTATGATTTCACTCTTTTTATTTAATAATTAACTTAGATTATCAACATTAAACAGCGAAGAATGAATATACTCACAGGCATAACAAGGTAGCGACATATGTGCACTGGAAGATATGTAAGAAGCACCAAATCGAAACCACTGAGAGATGGTATGACTACCAACCAGACATACCCAAATTAACGATGTAACTATCCTCTGGGATTTGCTAATTCAGACTGATAGGGAAATAAAAGCCAACCGATCTGATATTATCATAAAAGACAAGAAATTCAGGAAGTGTATGCTTATTGACATAGCAGTGCTATTTGAGAGAAACAGCTCCATGAAAATTATCGAGAAATTGTCCAAATATAAGGACCTGGGGATCGAGATTAACAGGATATGGGGAATGAAGATTGAGACTGTATTAATAGAAATCGGAATTCTGGGCCTCATGAGAAAAGGAATGGACAATTTTAGTAACAGTTTCCCAGGTAACATCAACATATAATTGCCCAGAAGATCGCCCTATTTGTAACATCCCATATACTAAAAAAAGTGCTATCAATTAAATGACAATTCTCCTAAGTACCATAGTTTGGACCGGTTCTACAGGATGCAAAGCAGGAAACATAACACACAAATGATAATAATAAATACATATATATCGTAAAGTAAATATAATAATCGTAATATATATATATATATATATATATATATATATATATATATATATATATATATATATATATATATATATATATATATATAATAAACGAAACAAAAATAATTGTAAATTATATTACTTTACGTAATATTTCCATTTTTTTCGTTTAAACTAAAAATCCGTTCATTTATCTGGAGCTGTTAAAAATACGTGATGCCTCCTTGAACTTCGAAGGCGAAAGATTTGGTATACAATTATTATAAAAGTATAATTTTTTTTAACTTCGCTTCGTTAACAGATTAATTAAGGCATTAACTCACTGACCAGACGCTGAAGGACACGATCCTTGGTTTTATTAATTGTAAAATGGATTAGATGTTAGGTCCATATTTTGTAAGTACTTTCGGTAAAACATTTACTATCTTCAGACATAGATATTTTTTCTCAATTTCAGGTAATTTCGGATAAAATTCCAAGACGAAAATGAATGTGATACTTGTCGAAAATAAGGATCGTGTAGTTCAGCGAGTGGTCAGTGAATTAATGTCCACATTGGACGAAACGCGTTAGCGATAACTACAGTATTCTTTTTGTGATATATATATATATATATACATATATATATATATACATATATATATATATATATATATATATATATATATATATATATATAATATATATATATATATATATATATATATATATATATATATATATATATATATATATAGGAGCAATGAGGCCAACACCAAGTGGCGACTGTCTGTTTCAAGCTTGAACATTATAATTAGGCAAATGTAGTCGCTCGGCTATTTATATATGCTGCCCATTGGTACATTATGGGTAGCAAGCTAGGAGTTTCTTGTTTATTATCATTGTATTTTTATATACTTAATCTGTTAATTAAATTATTTTATGCATTTGTTTATTATTAATTTTTGCTTTGGGTGTTTGGTTATCTTATGTGTTTTCTCTGAAATATTGTTTTTTCTCTAAAGCATCTTGCTCATATCTGCGTTGATTATAGTTCATATATTTGTGTTGTATATCGTGCATATATTTGCATTTTTTATGGTTATATCTTACAAAGTATTTGGTTTTAGTTTGGGATTTTAAGTGACGTAGTAAAATTTTGTTTTCTTGGCTGCATTTTGCGATACGTTCAGATCGTTTATTTAGCAATATTTTTATCGCTGATATTGAGTACTTTACTTTTACGCGTAAATATGGCAGAGCTTTAAACAATATCTTTATTTCATAGGGTATCAGGCCTCTACAAAAGATACATTCTGTAAACCTAAGTGGATTTTGCATGCATTACGTCCATGTGTCATGATAGTCCTTGTTGCATGCAACACGGCCATTGTTAGAAGTACGATGAGGCGCATAGTTGGTTTGGTTCTGCTTGTTATGGTGACCTATAAATCTCTTTCCCGCTTTCTCCCTCCCCTCTCCTCTCTCTCTCTCTCTCTCTCTCTCTCTCTCTCTATATATATATATATATATATATATATATATATATATGTGTATAAAGCATGAAACCCAAGGTCACAAACTCACATCAATCCAACCAAATATGTTAGCTCTATCTCTGATATTGAGCGCTTTCTAATTTGTACCGCGCATATAATATATAAATAATTATATATATATATATATATATATATAATATATATATATATATATATATATATATATATATATATATATATATATATATATATGTATGTTTATATTTAGTTTATATACACACACGTTTCACATACAAACACAAACAAACACACACACACATATATATATATATTAATTTAAATGAAAAACAGATAACTTTAAGGCTCCATTGTAATAATTTATTTCACCAGAGAATTTTATTTTTCACTGGATCTTCAGACTTCACATCCAATGGTGAAACGTAAGATGAATTTAAATTTACACTTTTGACCGGCAGTATTAAGCTAATATCAAGTTAAATTAGAGGGTGATGAGGAATGGTGTGAGAGACATGGTTGAGTGTAGAGAGGGAAGGGAGAGTTTATAATTTATCTTCATATTTCTTTTTATTGCAATACGTAATATTGAGGAAGGAGGAGGGGGTAAGGGATCAGATATTGACCCATTTAATCGGTCAACTTAACGGAAATGATATGGGAAAAGGAAAAAAGAAAAAAGGGAAAAATAAAAAATATTCGCTCTGACTTAACATTGAGCTCTCAAGATTTCATCTTCCTTTGGATTATCCATACGTATTACCAAAATTTTCGTTACTTACATATATATATATATATATATATAATTATTTATTTAAAAATATGATTCCAACGCCAATAATTAAATAAATAATTATATTTATGCTCTACCTTTTTAACGAACATTATTTTTTTTTAAATAATAACAAAAATACTAAAGGACTTTGGATTATTTACCTAACGAGTTCTTTCCTATTTTCTATATATTTTTACACACACACACGCGCGTGCGCACACACACACACCCACACACACACACCTACACCCACCCACACACACACACACACACACACACACACATATATATATATATATATATATATATATATATATATAAATATATATATATATATTGTGGCTCATGATAAGTCCCAAAAAGGACGAAACGACTGTACAGTGCTTTCTGCATTCTCTTAAGGTTTCTTATTCTAGATTCACTGGATTATTTTGTGAAATTAGTTAAATCTCCAAACTTTGTCGATATATAAGCCTCTGCTTGATCCAGGTTTAATTAATTGGCCTGATTAATGAAGACGTTGCTCTTGGGGTCGGTTCCATTGGGTTCTGTATGCTTAGATCAGTATCACCATCGGAATTAGGAGTAGCTGTAGTATAAAGAGTCTACTTGGTTTCCTCTTGGTTATTGTTGTGGTGTCCTCCCTCTAATGAAGCTAATGTAGACTCTTCCACTTACTACAAGGTAGTAGTAAGCCTTGTGAACAGTGATATTGACTGAACGCTGGTCAAACGACACCCATTTCCTAATCGTGTAACACACTCTTCTGTTGCATTTACTGTTCAATACACAATTTATCTTCAACCTCTTGTTTTGTTATTTCTTAACCAATTACTTGGTCAAAATGGTTATTGGCCCAGTGGTACGATGCTTGCTTTATATCATAACTGGCTCGGCTCGATTCTAGGTAGTGGATGCGCACTGCTGAAGTAGTCACAAAAAGAATGAAACGACCGTCCAGTGTATTCTGTTGAGGTTTCATATTCTAGATTCAATGGAATTTTATGTGATATATTTTTAAGACTGTTTTAAATACATTCACGCATTCTAGGTTAAAATAGTAATTTATGATGCACGCTCAATGAATACAGTTTCCGATAAAAAGCTCTCTACAAAATCTCCCAAACCTGATCGTAGCAAACGACTAGTTTTGTTCAGAAATATAACACACGAGATAAATTTCCCCACCGAAAGTACAACTTCATTTTATTTTTTGATGAGAAAGGACAGAGGCGTGTCCGAAAATTAACATATTTTCTCACCATGCTTTCATTTGGTTTAAAGAATGAATAATATACAATATTATTGTTATTATTTTTATTTTCTTTGATTTCTGGCGTTTACACATTTCTTTCCGGGTCCCGCCCAGGGACCTAAGGTTAGAAATGGCATCAAGACACTTTTCACTGACAAAAAAAAAAAAAAAAAAAATGATATAGATAAAGCCCTTCGTAAAGTGTGGGCTGTACTTGTCAGAACAATTTTTTGTATCTCCTTGAGGCATGGACTTCTAGGAATCCCTCCAATTCGTCTACTGCAATCTTTTCCAACCAGTCCTAATGCTCCAACTATAACAGGGATTATTGATGTTTCCATATGCCATATTTTCGAGATTTATTATTATTATTATTATTATTATTATTATTATTATTATTATTATTATGCTACATACAGATTTCCTTCTGGATCCCAGCAAAGACCTAATGTCAGAAATGACATTTTTCACTGATCATTTATACCCCTCCACCCAAAAAAAAGTCCATCCTAAGATCACATATTTTATATAGATAAATCTCTTTGGAATGTGTGAGCTGTATTTAAGAGAACATTTTTTTTTTTATTTCGTTAAGGCATGTATCACCAGGAATGCTTCCAATGAGTCTATCAGAAACCTTTTTCAATCAATACCAGGGATCCTACTACAACAGGGATTATTGATTTCCCCATGTGCCATATTTTTGAGATTTCCATTGCAAGATCCTTGGATTTTGATAGTTGTTTGAATATCTTCCAAGATACATTTACAATCTGCACGGACTGTCATGTCAGTAAGAAAACACATTCTGTTTTTGTTGTCTTTGATCTCAATGTCTGGTCGATTAGCTTTGATTGTTCTGTCTGTGTGCATTGTAAAGTCCCATAAAATTATTACACGTCCTATCTCTGTAACCGGGTCTGGGTGATGTTCATATCAGTTACTTGCAGTTTCCTTCCCGTAAAATTGTCATATTTTCCATTGGAGATATTGGCCCACTCTTTCATGTCGAGTTTTATATTCAGTGGGTGCTAACACCATGCAACCTGATACAAGATGATCACTTGTTTCTGGATATTTATCACAGAATCTGCATTTTGAATCAATACAATTTTTCAGCATGTGAGCTTGATAATTTCTAGTTAGCAAGAATGGGCCCTGTGTAGCAAAAATAAAACTTTTCTATTATTATTATTATTATTATTTTCTCTCATAGTTTTGATTTTACACTTTCACACACATACACACAGACGCATATATATATATATATATATATATATATATATATATATATATATATATATGTGTGTGTGTGTGTGTGTGTGTGTGTGCGCGCGCGCGCGCGCATTTGCAACTCAATTTTACACATTTTTCCTGATGTTCTCTTTGTTTATTTCATACTGAACATTTTTTAAGTGGATTCATTTGACAACCTTGTATTGGTTGCGGTCGCACGCGCAGGGTTTACCAGTACTTTGTTTTGTTGTACATGCATAGACACACACTCATATATATATATATATATATATATATATATATATATATATATATATATATATCCCTCACACATGTCTGTGTAGGTGAAATAAAAATTAAAAAAATTACCAGTGCCTTGCGGCCAGTGCCACAAATATTTCGAAGTTAATATGACATTGATTTTTATTGAAATCGGGATGTGCTCCTCCGGAGTTTGAATCTCCGGAAACCAAACTCTCTTAGTTTATGTTAGTATATCTATTTCAACTGAAATTTCAAGAAAAAAATAACGCAAAGGCGTTATCTCCTATAAAACTATCATTGTTTTGATTGCTTGCGTTAGAAGTAATATCCGAAAAGGCCGCTCAAGTACGTTAGATGTAATATCCGAAAAAGGCCCCTAAAGTACCGGTAATTGTAAGTGTTATCGGATTTTCCGGGCGCCCACGTCACTAACGAATGTGACGCAAGTTTGAGTTTTAAACGTATATTTTACGGCTATACCGTGGAAAATTGCTCAAGCCCTCTTGGCAGTTTTTCTTTTGCCTACGTCTCCAGTGCCATGTAATGCTCTGCCCTCGCTCTCGTATTTGAGGTACTATCCGAGGGGATGGCTCGCTATATTTGAGCTAATAATATTTTGGGACTACTCCAGCCGAAGCTGGGGAAGTATTGTACTTGTGCTGGCTTTGTATTGACATAAATATGGCTTTAGTATCGTGTCCTGTGTTCGCGATGACGTCGTAAGACACCGAGGGAAGAAACGTGGTTATTTCGGGAAGTGTCAAAATTGAGAGCGGAAACAAGTTTTTTACAATGTAAGTGAGAATCTTGACATTATACAGCAACAGTTAACCTTAAGGAGAGTTGTTCCATCTTTTTTTATTTTTAGATCTTACTAATTGAACATTTGCCACATCATAGCTAGATCTGAAAAGAAAGTAGAAAAATCGACTGCGCCCCTCATTCAAACACACACATATATATATATATATATATATATATATATATATATATATATATATATATATATATATATATATATATAACATGAGAGGAAGATGACGCAGTTCTAATATCCATAACGGTTGTAGAAAAGTGAAACTGTTTAAGTCCACTCCTAAAAAATTAGGGAATTTGGGGGGCGGGGAAATGAATTTTTGTAGATTAGGGTTTATCAGAACGATCCCAAGACATTTGTTAAAATCGAAGCATACTGATTTTCTTTTTAGCATTTTTCAAGAAGTTTCTCTTCATAATATCGATACAGATTAACTTCGATCCCTGATTTTTGAAAAAAAATATCTGAATTTTATTTTTAAATCATTTCACTCATAGCAAGGCGATAATGCCACTAAGGTGGCAATAAATTTCCTGAAAGAGAATGACAAGGCTTTAGGAGAAGTAACTGGAAATCGAATCCTAAACATGAAACAAAGGATGAACCTTTATTCCTGCTCAAAAGACAAGGAAGGAGAGTGAACCGGGCGATAGGGGAACCTATCAACTCCTATTTTTAAAAAAAATAGAAATTAAAAATATTACGTAAAAAATTAAATTAAAAAGTCATTAGTAAATACAATTTCGGAGTTTAGTCGGAAACGTTAGAAGTGCAGTTAAACTAGGAACAGGTGAGATTAATGTTTATAGAAGACGTCCCTAAGGTGCGACATTTGGTAGCGTCGAAACATTGAGTTTTTTATCATTTTAGAGGGGGTTTCTGTTCATACTATCGTCACAGAATAAAATCGATCCCTGACTTTTTAAAGAAATATTTGAACTTATTTTTAATCATTTCATCCAAAACAAGGAAATAATGCCTCTAAGACGTAAGGGCTTACTGAAAGTGAAAGAGAAGAACTTTAGAAGGAATCGAAAATCCAATCCTAAACAGGAAACGCGGGATAAAGATGACACACTTTCGTCTATCGTCCGGTTTACACTTCAATCTACACATATTAAAAACAAAAATTGAAAATAAAAAAACTTACTGAAAAGATTGTTGCGGAAACAAAGAATGAATAACCTGGAAGGCAGAACTTGTCGCTGTTTTTTTTTCTTCTGAAGAGGTTAATTTCTTCTTCAACTCAGCAAACGTAAATTCGAGGAAAAAGGAATACATCGTATTTAGTGTAAATAAATGTATAATTTATTTACATATATACAAAGCCAGTATACTACTCGTTGCTGTTATAAGAGGCAACAAAGTGGGAGAGGAAGAAAGAAAAAGAAAGAATTTTGGTCATGGCTGCCAGCTGATGAAGACGACGGCGGCGAAAGGATGAAAGTTGAAAAGTATCGAGTTCAGTCTCAGTCTCCCTGCGGCGTTCTTGACCAACTTCTGTGTGTCGACATCTCAGCCGGGTCTCTCACATTCGCTGTGACCTCTGCTGCGTTGAATCAAGGAATTTATATCCGTCATATCGGCTCCAAATCACAGTCTGTGTCTTTCAGCGGGAGTTATTTCTACTGGTCAATATACAAAGTTCATTTTATCATTTAATACCGAAAACATGCGTTGAGCCATAATAAGCAGAGACGCGTTTTCGCATTCTGCCATTTTTCGTCGAGTAGTCAACATCCGGTTTAGTCTAAGAAACACGACAAGGCCCCACTTCAAGAAAATTGATCGGGTAAAAGCCGTATCAATTAATAATTAGTAATAAATGTATGTCTTGAAATTTGTAGGAAATGTAACTTTTCTACCTGATCAGGTTTGAATTGTAGGTGTGTATTGTCGGATTATGATGTATTTTTAGATTGTTCTTGTACATAAGGAGAATGCGTGTGTGAGAAACATGACAAGATTGAATAAAAATGAAAATAATTAATAGATAAAATTTTGCAGTTTAGAAGGAGACGTAAGAAGTACAGAGTTAAACTAAGAGCAGGTGCGATTCAATGGCATGTATTCCGCTAGAGACTTTTAGTTATGTAGCCTCCGTTTAAAATATATAAAATGGCGTCAGGGCGCCTTGGCGTGGTGTAATGGTTAGCAACTTGGTCTTGCTAAAACTGTTACAACTGAATAGTGAGTTCGATCCTCAGTGGGTGTCCCATACTTTCAGCCATATTTGACATCTCAATATTAAGGGCACCTCGCTGTGGTGTAATGATTGTTTCGCTAGATCAGTTTCGACTGAAAAATGAGTTCGATCCTCACTAGGTGCCCCATCGTTTTGGCCTTGTGCCACATCTAAACTACGCTTAGAAAAAATTGTGCACATCGAGGTGTCTCCTGACTGGAATCCAATTGAGAATTTGTGGAATACTTTGAATGTTAAAATTTATAAGCGGAATCCACAAAATATCAAGAGGAATTATGCAAGGAAGAAGGGGGTAAAGTAATGATGGATCAGTGTGGAAAACTTGTGGCCAACTATAGAAAGCGACTGAAAGCAGTGAAACAAAACAGAGGCTACTCAACAAAATATTAAATTGATGTATCCAATACTTTTGCTTAGGGTAATTTTGAACTTTGATAAAAAAAGAATGGATTCAACCATGAGTTTTTAATTTTCCTTCCACATACAACTAAAACAACTTTACAAGATATTACTTGCCAAATATCAGACAAAATGGCGAACATATACTAGAGTTATAACAGAAAATAACATGTATCCAATACTTATGCGTGTCACTGTAGATATATATAAACTAAGAGCTTATATATTTGAATAAGAACAGATCACTTTAAGGTTCCATGTAATAAGTTATTTCACCACAACCCTTTTAAAGGGCTCTGGATCATCAGAATTTACTTCTAAAAGTTGAAATGAAAAATGAAAAGAAACTTACTTATTTTTGACGAACCGCACCAAGCGTATATGAAATTAACGAAGTGAGGAAGTGAGGTGGGAGAGAAGACATGAGTGAGTTAGATGTAGCATTTTCAATTCTTTATCCTTAACCCCCTCTGTGTAGGCTAGACGTCGCTTAACTTAACGCCTTCTATCTAGGTATAGATGGGTAAGGGGTGAGGGAGAGGACCGACTTAAAGGTGGACGACACAGTTGACAATAAAATAATAAATCATGTCCCTGAGAACAGGATTCACTCAAATTCTTAGATACTATTATTTCGCATTACTTTAAAGGGTATCTTTGGGGGTTAGAATTTGATATAAATCTAAATGTCTAAAAAAATCTACGATGAACTTAATTTGAAGTTTGTTGGAGATTTGGGTATTTTCTATGAAATAGTCGAATGAAAAAATCATAGAAAGTACATTGAAAGAATAATCCATTTTATATCTAATCTTTTTTCTTATAGCTTGTTAAGTTGACATCTATTCGTTTGATTTTTGTTCATAGAGCCCTTTAAAAGGGTCGTGGTGAAATAACTTATTACATGGAACCTTAAAGTGATCTGTTTTTATTCAAACATATTTGCTCTGAATTTATATTGAGCTCTCTGGATATCATCCGCCTTGGGTCTACCCATACGGATTACCTAGTTTTGCATAAACTATATATATATATATATATATATCAATTATGTGACGCAGTTTAATTTATATAATTTTTTTGATTTGTTATTATTATTATTAGTATATATATATATATAGCCAACTAATTCCAATTTGTCAAATCAGTGTATTCATAGATATGTAGTGAACAATATATGAGTTAACTTGTGTAGATATCTCAGTTTATTCACATCTATCTCAGTTCATTGTTACAGGCTATATATATATATATATATATATATATATATATATATATATATATATTAAACAATAGACATGAGTTAACGGTTTTTTGCCGAGATCATCAAATTTTTGCATTGAATAATTAGCTTAAAAACAAATATACAATAAAATGATTTTCATAATCCATAGCCCCAATAAATAGTTTTAATACCATACAAAAAACATAACCCTTTATAAAGTCGTCAAAAGACAAATGTTACGTCAGTTTTTATATACACAAAACCCTTTCATAAAGAAATAAAATAAAAAAATAAATAAATCTCCATAGACACGTAAACCAGACTAGGCGAAAACATCTTCCGTTTTAAATTTAGACCCCCCCCCCACCTTACCCTGACTTGACATCTATGAATGTAACTCTATACTGATACAAATTATTAACACTCAACATCCCTCCCTATTTAAACAATCGCGCTGGCCGTTACCATGGAAATTTTGATTTCAATTATGAATATGCTATTAAAACACGTAAATTTCAGAAATAAGTTATTTCAAAAAAATATTTCGCTTGAAGATGGAACAGAGCTTACTTTAATTCAATTTAATTCAAATAATTATATTGAAGTTTTCGGCTCTTGTTTTGAAACATGAGCACTCTTATGTAGCGTGTTGGAATCATATTTTTAAATAAGTAATTATATATATATATATATATATATATATATGTGTGTGTGTGTGTGTGTGTGTGTGTGTGTGTACAAATATGCAACTACAAAAAATTATATAAAGTAAATCATGAAACAAAAGAGGCGAGAAACAAAATAAACCAGTCGACACACATCTCTGTGGAGAGAATTCTTCCATTTGGTGAAATGTCTCCATTTTTGGTAAGTTGGTGCCTGTTAAGAAGTGGAATTATTTTTCAGGTTATGGAAACAATTTCTTCTCTCGCACTTGTCGATGGTGGAAATCTCACCGGGATTCTTTCACAAACAACTTTAATCTTCAAAAAAATTTTCTTTTATTGCCTTAATAATATCTTTTCTTATAACCTCTACTACTCAGGAACACCTTGCGCCTTAGTGGCATTATTGTCTCGCTTGGGGTGAAATGATCCCATTACATTCTTAAACCAATGGATCCGGATTGACGAGGGCGTCCTGAGTATGACGATAAACTACATCCGCGTCCTGGGTATGACGATAAACTACATCCGCGTCCTGGGTACGGCGATAAACTACGTCCAACAGCAAGGCCTCTGATAATACGTTTTTGAAAAAATAATGTTGCCAGTTGTACGTTTTTGAAAAAATATTACCAGCTAAACGTTTTTGTTTTTGAAAGAATAGTGTTGCCGGCTACACGTTTTTGAAAAATAATATTACCAGCTATACGTTTTTGAAATAAATATTATGATCAGCTCTACGTTTTAGAAAAATAGTATTACCAACTATACGCTTTTGAAAAAATAATATTACCAGCTATACGTATTTTTGGAAAAAATAATATTAACCAGCTATACGTTTTTGAGGCAAAAAATATTAACAGAAATAGATTTTTGACAAAACAAATGTATTACCAAGAGAAAAAGAAAGAAAAAAAAAGCTGTCCATTGAGGTTGATGTGCCGTGAACCAAACCAAACCAAACCAAACGGGGTTGAGGCTAAACAGAAAGACTGAGAAACAGAGTTTTGATTTGCCTCATTGATATCTACATTTTTTTCTCATTTTCTTTAAATATATTTGTCTGTTCTATAATTAAATTTGAGTATATCCGCACGTTGTTTAATCCAAATGAATCCTTTCGTTGGTTTTCATAAAACAAAAACAAAAAAACAACCTATTATTGAATGGGATAGAAGGAAAATCCCTAATTATAGGATTATAAAATAGGATATATCAATGACAGAAGAACATTTCTAATTATCGATTTATATTTTTAAGGTTTATCACCCCTTTGTGGATTATTTAAAACTAAAACATATTTTGGATTCTAAGAAGATTTTTTAACAATTGAAAATTGCTTAACATTTTTTAGCGATAACAATCATTTTTACAGTTACAATTTTCACTATTTAATCCATAGCTGAATTTTCCCAATGATATTTATGCTTCAGTAAAGATGACATGTAATTAAAAGTAAGTCCTGATATCTCTTCAAGAAATCAATGTCGCGATATTATGAATTGGATTCCCCTTCTAAATATTTTTCGATTCTGACAAACAAAAGAAAAATATTAATTTTTTTTATCGTTGAACGCTGAAGGACTACAGTAATTATTCCTCGAAATATGTTTCTCTGTTTTTACGAGTCGACCAGTGTATTGAAGTAGTTTCGAAACAAAAGTATATATTTTCCTGGCAATGCATTTCGAACAATGTTTTATTTCATTCTCCCTCGCGAAGAAACCGAGAGGAATCGAATTCTTCATCAGAGAAGCTGTTGCTTTAACTGAAACCTGTTTTACTAAGTAAATATGAAAAAGTCAGAGATGGTAATTCACATATGTGAAAACACTAAAATATGTAAATAATGTCGGATATTAAAAGATTCTTTCAAAAATTAGTATTTTTACGTTTCGGAAAAGAAACTAAAGCTAGCAGATATAGATTCATAAAAATCACAAGAAATGCGCTTTCTCTAAAGAGGCAGACTCATCTGTTAAAGGAAAGCTTTGGTTATAGAAGACAACCATTTATACATGATTGTTAAGTAGGTTATTTGATCTTTTCCTCTCTCTCCTTGGGTGTGTCAATTTCTCCAAACACTTTTTCCTCATTATGCCCTCTAGAAATTTTAGCTCTCTCTTTCTTAAGTGTAGGTGCCCTTTTCGCTTTCATTTCCTCCGAAACGTCGTTTCACACATGTTCGGTTCATGATATTCTCAGCATCCTTCTGTAGAACAACATTTCGGGTGTCTCAAGACTCTTGTTCAGTTGTGAGGAGATTGTCCTGATTTCACTGAAGAACACGATTGCACAAAAGTTCACTATTCTCTTTTTCTTGTCACGAATGAAATGTTCTTTTCTTCTTAATACTTTGCTTCGTAAAGGCATCTTTCTTTATTCATTTATGTTCTTAGATTTCGATGTCACCTTTTCTGGCTTCTGCTAAAACATTTCCTAGATATTTAAAATTTTGCTGTTGCTTGCTTTTGGTAACTTCGACTTATAGTTCTCATGGTAGATCGAGGGACTAAGTTCATTTACTACAACTTACTTCTTACTTGTGATATCATTACAAATCTAATGTAATCCTTTGAAATATAAATATGCCTGACTTTCTGTCTGTACCCCACTCTCTTTACAATGATATTCACTCTGCACAAGGTCACTCGAGGTATAGGGTTATAGATTATGATATTCATAATATATATGTTTTTAATTTTATTTCCAAACACACTCAGCTCGTGTTGGTCAAATTAGTATATATATATATATATATATATATATATATATATATTCATACACGTTTCATTAAATAATATAGACAAGTGTTGTCTATTTATTTTATGTAATTTTTTTTTATTTATACCAACGGCTTTCCATACTTCTACAATTCACTCTCGTGTGGTCATGTGTGACGTCATGATATGCGGTGCGATTTTCGCTTCTAGCGTCTTATATGCGCGTGTTTATCGTTGCTTAGAAATCATCTATGTAAACATTGACAGACTATCATCACTGTCTAGTCCGTATATTGTTTAATATGTTGTAAGTGACATCTTTGATAATGGCTTAAGTAAGCCGAAAGCTTAGATTGTATTAAAAAAATATGGATCACTACTGTGAATTTCTTTCTTCTTTCAACGATAATGTTATTAAACTTATCAGAAGTTACGAAAAAAATTTACATAAAATAAATAGACAACACTTGTCTATATTATTTAATGAAACGTGTATGAATGAAAAGATGCTGCCTAAATACACACAATATATATATCTATCTATCTATCTATCTATCTATCTATCTATCTATATATATATATATATATATATATATATATGTAAATGCATGTTTCATTAAATAATATAGACAGGTTTTGTCTATTTATTTTAAGTAAATTCCTTTCATCTTGTCGAATAAGCTTTTTGGCATTATCATTGAAATACGAAAGAAAATCATTATGTTGATACATGTTTTTATTGTTAATCCTGTCTAAACTTTCGACTTACATAAGCCATCATCAGAGATTACAAGTACATTACAATAATTTAGATAATAAATTATATAACAATGATGGTAATTTTTTGTTTTAGAATGGTTATGCAGACTTTGCAACAATGATAGTTTGTTTTGTTTGCATGGAAGATTGCTATGAAACGATAAATTCATGCATATGAAACGCAGGAAGTCAAATATTGCATTGCGGTTCATGACGTGTTTCATATGAATAAATGCTAACACGAGATTCATACGTGAATAAAACTTTTGAGAAGTCAATATTCATCTTATCTTCTGCCCATTTCAGACGCTGTCGTACGTGTGTTTTTGTCAATGGAGGCGTTGTCATCGGTCTCAATGATTTCTCGACCTTTTTTTAGAAGAAAACATCGAATAATTCTGGATACAGTTGTTTTCTTCAGTGCACCTGAAAAGTTTTTCGCTGGTCAGGTCTGGGTTATTTACAGCTTCATGTTTAATTGGCGACAGGCATAACACCCCTCGCGTGAGCCTATCGGTCCTCTTCGTACTTTCGTAGGGGCTGCAACATACTTCTTTACACTTTCAAACATTTTACATATTTCTTATGTTGATTTACGTTTTGCACATTCAGATATGATAGCAGACATCTTAGAATTGGTTATATTACAATTGCGACCGATAATTGCACGATTACACAGTTTTTACACAGCACGCGCATGTAACTATTGCCATCATTCTGTAAAATTTTCGTTAAATTCCAGCGCGTAGTTTTTGGACAAAATGGAAAATTGTCATCTCGTTAATAATTCTCTACACAATGTGTATATATATATATATATATATATATATATATATATATATATATTCCCAGGACCAGATTTTTATCTATGTCATTTCAAGAAGAGGATCACATATCCGTTATTAACCAGTCCCACTAATTTTTTTTTTATCATCTCGTACTTATTGATTTCTTTTTATTTCATTTCGGTTACTGTATGTATCGATAACAATCTGTATATGAAGGAATTAAAGCGTTATTTTCTAGTTTACATGAATTTTAATTTCATCTCGCTAATAATTTGGAACAGTAATAATTTAAGTAAATTAGGCAAATGACCGTTGTTTCTGTGTGTTTTTGCAGAATTTTACACTTTTTACAAGATACTGTTGCCAGCATTCTGTGAAAATCTCGTTAAATTCCAACATTTAGTTTTTTGAAAAAAGTGAAAATTGTTACCTCGTTAATAATTTCTTACACAGTGTTTTTATATATATATATATATATATATATATATATATATATATATATATATATATATATATCATTATTTATTTAAAAATATGTTTCCAACACGCTACATAAGATTTCTCATGTTTCAAAACAAGAGCCGAAAACTTCAATATAATTATTTGAATTAAAGTACTGAGCTCTGTTCCATCTTCAAGCGAAATTTTTTGGGGAATAACTTATATCTGAAATTTACGTGTTTTATAAGCATATTCATTTTGTGATTTATTCCTTTCTTGTTTAGTATGTAACCATAGCTACTGTTGTTTAGTTCATGCGTTAGGGGCATTAAGGACAAACAAAGCAGAAGGTGCGAGAGGGAGTCTCCTTGAAGGTTTACTCGTCGGCTATTCAGACGGTTGGAGATGGTAGTGCCTCTGGTGTGATTTAGGTTTAGTGGTGTTCCACATTTCTATGCTGGGCTTAAGAAAATTTACTACCACAGGGCAGACTTTGTACATTTCCAAAGTCTTAAGGATCCAAGAGTGTGGTACACTATCAAAGGCTTTAGAATAATAAATCCAATAATAAATCTACTGTATTAAACTAGATAATATCGCTTGACAACGTGTCGCCAGATTGACTCTAGAGAAGATTAAGATGCTTAATATTTTCCTCATCCTACTTATTGTCTTGACTTTACTCCATCTATCCTCTTTTCAGATCATTGCAACATTTTTAAGGAGGAAGATAGTTAATTCATTTTGAAGAGGTTAAAACTGATAATGAATGTTTCTTTGTATCTAAACCTGAAGACTTTTATGCCCAGAGGATCAACAATTTGTCAATGAGATATAATTATGGTATTGATAACGGAAAGAAATATTATTTTGATTAAATATATCAATTAAAAGCAAAGGAATATTTGCTTATTTTCGTCTTCCAATGAGATGTGTAACTTTTGCATGACTCTACTGCAATTGTGATAAAACATTGCTAAAAAATTCGATAAAAATTAACCAAATCAAAAATAATAATTTGTTTTATCATTTACTCCAAGTAAGGGGAATAAAGGAACTAAGACGCAAGTAGTCACTGATAGCAAAAGAACAGAAAAATATTTATTGAAAATAAAAGACAAATAAAAGAACTGGATTTTGAATTGAGAGAGAGGCAGAGCAAATTAACGTTACAGTGGTGTGAATGTGATTCACGCTGAGATGCTAATTTAAGACTTATATAAGGGATAGGATGTATTAAACAAATACGTCAACACTTTCATTCCCTCCAATGATTACATATATAACGAATAGGATTTATTAAACAAATACGTCAACACTTTCATTCCCTCGAATGATTACATATATAACGGATAGGATTTATTAAATAAAATACGTCAACACCTTCATTCCATCTAATGATTATATATATATATATAACGGATAGGATTTATTAAACAAATACGTTAAAACTTTCATTCTCTGTAACGATTACATATATAATGGCTAGGATTTATTAAACAAATACTTCAACACTTTCATTCCCTCTAATGATTACATATATAACAGATAGGATTTATTAAACAAATACGTCAACACTTTCATTCCCTCTAATGATTACATATATAACGGATAGGATTTATTAAACAAATACGTCAACACTTTCATTCCCTCTAATGATTACATATATAACGGATAGGATTTATTAAACAAATACGTCAACACTTTCATTCCCTCGAATGATTACATATATAACGGATAGGATTTATTAAAGAAATACGTCAACACTTTCATGTTCTCAAATCATTATATATATAACGGATAGGATTTATTATACAAATACGTCAACACTTTCATTCTCTCAAATGATTACATATATAACGGATAGGATTTATTAAACAAATACGGCAAAACTTTCATTCCCTCTAATGGTTACATATATAACCGATAGGATTTATTAAACAAATACGTCAACACTATCATTCCTTCTAATGTTTACATATATAACGGATACGATTTGTTATACAAATACTTCAATACTTTCATTCCCTCTAATGATTACATATATAACGGATAGGATTTATGAAACAAATACGGCAATACTTTAATTCCCTCTAATGATTACATATATAACGGATAGGATTTATTAAACAAATACGTCAACACTTTCATTCCGTCTAATGATTACATATATAACGGATAGGATTTATTAAACCAATACGTTAACACTTTCATTCCCTCTAATGATTACATATATAACGGATAAGATTTATAAGGCAAATACGTCAACACTTTCATTCCCTCTAATGATTACATATATAACGGATAGGATTTATTAAACAAATACGTCAACACTTTCATTCCCTCTAATGATTACATATATAACGGATAGGATTTATTAAGCAAATACGTCAACACGTTCATTCCCTCTAATGATTACATATATAACGGATAGGATTTATTAAACAAATACGTCAACACTTTCATTCCCTCTAATGATTACATATATAACGGATAGGATTTATTAAACAAATACGTCAACACTTTCATTCCTTCTAATGATTACATATATAACGGATAGGATTTATTAAACAAATAAGTCAACACTTTCATTACCTCTAATGATTCCATATATAACGGATAGGATTTATTAAACAAATACGTCAACACTTTCATTCCCTCTAATGATTACATATATAACGGATAGGATTTATTAAACAAATACGTCAACACTTTCATTCCCTCTAATGATTACATATATAACGGATAGGATTTATTAAACAAATACGTCAACACTTTCATTCCCTCTAATGATTACATATATAACGGATAGGATTTATTAAACAAATACGTCAACACTTTCATTCCCTCTAATGATTACATATATAACGGATAGGATTTATTAAACAAATACGTCAACACTTTCATTCCCTCTAATGGTTACATATATAACCGATAGGATTTATTAAACAAATACGTCAACACTATCATTCCTTCTAATGTTTACATATATAACGGATACGATTTGTTATACAAATACTTCAATACTTTCATTCCGCTAATGATTACATATATAACGGATAGGATTTATGAAACAAATACGGCAACACTTTAATTCCCTCTAATGATTACATATATAACGGATAGGATTTATTAAACAAATACGTCAACACTTTCATTCCGTCTAATGATTACATATATAAAGGATAGGATTTATTAAACCAATACGTTAACACTTTCATTCCCTCTAATGATTACATATATAACGGATAAGATTTATAAGGCAAATACGTCAACACTTTCATTCCCTCTAATGATTACATATATAACGGATAGGATTTATTAAACAAATACGTCAACACTTTCATTCCCTCTAATGATTACATATATAACGGATAGGATTTATTAAACAAATACGTCAACACTTTCATTCCTTCTAATGATTACATATATAACGGATAGGATTTATTAAACAAATACGTCAACACTTTCATTACCTCTAATGATTACATATATAACGGATAGGATTTATTAAACAAATACGTCAACACTTTCATTCCCTCTAATGATTACATATATAACGGATAGGATTTATTAAACAAATACGTCAACACTTTCATTCCCTCTAATGATTACATATATAACGGATAGGATTTATTAAACAAATACGTCAACACTTTCATTCCCTCTAATGATTACATATATAACGGATAGGATTTATTAAACAAATACGTCAACACTTTCATTCCCTCTAATGATTACATATATAACGGATAGGATTTATTAAACAAATACGTCAACACTTTCATTCCCTCTAATGATTACATATATAACGGATAGGATTTATTAAACAAATACGTCAACACTTTCATTCCCTCTAATGATTACATATATAACGGATAGGATTTATTAAACAAATACGTCAACACTTTCATTCCCTCTAATGGTTACATATATAACCGATAGGATTTATTAAACAAATACGTCAACACTATCATTCCTTCTAATGTTTACATATATAACGGATACGATTTGTTATACAAATACTTCAATACTTTCATTCCGCTAATGATTACATATATAACGGATAGGATTTATGAAACAAATACGGCAATACTTTAATTCCCTCTAATGATTACATATATAACGGATAGGATTTATTAAACAAATACGTCAACACTTTCATTCCGTCTAATGATTACATATATAAAGGATAGGATTTATTAAACCAATACGTTAACACTTTCATTCCCTCTAATGATTACATATATAACGGATAAGATTTATAAGGCAAATACGTCAACACTTTCATTCCCTCTAATGATTACATATATAACGGATAGGATTTATTAAACAAATACGTCAACACTTTCATTCCCTCTAATGATTACATATATAACGGATAGGATTTATTAAACAAATACGTCAACACTTTCATTCCTTCTAATGATTACATATATAACGGATAGGATTTATTAAACAAATACGTCAACACTTTCATTACCTCTAATGATTACATATATAACGGATAGGATTTATTAAACAAATACGTCAACACTTTCATTCCCTCTAATGATTACATATATAACGGATAAGACTTATTAAACAAATACGTCAACACTTTCATTCCCTCTAATGATTACATATATAACGGATAGGATTTATTAAACAAATACGTCAACACTTTCATTCCCTCTAATGATTACATATATAACGGATAGGATTTATTAAACAAATACGTCAACACTTTCATTCCCTCTAATGATTACATATATAACGGATAGGATTTATTAAACAAATACGTCAACACTTTCATTCCCTCTAATGATTACATATATAACGGATAGGATTTATTAAACAAATACGTCAACACTTTCATTCCCTCTAATGATTACATATATAACGGATAGGATTTATTAAACAAATACGTCAACACTTTCATTCCTTCTAATGATTACATATATAACGGATAGGATTTATTAAACAAATAAGTCAACACTTTCATTACCTCTAATGATTCCATATATAACGGATAGGATTTATTAAACAAATACGTCAACACTTTCATTCCCTCTAATGATTACATATATAACGGATAGGATTTATTAAACAAATACGTCAACACTTTCATTCCCTATAATGATTACATATATAACGGATAGGATTTATTAAAAAAATACGTCAACACTTTCATTCCCTCTAATGATTACATATATAACGGATAGGATTTATTAAACAAATACGTCAACACTTTCATTCCCTCTAATGATTACATATATAACGGATAGGATTTATTAAACAAATACGTCAACACTTTCATTCCCTCTAATGGTTACATATATAACCGATAGGATTTATTAAACAAATACGTCAACACTATCATTCCTTCTAATGTTTACATATATAACGGATACGATTTGTTATACAAATACTTCAATACTTTCATTCCGCTAATGATTACATATATAACGGATAGGATTTATGAAACAAATACGGCAATACTTTAATTCCCTCTAATGATTACATATATAACGGATAGGATTTATTAAACAAATACGTCAACACTTTCATTCCGTCTAATGATTACATATATAAAGGATAGGATTTATTAAACCAATACGTTAACACTTTCATTCCCTCTAATGATTACATATATAACGGATAAGATTTATAAGGCAAATACGTCAACACTTTCATTCCCTCTAATGATTACATATATAACGGATAGGATTTATTAAACAAATACGTCAACACTTTCATTCCCTCTAATGATTACATATATAACGGATAGGATTTATTAAACAAATACGTCAACACTTTCATTCCTTCTAATGATTACATATATAACGGATAGGATATATTAAACAAATACGTCAACACTTTCATTACCTCTAATGATTACATATATAACGGATAGGATTTATTAAACAAATACGTCAACACTTTCATTCCCTCTAATGATTACATATATAACGGATAGGATTTATTAAACAAATACGTCAACACTTTCATTCCCTCTAATGATTACATATATAACGGATAGGATTTATTAAACAAATACGTCAACACTTTCATTCCCTCTAATGATTACATATATAACGGATAGGATTTATTAAACAAATACGTCAACACTTTCATTCCCTCTAATGATTACATATATAACGGATAGGATTTATTAAACAAATACGTCAACACTTTCATTCCCTCTAATGATTACATATATAACGGATAGGATTTATTAAACAAATACGTCAACACTTTCATTCCCTCTAATGATTACATATATAACGGATAGGATTTATTAAACAAATACGTCAACACTTTCATTCCCTCTAATGGTTACATATATAACCGATAGGATTTATTAAACAAATACGTCAACACTATCATTCCTTCTAATGTTTACATATATAACGGATACGATTTGTTATACAAATACTTCAATACTTTCATTCCGCTAATGATTACATATATAACGGATAGGATTTATGAAACAAATACGGCAATACTTTAATTCCCTCTAATGATTACATATATAACGGATAGGATTTATTAAACAAATACGTCAACACTTTCATTCCGTCTAATGATTACATATATAAAGGATAGGATTTATTAAACCAATACGTTAACACTTTCATTCCCTCTAATGATTACATATATAACGGATAAGATTTATAAGGCAAATACGTCAACACTTTCATTCCCTCTAATGATTACATATATAACGGATAGGATTTATTAAACAAATACGTCAACACTTTCATTCCCTCTAATGATTACATATATAACGGATAGGATTTATTAAACAAATACGTCAACACTTTCATTCCTTCTAATGATTACATATATAACGGATAGGATTTATTAAACAAATACGTCAACACTTTCATTACCTCTAATGATTACATATATAACGGATAGGATTTATTAAACAAATACGTCAACACTTTCATTCCCTCTAATGATTACATATATAACGGATAGGATTTATTAAACAAATACGTCAACACTTTCATTCCCTCTAATGATTACATATATAACGGATAGGATTTATTAAACAAATACGTCAACACTTTCATTCCCTCTAATGATTACATATATAACGGATAGGATTTATTAAACAAATACGTCAACATTTTCATTCCCTCTAATGATTACATATATAACGGATAGGATTTATTAAACAAATACGTCAACACTTTCATTCCCTCTAATGATTACATATATAACGGATAGGATTTATTAAACAAATACGTCAACACTTTCATTCCCTCTAATGATTACATATATAACGGATAGGATTTATTAAGCAAATACGTCAACACTTTCATTCCCTCTAATGATTACATATATAACGGATAGGATTTATTAAACAAATACGTCAACACTTTCATTCCCTCTAATGATTACATATATAACGGATAGGATTTATTAAACAAATACGTCAACACTTTCATTCCCTCTAATGATTACATATATAACGGATAGGATTTATTAAACCAATACGTTAACACTTTCATTCCCTCTAATGATTACATATATAACGGATAGGATTTATTAAACAAATACGTCAACACTTTCATTCCCTCTAATGATTACATATATAACGGATAGGATTTATTAAACAAATACGTCAAAACTTTCATTCCCTCTAATGATTACATATATAACGGATAGGATTTATTAAGTAAATACGTCAACACTTTCATTCCCTCTAATGATTACATATATAACGGATAGGATTTATTAAGCAAATACGTCAACACTTTCATTCCCTCTAATGATTACATATATAACGGATAGGATTTATTAAACAAATACGTCAACACTTTCATTCCCTCTAATGATTACATATATAACGGATATGATTTATTAAACCAATACGTTAACAATTTCATTCCCTCTAATGATTACATATATAACGGATAGGATTTACTAAACAAATACGTCAACACTTTCATTCCCTCTAATGATTACATATATAACGGATAGGATTTATTAAACAAATACGTCAACACTTTCATTCCCTCTAATGATTACATATATAACGGATAGGATTTATTAAACAAATACGTCAACACTTTCATTCCCTCTAATGATTACATATATAACGGATAGGATTTATTAAACAAATACGTCAACACTTTCATTCCCTCTCATGATTACATATATAACGGATAGGATTTATTAAACAAATACGTCAACACTTTCATTCCCTCTAATGATTACATATATAACGGATAGGATTTATTAAACAAATACGTCAACACTTTCATTCCCTCTAATGATTACATATATAACGGATAGGATTTATTAAACAAATACGTCAACACTTTCATTCCCTCTAATGATTACATATATAACGGATAGGATTTATTAAACAAATACGTCAACACTTTCATTCCCTCTAATGATTACATATATAACGGATAGGATTTATTAAACAAATACGTCAACACTTTCATTCCCTCTAATGATTACATATATAACGGATAGGATTTATTAAACAAATACGTCAACACTTCCATTCCCTCTAATGATTACATATATAACGGATAGGATTTATTAAACAAATACGTCAACACTTTCATTCCCTCTAATGATTACATATATAACGGATAGGATTTATTAAACCAATACGTTAACACTTTCATTCCCTCCAATGATTACATATATAACGGATAGGATTTATTAAGCAAATACGTCAACACTTTCATTCCCTCTAATGATTACATATATAACGGATAGGATTTATTAAACAAATACGTCAACACTTTCATTCCCTCTAATGATTACATATATAACGGATAGGATTTATTAAACCAATACGTTAACACTTTCATTCCCTCTAATGATTACATATATAACGGATAGGATTTATTAAACAAATACGTCAACACTTTCATTCCCTCTAATGATTACATATATAACGGATAGGATTTATTAAACAAATACGTCAAAACTTTCATTCCCTCTAATGATTACATATATAACGGATAGGATTTATTAAACAAATACGTCAACACTTTCATTCCATCTAATGATTACATATATAACGGATAGGATTTATTAAACAAATACGTCAACACTTTCATTCCCTCTAATGATTACATATATAACGGATAGGATTTATTAAACAAATACGTCAACACTTTCATTCCCTCTAATGATTACATATATAACGGATAGGATTTATTAAACCAATACGTTAACACTTTCATTCCCTCCAATGATTACATATATAACGGATAGGATTTATTAAGCAAATACGTCAACACTTTCATTCCCTCTAATGATTACATATATAACGGATAGGATTTATTAAACAAATACGTCAACACTTTCATTCCCTCTAATGATTACATATATAACGGATAGGATTTATTAAACCAATACGTTAACACTTTCATTCCCTCTAATGATTACATATATAACGTAAAGGATTTATTAAGCAAATACGTCAACACTTTAATTCCCTCTAATGATTACATATATAACGGATAGGATTTATTAAACAAATACGTCAACACTTTCATTCCCTCTAATGATTACATATATAACGGATAGGATTTATTAAACCAATACGTTAACACTTTCATTCCCTCTAATGATTACATATATAACGGATAGGATTTATTAAACCAATACGTCAACACTTTCATTCCCTCTAATGATTACATATATAACGGATAGGATTTATTAAACAAATACGTCAACACTTTCGTTCCCTCTAATGATTTCATATATAACGGATAGGATTTATTAAACAAATACGTCAACACTTTCATTCCCTCTAATGATTACATATATAACGGATAGGATTTATTAAACAAATACGTCAACACTTTCATTCCCTCTAATGATTACATATATAACGGATAGGATTTATTAAACAAATACGTCAACACTTTCATTCCCTCTAATGATTACATATATAACGGATAGGATTTATTAAACAAATACGTCAACACTTTCATTCCCTCTAATGATTACATATATAACGGATAGGATTTATTAAACAAATACGTCAACACTTTCATTCCCTCTAATGATTACATATATAACGGATAGGATTTATTAAAACAATACGTTAACACTTTCATTCCCTCTAATGATTACATATATAACGGATAGGATTTCTTAAGCAAATACGTCAACACTTTCATTCCCTCTAATGATTACATATATAACGGATAGGATTTATTAAACAAATACGTCAACACTTTCATTCCCTCTAATGATTACATATATAACGGATAGGATTTATTAAACAAATACGTCAACACTTTCATTCCCTCTAATGATTACATATATAACGGATAGGATTTATTAAACAAATACGTCAAAACTTTCATTCCCTCTAATGATTACATATATAACGGATAGGATTTGTTAAACAAATACGTCAACACTTTCATTCCCTCTAATGATTACATATATAACGGATAGGATTTATTAAACAAATACGTCAACACTTTCATTCCCTCTAATGATTACATATATAACCGATAGGATTTATTAAACAAATACGTCAACACTTTCATTCCCTCTAATGATTACATATATAACGGATAGGATTTATTAAACCAATACGTTAACACTTTCATTCCCTCTAATGATTACATATATAACGGATAGGATTTATTAAGCAAATACGTCAACACTTTCATTCCCTCTAATGATTACATATATAACGGATAGGATTTATTAAACAAATACGTCAACACTTTCATTCCCTCTAATGATTACATATATAACGGATAGGATTTATTAAACCAATACGTTAACACTTTCATTCCCTCTAATGATTACATATATAACGGATAGGATTTATTAAGCAAATACGTCAACACTCTCATTCCCTCTAATGATTACATATATAACGGATAGGATTTATTAAACCAATACGTCAACACTTTCATTCCCTCTAATGATTACATATATAACGGATATGATTTATTAAACAAATACGTCAACACTTTCATTCCCTCTAATGATTACATATATAACGGATAGGATTTATTAAACAAATACGTCAACACTTTCATTCCCTCTAATGATTACATATATAACGGATAGGATTTATTAAACAAATACGTCAACACTTTCATTCCCTCTAATGATTACATATATAACGGATAGGATTTATTAAACAAATACGTCAACACTTTCATTCCCTCTAATGATTACATATATAACGGATAGGATTTATTAAACAAATACGTCAACACTTTCATTCCCTCTAATGATTACATATATAACGGATAGGATTTATTAAACCAATACGTTAACACTTTCATTCCCTCTAATGATTACATATATAACGGATAGGATTTATTAAGCAAATACGTCAACACTTTCATTCCCTCTAATGATTACATATATAACGGATAGGATTTATTAAAAAATACGTCAACACTTTCATTCCCTCTAATGATTACATATATAACGGATAGGATTTATTAAACAAATACGTCAACACTTTCATTCCCTCTAATGATTACATATATAACGGATAGGATTTATTAAACAAATACGTCAACACTTTCATTCCCTCTAATGATTACATATATAACGGATAGGATTTATTAAACCAATACGTTAACACTTTCATTCCCTCTAATGATTACATATATAACGGATAGGATTTATTAAGCAAATACGTCAACACTTTCATTCCCTCTAATGATTACATATATAACGGATAGGATTTATTAAACAAATACGTCAACACTTTCATTCCCTCTAATGATTACATATATAACGGATAGGATTTATTAAACCAATACGTTAACACTTTCATTCCCTCTAATGATTACATATATAACGGATAGGATTTATTAAACAAATACGTCAACACTTTCATTCCCTCTAATGATTACATATATAACGGATAGGATTTATTAAACAAATACGTCAACACTTTCATTCCCTCTAATGATTACATATATAACGGATAGGATTTATTAAACCAATACGTTAACACTTTCATTCCCTCTAATGATTACATATATAACGGATAGGATTTATTAAGCAAATACGTCAACACTTTCATTCCCTCTAATGATTACATATATAACGGATAGGATTTATTAAACAAATACGTCAACACTTTCATTCCCTCTAATGATTACATATATAACGGATAGGATTTATTAAACCAATACGTTAACACTTTCATTCCCTCTAATGATTACATATATAACGGATAGGATTTATTAAGCAAATACGTCAACACTTACATTCCCTCTAATGATTACATATATAACGGATAGGATTTATTAAACAAATACGTCAACACTTTCATTCCCTCTAATGATTACATATATAACGGATAGGATTTATTAAACCAATACGTTAACACTTTCATTCCCTCTAATGATTACATATATAACGGATAGGATTTATTAAACAAATACGTCAACACTTTCATTCCCTCTAATGATTACATATATAATGGATAGGATTTATTAAACAAATACGTCAACACTTTCATTCCCTCTAATGATTACATATATAACGGATAGGATTTATTAAGCAAATACGTCAACACTTTCATTCCCTCTAATGATTACATATATAACGGATAGGATTTATTAAACAAATACGTCAACACTTTCATTCCCTCTAATGATTACATATATAACGGATAGGATTTATTAAACAAATACGTCAACACTTTCATTCCCTCTAATGATTACATAGATAACGGATAGGATTTATTAAACAAATACGTCAACACTTTCATTCCCTCTAATGATTACATATATAACGGATAGGATTTATTAAACCAATACGTTAACACTTTCATTCCCTCTAATGATTACATATATAACGGATAGGATTTATTAAGCAAATACGTCAACACTTTCATTCCCTCTAATGATTACATATATAACGGATAGGATTTATTAAACAAATACGTCAACACTTTCATTCCCTCTAATGATTACATATATAACGGATAGGATTTATTAAACCAATACGTTAACACTTTCATTCCCTCTAATGATTACATATATAACGGATAGGATTTATTAAACAAATACGTCAACACTTTCATTCCCTCTAATGATTACATATATAACGGATAGGATTTATTAAACAAATACGTCAAAACTTTCATTCCCTCTAATGATTACATATATAACGGATAGGATTTATTAAACAAATACGTCAACACTTTCATTCCCTCTAATGATTACATATATAACGGATAGGTTTTATTAAACAAATACGTCAACACTTTCATTCCCTCTAATGATTACATATATAACGGATAGGATTTATTAAACAAATACGTCAACACTTTCATTCCCTCTAATGATTACATATATAACGGATAGGATTTATTAAACCAATACGTTAACACTTTCATTCCCTCTAATGATTACATATATAACGGATAGGATTTATTAAGCAAATACGTCAACACTTTCATTCCCTCTAATGATTACATATATAACGGATAGGATTTATTAAACAATTACGTCAACACTTTCATTCCCTCTAATGATTACATATATAACGGATAGGATTTATTAAACCAATACGTTAACACTTTCATTCCCTCTAATGATTACATATATAACGGATAGGATTTATTAAGCAAATACGTCAACACTTTCATTCCCTCTAATGATTACATATATAACGGATAGGATTTATTAAACAAATACGTCAACACTTTCATTCCCTCTAATGATTACATATATAACGGATAGGATTTATTAAACCAATACGTTAACACTTTCATTCCCTCTAATGATTACATATATAACGGATAGGATTTATTAAACAAATACGTCAACACTTTCATTCCCTCTAATGATTACATATATAATGGATAGGATTTATTAAACAAATACGTCAACACTTTCATTCCCTCTAATGATTACATATATAACGGATAGGATTTATTAAACAAATACGTCAACACTTTCATTCCCTCTAATGATTACATATATAACGGATAGGATTTATTAAACAAATACGTCAACACTTTCATTCCCTCTAATGATTACATATATAACGGATGGGATTTATTAAACAAATACGTCAACACTTTCATTCCCTCTAATGATTACATATATAACGGACAGGATTTATTAAACAAATACGTCAACACTTTCATTCCCTCTAATGATTACATATATAACGGTTAGGATTTATTAAACAAATACGTCAACACTTTCATTCCCTCTAATGATTACATATATAACGGATAGGATTTATTAAACCGATACGTTAACATTTTCATTCCCTCTAATGATTACATATATAACGGATAGGATTTATTAAGCAAATACGTTAACACTTTCATTCCCTCTAATGATTGCATATATAACGGATAGGATTTATTAAGCAAATACGTCAACACTTTCATTCCCTCTAATGATTACATATATAACGGATAGGATTTATTAAACAAATACGTCAACACTTTCATTCCCTCTAATGATTACATATATAACGGATAGGATTTATTAAACCAATACGTTAACACTTTCATTCCCTCTAATGATTACATATATAACGGATAGGATTTATTAAACAAATACGTCAACACTTTCATTCCCTCTAATGATTACATATATAATGGATAGGATTTATTAAACAAATACGTCAACACTTTCATTCCCTCTAATGATTACATATATAACGGATAGGATTTATTAAGCAAATACGTCAACACTTTCATTCCCTCTAATGATTACATATATAACGGATAGGATTTATTAAACAAATACGTCAACACTTTCATTCCCTCTAATGATTACATATATAACGGATAGGATTTATTAAACAAATACGTCAACACTTTCATTCCCTCTAATGATTACATATATAACGGATAGGATTTATTAAACAAATACGTCAACACTTTCATTCCCTCTAATGATTACATATATAACGGACAGGATTTATTAAACAAATACGTCAACACTTTCATTCCCTCTAATGATTACATATATAACGGATAGGATTTATTAAACAAATATGTCAACACTTTCATTCCCTCTAATGATTACATATATAACGGATAGGATTTATTAAACCAATACGTTAACACTTTCATTCCCTCTAATGATTACATATATAACGGATAGGATTTATTAAGCAAATACGTCAACACTTTCATTCCCTCTAATGATTACATATATAACGGATAAGATTTATTAAAGAAATACGTCAACACTTTCATTCCCTCTAATGATTACATATATAACGGATAGGATTTATTAAACCAATACGTTAACACTTTCATTCCCTCTAATGATTACATATATAACGGATAGGATTTATTAAACAAATACGTCAACACTTTCATTCCCTCTAATGATTACATATATAACGGACAGGATTTATTAAACCAATACGTTAACACTTTCATTCCCTCTAATGATTACATATATAACGGATAGGATTTATTAAGCAAATACGTCAACACTTTCATTCCCTCTAATGATTACATATATAACGGATAGGATTTATTAAACAAATACGTCAACACTTTCATTCCCTCTAATGATTACATATATAACGGATAGGATTTATTAAACAAATACGTCAACACTTTCATTTCCTCTAATGATTACATATATAACGGATAGGATTTATTAAACAAATACGTCAACACTTTCATTCCCTCTAATGATTACATATATAACGGATAGGGTTTATTAAACAAATACGTCAATACTTTCATTCCCTCTAATGATTACATATATAACGGATAGGATTTATGAAACAAATACGTCAATACTTTCATTCCCTCTAATGATTACATATATAACGGATAGGATTTATTAAACAAATACGTCAACACTTTCATTCCCTCTAATGATTACATATATAACGGATAGGATTTATTAAACAAATACGTCAATACTTTCATTCCCTCTAATGATTACATAATAACGGATAGGATTTATTAAACAAATACGTCAACACTTTCATTCCCTCTAATGATTACATATATAACGGATAGGATTTATTAAACAAATACGTCAACACTTTCATTCCCTCTAATGATTACATATATAACGGATAGGATTTATGAAACAAATACGTCAATACTTTCATTCCCTCTAATGATGACGTATTTATGGGCTAGAATGAATTAAAAAAAACCTGTCAAGACGTTCCTTCTCTGTAATGACTACCTTTTGAAAATATAGGATTTATTAAACAAAAAGAGAAATATTTGATGCTCTAAATGATTATGAGGCTAAATTCTGGAAGATATCCCCTGCCTCCTTTTCTCTTCTGATTTTACCGCCCCTCTCTCTCTAATTTTCTGACGTCATTGCAACTTTTCTTAAAAAAGAAATATAGTTTAATTATTTTGAAGTTATTATATCTGTGGAATCAACAATGTATCGATAGGTTTTGATGATGTTCTATTTTTTTCTAATTAAACGAAATATTCTGTTACTTAAATATATGAATTAAAACCAACAAAGCATTTGTGATTAAATTAATAAAAAAATCACGTCATTAGGAGAATTCCAATAACAACATATCGTTGGCATCAGTAACTAGAAAGGCATCTGATGATATAACAATGCTGTTAAGCTTCCCTAGTGCCCAAAACATAAAATTTGGAAGGAAACTCCTATCGTTACTAGGCAGAGCGATAATTCTGGCTGACATTATGAAGACTTATTTCCTTAAAAACTCGTTTAAAAGAGAATTTTTCGAACGTCAATAACGGTGAATGAAAGCCGAATTTTTTCTGCAGGGAAAAAGTTATTTTCACCATTTCGCTCGCCAGTGAAGGCGATGGTCCACTGCTATTTATCTCCTGAATGAATGAATAAGAAGAGAATCAATGATTTCTCCAAGACCATTTATGAAATGTCAGTCAATATGATTATCCTGAGTTTGGCTTGTTTTACGGCATATCAGCTTCAATGGGTTATTTAATCCCTACAAGAATTTTATTGCTGCTAATATTTTTTTCCCAAAATGCACCATTTTTATACTTTCGCAGCAACCTGACCACTTTTTGGAAGTTAACTACCTGCCCATAGATGGGGCCCCGACAGGCGCCACCACCCCGTGTCAGGGTGGAGCTGGGAACACCAGCAATTATGAGGTAGCACCATGCTCCCCAAATCCTCCCGCACAAAGGCCCCGCCGTCGGATGTAGTTTATCGTCTTATCAAGGACGCGATTGTCTTAGGTTTTTTAATGTTACTATATTGCGTAATATATATCAATTATTGATTGATTTGGATTATTGATTGATTATTGATTATATATATATATATATATATTATGTATTGATATATATATTGATTATATATTTATTATATATATATATATATATATATTTTATACATATCATTTGTAATTTTATATATATATATATATATATATATATAAATATACATATTTTATATATAGACTATATATATATATTGATTATATATTTGATTATATATTGATTGATTATTGATTGTTGATTATTTGGATTGCTCTTCTAGTGTATTGAATAAAATTTATTTCAACTTTTGTGTGACGTCGTAATCATTCGTTTTTATTTCTCGTCAGAAAAGGTTTTTTTTTTTTCAAACTAATATTCTTGGGCGTTATTATAAGTCCTTTACTTGGTTTCAATTGTTTCATTTTTAAATCATTTTCGCCCCCAAGCTAGGCGGAAATGCCACTACTACGCGGGGGCGTAGAGGGAATGAAAGTGAAAGAAAAGACTGAGAACAGGAAGGACTTAGGAAAGGACAAAAGATGGAGAGGATTCAAGAAGACAGAAGATAACGATTGACGTTGCATTTCAAGTTCAGGGAATATTGGACATATTCCTATATAGCAATCCATCTGTATAGATGGATTGCTATTACATAGTAGGTCTGTAAAATAATAATATATCAATTTATTTACCTATATGGCATATTGTGTCTTTTTCTTCCACGTAACGTGTTGTCCCTTTAAGACATGGGGGATCATGGCTCTCCAAAACTTCCTATACCTTCAGTGTCTTAGTGGTTATTTTTTTTTATTTTTGATAATGTTCCCGAAATCGGTCCGTCATACATTCACGCAATATTCCTCAGCAAGGTGACTCGATGGTTTCCCGCAACTTTTTTTGACCTCAATAAGTCACGTGAGTGTCAAGCTTTCCAAACTGTCCTTTCTTGTAATTATTATTATTATTATTATTATTATTTAAGCATTTCACCCCAAGCAAGGCTGGACTGCCAAAAATACGCAGGGGGTTTACAGTAAGTAAAACTGAGAGAAAAGAGTGTGTAGAGTGGGAGTTTGAGGAAAGGATAAAAGATGAATAGGGTACAATTCGAAAGAAGGTGGCGGTTGACGCTGCATTTAAAGTTTTGAAGATTGTAGTTATTAGGAAAGAAATAAGAGGAAGGGGATAGCACTGTTAGAGTAGAATTGGCGGTCGTTTTAACGAATGCAGCAGTAAACGGGTGGGACCTAGATGCCAATCAAGCAGCACGCTTAAATTCATGCAGTCGGGAGACCAAGGAAAAATCTCTTCAGAGCAGAAGCCATGAAAATATTTACATTATTTACATTATTCGGGCTATTGTCTTCATCTTTGTCGCCATTTTTATCACAAAGTTTCGGTCGTTGTACGCTCCGGCCTTCTTCAGGTGGCTGGAATAAACGTTGTGATAAATATGGCGACAAAGATAAAGACAATAGCACGAATAATGTAAATAATGTACATAATACCTCATCTCAGAAATATAGACAGACTATGAAAATATTTGTAGAAAAGACAGAGGAATGTCACGTCACGTCGTTGAGAATATCAAGATGCCAGATCGATTATTTTACAAGTCCTTCTTTGGATATTAAGAATCTTGAGAGGAATAACAAGAACGCCAGAACAGACATGGCAACAGTATTCAATACATGGGCGTATGGTAGATTTGTAAATGTGCAAGATAGACTCTGACAAGAAAAAATATTCTGGCACGACACGGTGACCCAAACGTTCTTGCAGTAGATGCAGCTAATGGAATCACTCCACATCAAGTTAGCGCAAAACGTAAAACTAAAAAGTATTTTTCTCTCAAGAAGTGTAGGATCAATTATGATGATGGCGGGTAGAAAAGTTTCTCTATGTTGGTTGAACGAGAACAGTTTTGTTTTGAAGGGGGTATTATTTCCAACCATTTCCTGCCCCAGTTAACTCCTGATTGGAGGTTCTTTTCAAGGGCAGCAGACCGACTTATTTCATCAGCTCGGGCGGCTTTGCTATTGAGACGGCACTAAATGATAGTGTCATCTGCCTACTTCGAAGCTGTTGACATCAGAAAGATCATTGATGAAGATCTGAAACTGCGTCATTCTGTTCGAATCTATTTCTCTGTGTTACTATCTATCTACCTCAGTTTGTTCCGATCTATCTATCTATCTATCTATCTATCTATCTATCTATCTCAGTCTGTTCATATCTATCTATCTATCTATCTATCTATCTATCTATTTATCTATGTCATTTTGTTCAAATCTATATCTCTGCGTGTTACTGTGTGTCTGTCTGTCTGTCTGTCTATCTATCTATCTATGTCATTGTGTTCAAAACTATCTATCTCATTCGGTTCATATCTATCTATCTATCTATCTATCTATCTATCTATCTATCTATCTATCTATCTATCTCAGTCTGTTCATATCTATCTATCTATCTATCTATCTATCTATCTATGTCATTCTGTTCAAATCTATTTCAGTTTGTTCCGATCTATCTATCTATCTATCTATCTATCTATCTATCTATCTATGTCATTTTGTTCAAATCTATATATCTCTGCGTGTTTCTGTGTGTCTGTCTGTCTATCTATCTATCTATGTCATTGTGTTCAAATCTATCTATCTCTGGGTGTTACTATCTATCTTTCTTTCTTTCTTTCTTTCTTTCTTTCTTTCTTTCTTTCTGGGTCTGTTCGTATCTATCACTTTGTTGCGTATGAAATGAAAGTCAATTTACAAATAATGCGCTGTCATGATCTGAAACATGAGAGAAGAACGGAGCTTGGCTTGAGTCATTTGATGTGATGTCGCTTTCTCCATCTCTCTTCCTCTTCAATGTCAATTGTTGACAGGATCCCCGTGTGATCCAGCCCTGAAGTCCTAGTATTTGACATATTGCATCCTCCGGAATTTGCTTTCTCCAGTACACAGGCGAAAGACGTATTTCCATGGCACGTAATGACTAGTCACATCTTCATCTCTCTATGAGGTATATTTGGATAGGATCCCTTGACAAGAAAATCATTCAGGTATATTGCTGTGTCACAGTTATCCGTCAGCATTTGTTGTTGAATGGTGAACAAGGTTTTCTTTGCAACTTATTTAAGACGGGAATACAGGGATAAAACTATAGTCACTGTCATCAATTGCTTTGGCAATATTTAAGTGCAAGGTTGTCTTGAGAGTGGAGATTTGTAGGAGAAAGATTGTGTAGTGCAGGTTTTCTGTATCTAAAATCTGCAATATTATTGGTTCCGACGTGGCATCTCAGCTTCAATCACTTTTCTACCCCATAAGGTAACTTCCTTGTGACTGTTTTATATACATACATATATATATATATATATATATATATATATATATATATATATATATAGATAGATAGATAGATACCGTTACTTCCCTGTGACTGTTTTATGTATATATATATATATATATATATATATATATATATATATATATATATATATATGTGTGTGTGTTATATGTTATATATATATATATATATATATATATATATATATATGTAAAACAGGTAATCGATCCGTTGGTATATAATCCGAATGGATTCTAGTAATATTAATTGTTAAAAGTAATTCACAGATTGCTTTATGTATTTACTATTACAGATCATACGTATTTCTACCGCAAAAAATTAAAATAAATGTGTTTAGATAATTTTTGCTTTTTTACGGCATATATATATATATATATATATATATATATATATATATAATGTCATTCGCAGGCACTACTGTTTCGATGTATCACTGCTCCTCAGTGCGACTAGACAACCAAATGCCTTAAGCCCGGATCGAAACCCAACCAATTTGGGGTCAGTCAGAGCTTCTAACGCTGAGCTATCATTACTCGGCTGAATGAGTCTGCCAAATCTAGCGTATTGTTTGTACAAATGTAAACAAACGAGGGATCACAGCAAAAGAGAAGGCAGGATTGGGCTACTTTCATAGTAAACGTTACAATAAGGCGCAAGTTAAAAAAGGCGCCAGTTATTACTAAATGAAGTTTGTGTAGTTACCAAGGAAAACCGTTACAGCAGCATGGCAGGCCTGCGCCAACAAAGAGCATTGGATAAAATGGGAAGGAATTGAACAGTGTAAGATACATTAGACAGATTGCTGGGGCGCTGATTTTGGTCGAATTCAGTTCCTGATAAAATCGGTCTACGACGTTCTGCCAAGTCCAGCAAATCTGAATGTTTACGGAATGAACGAAACACCCAAATGTGCTCTATGTGGAAAGAGAGGGTCGTTGCAGCACATTTTAAGCAGCTGCTCCAAAGCTTTAGGGGATGATTGGTATCGTTGGCGCCATGACCAGATCCTCAAACCCTAGCGAACACAGTCACGAAAGCTATCAGGTCATGCAAATAGAAAGCTGGGTTAACAGAGTCGCTAATTTTATTATGGTCGGCGGAAAGAAAACAGGATCTGCAAAGAATACCCCAAACATGATTTCAACAGCAGCTGATCGCAGACCTGAAAAGAAAAGAACGGTTCAAATTCCAGACAACATTTTGCCCTGATCTATTAATTTATTCGAATGGCACAAAGAAGTTCATAATTTGGGAATTATCGGTTGTCTGGTAAGAAAACATCAGGCACGCCAACGACAGAAAGCGTGAAAAATACAGGAATTGGTCGAAAGGTGCCAGCAAAATGGTTGAAAAACTTATTTCGATACGATAGAAATGGGGTGCAGAGCTTTTGCGGGACAATCTCTGTGCAAAGCCTTAGCGAAAATTGGAATTGTGGGAGCCACAAAAAATGAAAGTACACTAAATCGACCCGAAAATGTTATATATATATATATATATTTATTTAAGACATTATTAAGACATTAAGGACGAATATTTTCTATGAAAATTTCTCGGACATTCGGTAAATGTTATTTAATACTGTTTATTATAAACAGAGCATTTACTTAAATACTTTTATCTATAAAAAGAACGTTAAACATAAAAAATGTCTTAAATAAATAAATTGTCGGACTTTGTCCATTTCGTAATATATATATATATATATATATATATATATATATATATATATATATATATATATGGCCACACCAATTCGAGGATACCCGTCTACTAGAGCAGCTAGCTGATCCCTATTGCAGACGATTGCTCAGGCACATTTGCACTTGTTCAACCCCCACAGATATATATATATATATATATATATATATATATATATATATATATCCAAAGAAGAGATTAATTTTCATCGAAAAAATGCATTTCATAACAGATATTCTGTGTATGTTATGGCAGACAGTTTATTGTTGATTAAACATGAGTTTCTGATAGCAGTTTGTTGATATAGACATGTGATAAAGTTATATATATATATATGTAAAGCAGGATGTGTGTGTGTGTGTGTGTGTGTGTGTGTGTGTAACGAATGCACGGTTGCAATTTTTGACGGATTTGCACCAAAATTTACATGCACATGCTCCCAACTCCCATCGATAGTGGAAATAATCGATTTTTCATGCTTCTACGGCAGTTTTCATGTAGTTTGTGGCCATTTTGTACTGGCCAGGGTAAGAGTCTATAGCTAGCTGCCACCAATAGGCAGGAAGATTCTACTGCCCAACGTGAGAGCCAACAGCTGACTGACACGAATGTTAACTAGCATGCTAGCATGCAAAAAAATCGATAGCTGCATTCGTCACAAGTGGGAAAAATTTAAATCTGCATGGCACTTTACTCCAATTGGCTCATTCGCTTGCTTAAACTCAACGTTGATTCTGATCCCGCAGAACTGAGTTGGGTGTGAAAAAGTATTTGTTGTTAACATTCTTTTTTCATTCGGTTTTTCCAGTTACGAGTCCTTTTTAAAGCTGATCGTTTTGTGTTCATTTTGGTTAGTTCTTTTTTCGTAACAGATTTAATGTTTAGTATAGAGCTTAGAAAAAATTTGCAGTGTGAGATAGGCAAGAAGTAAGTCATGTAGCAACATCAGTACAGCAAAGGGCACTCCTTTAAAGGCAAGGAAGGGCAAAAGTATTTTAAGTCAAGTGATAGCGATTGCTGTATGAGTCGTACGATTTTTGAATCAAGTACGGACAACGCCGGACCATGCTGCTGGTATATATATATATATATATACGAGCACTGGCTGACAGGCGTTTGTTTACATTCGTTAAAACAATACAGTTTCCTTGCCGAATGTGATGGCTTAAGGGTAGAAACTTCTAATGACAACAAATTGGTCAGGTTTTGATTCTGGCTTGAATCGTCCGGGCGTCTAGTCGCACTGAAGAGCTGTGATACTTCCCAACAGTACGGCGGATGAAAAAGTTCTTCGGTAAAATGAATACGAGCACTCTGGCTGACTGGTGTTTGTTTATATTCGTTAAACAATACTCTAGAATGAGTAGTTTCCCTCTGCCGAGTGCTGATGAAACTCCAACTGGCACCAAATTCGTCGGTTTTCGATCGTGGTTTGAAGATTAAAGGCGACAGTCTGTTTCATGCGAGCTGCAATAGTCACTTTTATATTTATAAAACACACTCTATTTCTGATATTGAGCACTTTATCCCATAAATATAGCAGACCTTAAGACTATATCTTCATATATATATATATATATATATATATATATATATATATATATATATATATATATATATATTGTGAAGAGGCAGGGAGCAAAGATGGCCGTTGGGTGAAATGCATGAAGGCAGACGGAATTTTTGCACTGAATATCGCGTTTAATTTAATATTTTTTTTAAAATAAAGCGTTAAGAAGACATTTGATAAAAATCGCCAGTGGATGCCGTAAGGTTGAAAACAAGGCTTCAACTAACCTCCTGATTTGTTAAGTTGATATTTTAAGTGTTATAATATATATATATATATATATATATATATAAAGTACAGGCTTGGTGTATACGAGATAAATTCCAATAACCAACAAATACTATACTTAAAAGAGTGCTCAATACCAAGTAGAGCAAATATAATTATTTATTAAAAAATTATAACATAAATATGTTATAAAATCGCTACAAAAATAGCCATTTTGTTTCTGACGTCTTCTCAAGTGATGGTGTTGAATGTATACCATTATTATATTATACATATATTATATATTATTATAATATATATATATATATATATATATATATATATATATATATATATATGTTATTATTATTATTATACATTCAACACCACCACTTGATATGACACCAGAAGTGTTGAAACAAAATGGTTATTTTTGTAGTGATTTTATAACATATTTATGTTATAATTTTCGAATAAATAATTATATATATATATATATATATATATATATATATATATATGAATATGCAAGATTGCGTCTAGCATGAAACACCCTGTCGCCTCTGAGTGTTGACTTCAATGTTCACTTTTATATTTATATTTACATACGCTCTATCTCTGATATTGAGCACTTTATCCCATAAATATAGCACACCTTAAGACTACTTCTGTATAAATATATATATATATATATATATATATATATATATATATATATACGCAAGAGAGACAGAGGAAAACAGCGCATTGCTTTTCTATTGAGCATTAATTGGCAAAACATGTTTAGCGAAAAGACAAAATTTATTAAGACCTACAAAGGATTGGAAATTGTGAAGAGCTATGATCGCCGACCTCCTGGAGGACACAGCATCGAGAAGAAGAATGAAATTCCTTCGTTTGTTTCTTGGGAAGGTTTGCGCCAGTCGTAAAATAGCAATGGTAATATTAGCCGTTTCCCTAATGCCTGCTTATTCTTCACAAAATTATCTGTGATCATCTTTAGGGATACACGTAGTGCACATAGGGATAGAAAACTATCTGTAGTTCAGGTGGTGTAATTACATATCGTTATCCATTACTGTATTTGTTTCTTTTTGCTTCAAAATGCACCGGCTAACAGTCAAGCTTAGCGTGCGTATGAACGAATTTTATTAAAATTAAGCAGACCTATTGTCTGTAATTTATTTAATCAACCATGTTTAAAAGAGAATATGCTGCCTAAATATACAAATTTAATATTAGGTTGGTGCAAAAATAATGTCGTTTTCTCACATTTGTAACTATGTGAGAAAACGACATTATTTTTGCACCAACCTAATATATATATATATATATATATATATACATACATACATATATATTAAGAAATGGACAAAGTCCGACAATTTATTTATTAAAGACATTTTTTATGTTTAACGTTCTTTTTATAGATACAAGTATTTAAGTAAATGCTCTGTAATAAACAGTATTAAATAACATTTACCGACCTGAATGTCCGAAAAATTTTCATAGAAAATATTCGTCCTTTGACAGGATTCGATCTTGCCAACCGAACGATCCTTTGTGGCCGAGCTGTTAGGTACGCCGGGCTAAATGTCGGTTCCGTATCGGATGCAGGTTCGAATCCTGTCAAAGGACGAATATTTTCTATGAAAATTTCTCGGACATTCAGGCCGGTAAATGTTATTTAATACTGTTTATTATAAACAGAGCATTTACTTAAATACTTGTATCTATAAAAAGAACGTTAAACATAAAAAAAATGTCTTTAATAAATATATATATATATATATGTGTGTGTGTGTGTTTATTCAATTTGTATATAGCATATTTTTGTGTTATATTTTTAAATTATCGGTAGATATCACTTTAAACGACAAGCAGTATATTTATTTAATTTCGCCTACCGGCCTGAAAGATCAAGAGATCTTATTAAAGAAAAAATATGCGCTCTCCGACAGGAATTGAACAAGCGTTCTCCCGGGTAGAGAGAATCTGTCGTTAGATCCGACGTGCCTTAAATGACTCGGTCACGTCTACTCAAATATGACATTTTACTAAAATAACATTTAAAATGATAAAAATCTGTTGGAATAATAAATAGATAAATACATTACTGATATATATATATATATATATATATATATATATATATATATATATATATATATATATATGTGCGTGTGTGTGTGTGTTTGTGCGTTTATGTGTCACAAACTAACATCAATGCAACCAAATATGTTAGCTCTATCATTGATATTGAGAGCTTTCCTATAAGAACCGCGCATATATAATATATAAATAATACATATAAAATTTGCATATATATATATATATATATATATATATATATATATATATATATATATATATTTATACATACATATTTTATATATATTTATACATACACATTTTATATATATATATATATATATATAAATATAAATTAACTTATTTAAAATATGGTTGGTTGGCTATCTCTGTATCATCGGAAGCAAAAAAAAAAAAATTGAAATTCCATGTGTGTTTAAAACTCTGTAAATTTCAAAATTCGCTCGAAGATGAAATGATTTTAATTTAATTATATAAATAAATTTGAAGTTTTTATCTTCGGTTTTTGAAACATGGTAATTCCTGTGTTGCGAACGAACCATATTTAAATCAGTTAATTCATAATATCTCTCTCTCTCTCTCTTTCTCTCTCTCTCTCTCTCTCTCTCTCTCTCTCTATATATATATATATATATATATATATATATATATATATATATATATATATGTGTGTGTGTGTGTGTGTGTGTGTGTTTAATCTGACATTTAAGAATCGGCACGTGGGTATGTAATATTCCTGAAAAGCATACCACATGTTGAACCAATCTTTGTGAGCGAAACTGGGTGAACCCCACGGCTCAGAATGTGCCCGCCCGTGTGTAACGGAGCGTTTGGCCGTATTGTCCTTCTTAAAAATGTTGGCATTTCAGTACGCCTTCATAATGCACAGAACGCGCGCATGCAGTGCAAAGCCATAAACTGACTGCCTGGATATAAGCATGCCTAGAAACACATTCTATTATCTACATCTGTAGATTTATTCCTTTATAAAAATATATATCCATTCAGTAATATCGAGAAATGCTTAAAATACTCATACACAGAGAAAATACTCTTATCTCGTGCAAGTATAAGGCTGCTCAACAGAACAATTTATTGCTCTTGTTAATAGAGAATAATGGAATTAATACTGGTGTTTATTGCTTGCTTGTCTAGACACCAATGAACATTTCAAATCGTAACTTTTCACGTTTCCTCTCTGTAGATCTTTGGAAAGATTTGCTGCCTTAGTTTGCGGTTAGAATCAACAATACATATTGGCCAGTACCGAATAAGACTATTACCCAAGCCGAGTAGTTCAGGAAAAGCTCTGACCTACTACTGCCCGTAACGGTAGCATTTAATACATCAAAATGAAGTAGACGAGGTCGTACTATCTGAACTTGGTTATGCACAGTTTTTGTGTGATCATGTCTCTCCACAACTTCCTATCCTTTGTAGCACTTACTATAGACTGTCTTTTAAACCTTACTCTAACTACTTGTTTTGTAACCCAATTACAGAAGCTTGATACTATCATTTGCCTTACTTGCCTTCATTTTCTCATGTGAGCGATCAATTCTGCAAGCGTCTTTCCTCATTAGGTGACCTAGAAATTTCAACTGTCTTTTTCTAATTTTAAATACAAGCTTCGTTTCAAGGACAATGTTTTGGCTATTAGTATATATAGTTGTGGATGGCTGCCTGTTTCCGAATATGTCTATTTGTGAAGCTAGATATCCCTTGTTGGTCGCTCTTTCAACAGCTCGAGAGTCAACATGTGGTTTATACTGTAATTATGCTGAACGGACTTTAGTTTCTGGTGGAAACAACGTATAATGTGAGGTAATAAGTAGTTGAACAAGGCCAGTACGTTTAACGTCTCGGTCACTATGAATTGTAACTTCGTTCTAATACAGCCGTCGACAGGTTTTGAACTCCAAATTTGACAAAAAAGTCTTCAGTTAACTCTCTTATTTTTTTTCATGTACTTTCCAGCCCTGACACTCGATTTTGATTCTCAACAAGACCGTATTGTGAAATCAGTTCCTGAAAAATTAATCAGTTTAGATGGGAACCCAAGGCTCAGCGACGGAACGCAAATGCTCTAACCACTCGGCTACATGTCTAGTTTACACACACACACACACACACACACACACACAGGTACACAAAAATGTACACACACAGACATACCCCAACACATGTACACATATACACAAACAGAGACAAAACATACCAACATCAGAAAACACATACACGTACACATATACACACATACCAACATACACAAACATGTACAAAAACATAACCAAATCATACGCACAAACACATCGGCCCGGTTGCTAGGATCAAAGTGTAGTATCTGCGCTTTGTGAGCTTCCGAGTCGGGTTTCTGTCGAACTCTCAGCTAATGCAGAGAGGAACTCGGAGGAAGCTTTGCCGAAGGGCAAGTTTTCCTTCAGGGAGGTAGACAGGACCTGAACCCGTCTAGGCGGGTTCAAAGGTCATATTTTTGGCCGAGCCTACGGGCTCACCGGCTACCCACATTAAACCGGCCTTGTGCCACATTCGATCATCGTGGGTGGATTGATAAATAGCAACGCATACACCCACGTACCCATATACACACACACATACACCAACACGTAGACACACATACACGCAGAGACATACACATGCTATATTTATATTAAGCAAGAAACCGTTTCGTTAAATTCAGCGACAAAATTTGTCCCATTTTTCTTTTATAGACAATACTCATTTTCGAAGATGTTGTATATTGCGATTCGAAATTGTGCAGGAAAATGTTTACACTCAATGTTTACAGTTCATGTTTACAGTTGATGCATTTGTTTTGTTTTTGGGTCGAGTACTTTAAAACACCTCAGTCATTAACTAATTGTATGTTGACAAAATATTATGCAAGAAATTTGTGGGCGACATACTCGGGATTTTTGGAAAAGCTAAAGTTCCGATCTCCGTGTATCGTATGAGTGGCGACGAGCTGAATATTTTCACTGCATGACTGGAAAGCAATAAATATATCAAATGTTTGATACGTCTTATTATTATTTGATGAAGTTATTAATATTATATGATTATAAATATCTATCTATCTATCTTTTCGAGTCCTTTCATTATCTATATTTTTCTATATATCTATCTTTTAATTTATCTAATGTGTGTAAATATATACAGAGTCTCCATAAAGTTCGTATGCACTTTAAAAAATTTATAACTTTATTTGTATTTGCGGGAGAAATAATCTGTAAAAAATGTTATAAAGTTTAATGTACCTAGTTTTAAATATAGTGGAAATAACTAATGTGATTTCAGTCATTACTGGAAATCAAGTAGCAAATGTTTTCCGTGAACTGAAAAATCGTATTACTTTTTGTATTGCTAATGATGGAGGACATATGGAAACTTAAATAAAATTTCAATAAAACCTTAAAAAATATAGATTTACTTCTTTCTAATCCTTTTTACAAATTATTTCCATCGCAAATACAAATAAAGTTATAAATTCTTTAATGTGCACATGAATTTTATACTTTATGGACACCCTGTATATATATATATATATATATATATATATATATATATATATATATATATATAGATAGATAGATAGATAGATAGATAGATAATATTAGTAGTAAATATACACATATATATGCAAAATACACAGGTGCATATACACACATGTATATTTTTAGAATAAAAAATTCCGAGAGGATAGAATCCAGGTAGAACTCAATATCCAGGACAGAGTAAGGATATAATAAAAAGGCTTAAACACTAATATTCCATGGTCATAATTTATTGCATTGGAATCGTAAATACGATCCAATTCCTCAGACCTACAAATTAAAAAAAACGGAAAAGAACAACTCCAGAAATAAAAATAGAATTTAGAGAGAGTGTAAGTATGAGAGTGTGGGGCGAATGTTAGAGCTAAAGAGAGGGGTAACATACGAGGGAAGGTGGGAGATTAAAACTTAACAGAGTGGAGTTTATTTAACTAGAGGTGAGTGGAAGGGGGAAATATGAATGTTGTCGGATGTCTAATACATTAAAGATACATTTCGTGGTGACATACACACACCATAGACGATCTAATGTTAAAGATCAGGATAAGAGGGAGGGAGAGAAAAGGAAAGACGTGGTAGGGGAGAGAGATGGGGCGAGGGAAATTCATTTACTGAAAGGGCCGCTGTGTAATTGAGAAAATTTGACAAAAATAATATCGACTACAGGTTACAAATCAAATATAAACATATAAAGAATAAATATAACGATTATCTAATCTATCAAGGACCTATATTTTTATGTTCAAAAACACATGCGAATACACACATACACAATAACATATACACGCATATACATACACATAGGCGTGTACCCACATACACACATACATATACCCATGTACACACATACACATATATCCACATATCCACACAAATACACACACATACATACACACACATATGCACATGTACATATATCTGATTCAATATGTTAGCTCTATCTCTGATACTAAGCGCTTTCTAAGAAGTACCGCGCATATAATATACAAATAATTACACCTACATATATACATATACATATATATATTTTCCAGGATCATTTTCTAAATTATTCAAGATGATCACGCACCCTCTAACCTTCTTTCTGTTCTGGAGTCACAGGATGCTTCACAGGTTTCACATAAAATTTCATTTTCAAGTCATATTTCAAGTCTCTTTGAACTGTCATAGCTCTCACGCACCAAACGTCTTATGAATTGAGTTGGATCTTTTCTACTTTTATCTCTTTAACTCTAAGTTGAAATGATGATCCTTCTTCCTGTTGCGACCTTCTGATCCAGTTTTCCTCTCTTTTAAACTTATTCACCGTTCTCTTGATGGTTCCCCAATCGACTTCGATCTTTGAAGTTCCGACCTCACGAACTAATTATCTGTATGCCTATGACGGGCATGTTTTTGTGAGACCGGCTGAAGAATTGCACAAAAGGTCCACAGACAGTATAGGAGAATGAATTGTATCCAAATTATATATATATATATATATATATATATATATATATATATATAGTAAAGGTAATAAATCCATTGGTATATAATGCAAGTGGATCACAGTAATATAAAATATTAAAACTTATCCACAAAAAGAGCTCAATCTATTATTACAGGGCAAAGAAATACGCAACAACATCTAAATTTACCTCATATGTGGAATAGACCTTATTCAACCGACAAAATTTTCGTCAGTCTTATTCAACCCTAGTGTATAGACCTAGTATATATATATATATATATATATATATATATAGTTCATGAAAAATGACTTGTACCTTACATGGGTTGAGATTGTATTGATTTCTGGTGTACCTGCAAGAAATTTCTTTTAGGAAATTAGGCTTTGAAGAAATTTGTCCAAACCATTGTTGATTTTGTGCGTTTTCGGTCAATCAATCCTAGTCTGTTCTTATCTCTCTCTCTCTCTCTCTCTCTCTCTCTCTCTCTCTATATATATATATATATATATATATATATATATATATATATATATAGACATACAAATATATATCAAAATTTCCAAGAGGATAGAATCCAGGTAGGACTCAATATCCAGAGTAAGAATATAATAAAAAGGCTTAAACACTAATATTCCATGGTTATAATTTATTACAAAATGTATTTGAATTTGTAGGTCTGATGAATTGGATCGTGATTACGATTCCAATGTAATAAAGCCTTTTTATTGTATATATATTGTTATGGGATCTTACCCATAATAATAATAATGGACTATTCCATACTTAATAAATACTGCGTTTATACGGGTTCAATGGGCATATTTTTGGTCCGAGCCAACGGGCTCGGAAATCCCACGTTAAAAACAGCCTTGTGCCACATGACGTCCCAGTGGATGGGGGGTGGGGTGACTGAATATTGACAGTCGTTCAACTCTTGACCGGCTGATCGGTTGAACTCTCTGCCTTCGGGCGGGGAGGAACCCGAAAGAGGCTACGCCGAAGGTCGGATTCTCTTTCGGGGAGGTAAACCGACCCTGAGCCCGTTTATACGGGTTCAATGGGGATATTTTGGCCAAGATCTAAAAGTGAAGGTGGGGATTGAAATTTAATAGAGAAAATTTTTAAAGAGAGAAATCTAAATGACGGTTTAAATGAGTGAGATACAGATAAATATGAATTATTTTCCGATGCTTAATTCATTACTGAAACGCTGACTTAAATTAAATTAAAAACCGACACCGGAAATAGGTGAATACATTTGTGGTGACACTACGCGCAATAAAAGACAATATAATCTAAATTTAAAAATCAGAAGATGAGAGAGAGAGAGAGAAAAAAGAAGGTGCAAGTTGGGGGTGGGGGGCGCAACGAAAAACAAAAAACAAAAGGCATTTATAAAACGGCTGCTGTGCAATCAAGAGAATGTGACAAAAATAATATCAACTACAGGTTAGAAATAAAAAATAACGAATATTTAATCTTGCAAGGACTTACTATTTCTATGCCCCAAAACACATACCTATATACACACATACACAACAACATATTTATATTTACACGTACATACATACATATACACGTGTACACACACACACACACATATATATATATATATATATATAACCATACACATCTACTCCTGCGTATGTATACATATACGCAAATATACATACGTACATACTCATACGTGCACATAAACATAAATACATAAAACCTTACACACCATATATTTACATACACACACTCATCTAAACAAATATATAACGTATCTATCCATCTCACTATACATATACACGTACATACATACATACATACACACATACATACATACATATACATATACACATTATACACCTATATACATATACCTATGTACACATACATACCTAAATTTACACACACATGTACACACTCACACATATACGTATATCTATATCTATATATATATATAAAACATTAGGCAGCATGTAATTTATATACAAATAAATATTCACGCATAGAATCAATCAGCAATATTAATGCTATTAATAGCGATATGCCATCGTTAGTAGTGTAAAATGTATGCATTAAAATACTTTTAATCTATAGAATGATGTGATCCTCATTTATAAAACTGTTGTCTGTTGTTTCCAGTTTTTTTTTTTTTTTTTAAATGCAAGCACTTTCGAATAATCCTTTATTCATCCTCAGGCATAGTTTTTTCCTTTTAAAATTAAAACTTGGAGACGAAATAATTGTTTGTAGACCGAAAGATGTTTTGTTTTTTTTTGAGAATGTGCTATTATTGACGGTTGTGTACAATATCGGGACGTGCAATGACGCAACGCTAATTTTTTTCAAAATTTATGTGAGAATTTTTATTTGAACTTTTCTTGTGATGTGGTAAATGCACGTATCCTATTTTTACAAGTGTTTTCATTTAATATGTCATGAACTAAGTATATATTTCAATAATATAGTGTTATGTCTTAGTAGTTTTTTTTTAAGGAATGTTTTTTGCACTGCGGATCGATAGTTTTTTATAAACATAAAACATTAGGTAGCAACAGACAACAGTTTTATAAATGAGGATCACATCATTGTATGGATTAACAATATTTTAATACTACTAGCGATGGATATCGCTAATAATAGCATTAATATTGCTGATTGATTCTATGTCTGCTTATTTCTTTGTATATAAATTATATACTGCCTAATGTTACATGTTATCAGTAATCCCCTGTTAATTTCCATCTGAAAGTCCTCCACTGACTTAACCGGATATTGAACTCACACTGTTTGGGTCCTGTCACTGGGTCTAACCAACGCCTTTATCCACTGTGCCATGTGTCTTTGATAACTGACATCCATCAAACATTGCACGTGGTATTAGAACAGTCTACCCCAGTGAGCGAAATAAAGGGTTCAGTTCGATATTCCAACCACCTGAAGAAGGCCGGTGCGTACAATGGCCGAAACGTTGTAATAAATATGGCGACAAAGATGAGGACAATAATCCGAATAATGTAAATAAAATAAATAAATAATGTACATAATACTCAGAAATATAGACATAATCTATATATATATATGTGTGTGTGTGTGTGGAGTGAGTTGAAGTTCCATGGAGTGAGTTGAGGAATTGTAAGTTATTTTTTCAAAGTTATCATTGATGTTTTTGTAGCTGGACCAGAGTTATCTTTCTTTATGTCCCGTAAGATGTAGCTTAAAAGTTCGAATGGACTGTAGACGTTTAAACCATCAGAGCTTTTAAGAGTTCTGAGAACTTTTAAACTTGCAGAAGCAGGAATGATATAAACGCATTCTTCTCAATACCCGTTTCCAATTCCTCTTGATTAATCTGTCGCCAATTCATTGCACCTTTCTGAATGTCTAGGGAGAATGGTTATATTTATTTTAAATTAATTTTTTGCTTTGCTTATCAAAACATCACCTACTTTGGGTACTTCAACGTCGTGTACTAGTTAATAAGCTTGTCTTGTAAGATCAGTTGCTACTGAAATATGAGTTCGATCCTCACTGAGTGTCACTAAACATTCGGCTTTATGCTACATCTGAATTACACTTAGAAAATCACCATAATATTAAAAGCTTTAAGAAGTAATTTTCTTCTTTGTATTAAGTGCCATTGGGTTGATATAAAATTATCACCATTTACAATGATGCGGTCATCATATTTCCGCTGTGAAAGAACACAGGACTGAATGCAGGCGAATAATTCAGACACGAGACAAATGATTAACATATACAGGGTGATTCAAAAAGTAACTCGCTCTTTTATTTGTGACTGGTTAATTAGGAGCCGTGACTTTAACAACCTGTGACTTTTTTTCTTTGCGATTGGTTAAAGGGGCAATAAATTTTGGAAGAACATGAAGGGGAAATACAAGAAGTTATGTCCTCCATACCGCAAGATTTCCTGGGGAAATCCTTTGACACGATTCCTAAGCGGCTTGAAAAGCTGGTAGCGAAATCTGTTGCCTATGTAGAAGACCGGGGGTGAAGATGTAAAGAAAACACGTCCGTTTATATTTCCTGCTAGGTCCAGCAACAATATGGAAATGTCGGACTCGGATTAAGTTCAACTGAAGATAAACAAACAAGACCGATATATATATATATATATATATATATATATATATATATATATATATATGTATGTATGTATGTATTAACAACTAATTTCAAAGCACATAGACAGTTAACATTGTGTTTGTGTGTGAACATTCGTAATTTGGGAAAGTTCGTAGTTACGTGAATGCGTGAAATGTTATTTAACATCTGACCGCAAGGACAAGACGATAATTCTCTGGGACTATATTTTGCAGTAAGAATAGAGAAAAAGGAGAAAAAGGCAAACTCGTGTTTGCTATTTATGGATAATGTAATCACGTGACAGGCTCACAGCGCCTTGGCGGGAAACTTGACAGTCACTCGCTGGAAAATATATATTGTGTGTAGGTGGATTATAAAGCCCACTTCTGTGTTTATTGACCAATTAGAAGCTGATATTTCCTGAAAATATTTACTAAGCTGAGAAGGCTCTTGGGATCCGATTCTCCCAATAGTGCACAAAATGAACTACATGAAAATATAGCGATTATAAAATTGTCACATAGCTGCGATTTATAAATTGTCTATTACAAAACGGTGTTGATTTATTATCCAATGGATGCTTGTTGTTGTATAAGTATGTATGTATGTGCGTGATGATGATGATCATTACACCTATATCGAATTTTAAATAAAACCCCATGCTAAATGCTTTCTTATATACATTTCTTGTAAAAAAATATAGTTATTTATAATTATGAATATTTTAAAATGGTGACTTACTTTTCAAACACCTTGTACATTTGCTGATATAAGACGAAAGAACAACATGTAATTAAAATTCATAACTAAATTCGTAACATTTAAACGTTACTACAATGATTGCTGACTGTCGACTTCTCATTAAAACCGCTTGAAATTGCAATCTCACGAGAGGATAGGCAACAGGTCAGGCGATGTCCTCTTTGCCAGCAAAGATCGAATTAGGGTCACTGGAATAAGTGAGTCCAGTTAGGAACACCGAAGACGCTTTTGACTGATCGATACTTGTTCAATCATTTACACTGAGTCTGTTACTTTGCACTGCGGCATTGTTGCTATATTTCGATCCGTTAAATTCAATATCGATCGATGAGTGTTTTTTTCCTTTTCTTCACCCCTCTCTCTCTACTACTCACCGTTTCTCTTTTCCGCTCGATTTCTTTCCCCTTCGTCTTTTTTTTCCTTCCTTTCGTTTCTTATCTGCGATCACGAATGTTGTTCTTGGTATTTATCGATCCTATGGAGACGGGTTGAGGGAAGGAAACGATTTCTGTGACGATTTAAGATGTTGCTGTCAAGGAAGAGATGAGATGATATGGCTTCGGAATAAATAGTGCGCGCATACACGTAGTTGTGTCAATAAATTCGTAGCCTAATGATGAAAATGCGCTTATTTTACGCAGTGAATATTTATTTTTCAAAATACTTTCAATGCTTGACAACGTTTCTCTACACATTCAAATCGAACATTTGCCTTCGTTTATTACATTTTCTCTGTTTGAAGGTTGACGTCAAAACTGCGCCATGTCAGGTTATGGATTTATTGATCATCCCTCGTATCTAGATCCCTCAATAATTATCGTCTAGGATGACATTTTCGTCGACAGGGTCGTCTTGTCCTTCATCCTCGAAAAGGATATTCTCGTTGTCGTGAACATGTATTGTAACTTAAATTTACGCCAGTGTGGACCGGAGAGTATCCCTGTAATAGGTATTAAGAACTGGCCCCTGTGCTCTCTAAACTGTACAATAACCGTCCATGGTTTCTACTATCAAGTCTAATCTGGGTCCCTACAAAACAAGTGGGTATGATGGTATCCTTGTAATAGTCCTTAAGAAATGTTCTCCCGACCTGGCTCCTGCTCTCTCTAAACTATACAATAACCTTCCATGGTTTCTACTATCAAGTCTAATCTGGGTCCCTAAAAAACACGTGGGCATGATGGTATCTCTGTAATAGTCCTAAGAAATGTTCTCCCGACCTGGCTTCTGTTCTCTCTAAACTATATAACAATTGTTTCGCTGCCTCTTCGTCTTTTGCTTATTGGAAATCCTCATTTGTTTTTGCAGTCTTTAAGAACTCTGTTGAACCATCCAACCCTTCCAACTATCAGTCTGGTAGCCTTCTCCCTTTTTGGGGTGGTTGGGGGAAACTCCTAGAAGCCCTAATCAATGCTGAATTGGTTCATTTCTCTCATCGCAATGAATTATTGTTCCCGATTTTTCAATTTATATGCATTTTTCATTGTCGAAGTTTTTCATATTGTATTCGTGCGTCTGTGTGTATGCGTGTATGCATTCGCGCATCCATGCGTTCGTCTGCGCGTATGTACATATATATAGAAAGTCCCATAGACCAAGACAGACACAGAGTGGACACAAGAATCAACACTGCATGGTGACGTTCACGTTTCAATATGATCTGATACGGTTCGACTACTCCTTTAGCAGGCTGACACTCACCATGCAGTCTTGATTCCTATGTCCACACTGCTTCTACCTATAAATGCTCTATCTCCGATATTGTAAACTCTTCGTATTTTCCTGTGTTGCAAGATATTTACTGAGTGTTGTTTAAATTAGATTTGGCCCCTATATATAATCTACAGTGGATGGAAACACATATTCGTAAAAAAATAATTTATTGTATTTCCAACTAATGAATAAAAGTTCTTTTCATATAATTAACTGTGCACAGATGCGTAATAGCTAAATATGTAGAAAAACAGTAAAAAAACTTGATTTAATACAAATAAATCACATTTATCAATTTTAATAGGTAAAAAGGTATTCATACAATACAAAAAGTATACCTAATCTTCATCTTCATTTGTAGAGTAGCCATTATTCGCTTTTATAGCAATCAACCTCATCTTGGAGGTCTCAAGTCATAATTTGCAAATTTTAGTATTTTGTTTCATTCTTCTTCGTAAATGGTCTTCAGATCCTGGATGTTTGTTGGAGTTCTCGATTGGATTCTCAAATAATGCCACAGATTATCGATTCTGGGGACTGATTTGGCCATTTTAGGATACTTACATTATTTTCAGCAAGCCATTTCTTTGTAGATTTTGCAGTGTGCTTAGGATCGTTATCTTGTAAGATCCAGTGAGGAGGAAGTTCAAAATTTTCCACCGACATCATTAAATTTTCTTTCAAAAATATTTTTATATACTGCAGGATTCATTGTACAATCAATTACTGATATGATCGCCATCTTTCCTCTATACATGATTTCTATAATTACCTCCAAACAACTCACTTTTGGTTTCGTCTGTCCATAATACTCTTTCCCAATACCGTTTGTACTTATCCTTTGTTCACGAACGAATATCAACCTGGCATCTCTGTGCCTTTTTAATAGCAGTGAAGTTTTCAGAGAGCAGCGTGAATTTTGATTGTTCCTATGAATTTCATTGCTTATTGTCCATTTAGCGACACAGATTCCTGATGAAAGCAAATCAGCCTCCAACTCTTGTCGAGTAACCATTAGATTTTTTTAAAAATTTGAAAAATAATAACTTCGAGGATCTTGAAGAAATCTTTCGTGGAACATCTGTTCTTTTGTTTTCCACCGTTTTGAGTTTTTTTCATACTTTGCAATGAATGAAATAATGATAGTAAATGGAATATTCAGAATGTCTGCGATTTTCTTTTAACTTTTACATTCTTTCAGAACTAACAGTTATTTTTGCGAATTTGTCAATTCATTACCTCTTGGCATGATGATAACCTTCTTGCACAAACATCAATTAGAGGATGTCCTATATGTATTTTTAGGCTAAAAGTAACTAGTGATAACATTTGTGAAACAGTCTAGAATTTTCACTTGAATAATCTATAGTATTAACGCAATTGAAAAGTTTTAAAATATGAAATTTGCATTGTACTAATACTTTCTTCCCCCAATAAAATGGTTACATTCGATTTATTTCTATTGCATCAAATATTATTTCTTGTTTTCTATGCATATTTAGTTATTATACATTTCTGTGTACAGTTAGTTATATGAAAAGTATGTTTATTCATTACGTGGAAATTAAAAAAAAAAATTGTTTGTGTATGAATATTTGTTTCACCCTGCTGTATATTATCCACAATTTGAATCCGAATATACAACATCTTATTTGGAAATTGTGAAAATACAATAAAATCTTCAACACGTTGAATTTAATTGATATATGATTCTATAATTTCTCTCTCTCTCTCTTTCTCTCTCTCTCTCTCTCTCTCTCTATAAATATATATATATATATATATATATATATATATATATATGGACTAGTCATGTCTTGAGAATGTCTGATGACAAGATACCCAAGATCCTAATATGCAGCCAGTTAGTTCAGGGCTGCAGGAATGGCTTAGATACAAAGACAAAAGGTAAGAACAAATTGTCAGCTGTCAATATATCTCATAACTCCGACGAGCGGTTAGCCTTGGAGCGGGTAGAATGGAGATCAACGTGTTTTAGTGGACTCAGCAGTTTTCAATCCGTTAGTCTGAATCGTCTTCAAGAAACGAGAGCAAGATCTAAAAGGTCAGCCAATCTAACAGTGATGCCATCCCACAATCTTCACTTTTGCTCCATATGCGGCCTCCTTTATAAATCCCTAGCGGGTCTTAAGTGCCACTTTAGATTATCGCACAAAATTCATAACTGAATCAATTGGTTAAGTTGTCAGATCCTCATACGTCCAAACCGAAGGGAGAGTCCATTATATATATGTATGAGGAAAATTCTCCAAAGGTATACTATATTTATGGGTAAAAAATGATCAGTGTCAGAGATAGAGCGGATGTAAATCTAAAATTGGATACTGAGGTCAACATCAAGCAAAGAGAATCTGTTTTATTCTTTAAGGTAATCTTACGGTGGATAGATTGCGTTCAAACATGAAACATATTGTCACCACTCGATACTGACACCGGTTTCCACTTTTATATTTATAAATATAGAGAGTAAGTCCCCGGGTTACGACAGTCCCTACCTGCTACGATTCGTGGTTACGACAGAATATCCATTAATCTTGTTTCCTGGTTGTACACCATACTGCATCGTTGTTCATTCGCACTCTTTTGTTTGAGTTGTGTTTGCGGGAAACCTGTTGGCATTCATGATGGTGCCCAAGCAAAGGGTAACTTCTTTTGAAGACGGTGCTTCGAAGAGAACGAAAGCCATCATCATAGAAGTGAAATTACGGATACATTCTGTATTACACAGAAAATCACATTACGTGAGCCCCATATATATATATATATTGATGCATGTTTCATTAAATAATATAGACAAGTTTTGTCTATTTATTTTAAATAAGTTCCTTTCATATTGTCTGATAAGTTTAATAACATTCACGGCGCTTGACGCTACATTTGAATGATAACTCTAACATTTTTAGGCATTTGAAACAACATGCCTGGCCGCATACACAATTCCGGAGAATCCTCGGTGAAAACACAACTATACTTAAACATGAAAACAATAAACAAAAACTAAAAATTCTTGAAGCTATATACGCAAAACAGTTGAAACCTAACCTGAATAAAATAAACTACGAAATCTCCAGAAATATTCTTAATTGCCTATAATTGATAATAAAAGCCATTGGTTTATACCAACGGCTTCCCAAACTTAATACTTCTCGTTTTCGCTCTTGCGTGGTCATGTGTGACGTCACGAGATGTGACGCGATTTCCCCTTCCACGTCTCGTATACACGTGTTAATCGGTGCATTGAAGTCTTTCATGCAACAAAAACAGACTATCATTATTGTTCCGTGTATTGGTTGATATATTGAAATGTAATTGTCATCTTTGATAATGGCTTATGTAAGCAGAAAGCTTAGATTGGATTTAAACATGTATCAATATGGTGATTTCCTTTCGTCCATCAATGATAATGTGATTAAGCTTATCAGACAATAGAAAAGGAACTTAATTAAAATAAAACTTGTCTATATTATTTAATGAAACATGCTTCAATGAAAAATTGCTGCCTAAATATACACAATTTAAATATATATATATATATATATATATACTACAGTTCAAAAGTTTGAGGAAAACATGTAGCTAGATTAAAACTTCTATTATATATATATATATATATATTTCAATTAAAAGGTCCAAATCGAATTTATAAATTCATGAATCCTTCAAACAAAAAACAAATATAGAGGTTAATGATTTAAATGGCGAGAATACTTCGTCGCAAACAATGTAAATAAGATACATCAACCCCGAACCTGTATATGAATGATATGATCCCCGTTTATAAATTCCAGTTGCATCAGGTCATTTTAATTTTTACAAGCTTTCGTCTGTTCCTACAGACATCATCAGGCATGGAATTAGATTTTGTTCTTGTTTTTACTTCTCAGTAATAAAAGTTGTAAACGGGGATCATATCATTCATGTACAGGTTCGGGGATGATGTATCTTATTTACATTGTTTGCGACGATGTATTCTCGCCATTTAAATCATTAACCTCTATATTTGTTTTTTGTATGAATGATTCATGAATTTATAAATATATATACATACATACATACATACATACACACACACACACACATACATATATATATATATATATATAAGTGTGTGTGTGTGAAAATAATATAGCTTTAAGGTAAGTTAATGTTGGAGGTAAACGAGAAAATATCAGGGATAAAGCGGCTGTAAATGTAAAAGCATGACACAGACTGTCGCCACTCAATGTCGACCTAAGATAACACTTTTTAGGAATTATACTAGACCACCAACCATCTGAAAAGATTAAAGGAAAATAATATATATATATATATATATATATATATATATATATATATATATAAAGATCCGATTGTAAACTGGAACTATTTTTAAGAAGGAAAATTTCACAACAATCACAGTAATATCTGCAACCTTTGTCAACAAGAAAAGTTGCTATAATAATTACATTTCCAGAAAAAAAATGAAAGCAAGATCGGGAATTATGATCTGTTGTATACATACTAAAACGTTCCTTATGAGTTCATATGAAGTAGGATGAAAAGTAAGTATGTTTATCTCATTCATCCCAACACGGCTGATTCATTTCTAATGCACTTGCCTTCCTTCTTCTCCTCCTCCCCACCTTCTACCATACCTCATATAGTGCACATATTTATTTATTTTGAAATAATAAATCACCCATATTTTCAAAATAAAGCGGTAGGAAGTCAGTTGACCGAAGTCACTTGCAGATACTGAAAGCCTGAAACCAAATTAGCGGAATCGGCTGAACTCATAATTTTTCATACTATATATATATATATATATATAAATATATATATATATATATATATTATTTAATAATGCAGCTTAATTAATATTGCGAAATAGTAATTCAAACAATAAATCAATAAAGTTAGTGTTATTAATGGCGAACTCACTTCGCTAACAGAATAAGAAGACATTAACTCACTGACCATCCTCAAAAAAAAAAAAAATTGAGAAAATAAAATAACACCTATGTCTGAGGATGCTAAATGGTTTTACCGAAAGTACTCGCAAACAATATGGACTGAACATCTAATCCACTGCACAATTAATAAAAACAAGAATGTGTCATTCAGTGAGTGGTCACTGAGTTAATGCCTTCTTAATCTCTTAGCGAAGTGAGTTCGCCATTAATTACATTAACTATATTGATTTATTCTATTTTACAATATATATATATATATATATATATATATATATATATATATATATATAATTTTTGTAATTAGACAGCAATCCTTCTTTCATGAACATTTCATTGAAAACGCTTTTGTTTAGTTTTTTATAAAATTCCTCTTGCCATCTAATATTTTTTCTCTTTTCGGATGATAAATTGTATAAGAACTGTCCGAATGTTCTTTTTATCCGGGCGCTTTCGCCTATACATTTACCTATTTTCAAGGATTCTATTTTAACTGTTAAAATTAGAAATATTTGTTGTATGTATGTTATATAAAAGTTTTTCATTTTTTCTTTCGAAACGCGGTCAAGATATTATGTCCATGTTCAAAGTTAATATTATTAAGTGTTTGTTTGTTTTTATTAATAAGGCTTCCATTATTTCTGTCATTTTCAATGAAATGTGATTATATATATATATATATATATATATATATATATATATATATATATATATAAATGGACGTATATTTTTAATCCCAGCTTAATGTCAAAAATGCTCAAGAATCTATTACATTTTTTTTTTAAACTTTTATAGAAAGCGATACATTATGCATAAAGTAGGCGATCCAGTAACTTGCAAATATATTATCGTATTCATTTATCCGCTGCAGTATTATTGATAGATAAAAGCCACTCTGGTATCTGTCAGTTGACAGTTGTGATTAGGGTAACCGATAACAATAGCAGACAGCATGTGGTGTAATCACGTATTAGCTTATCGCATTCTGTCGAAAGATATCTCGATTCTGAAGAAAAAAATTCGTTTGAACTTTCGAAATAATAACACTTTTTTTTTCTCCGATCACTTAAATTTATAAGAGTTGTGATTTCAGGTTGAAAGAACACTTTCTTCTCTATCAGCAGTCAGTCTAGTAGACAAAAATTGAGAACAAACAGTTGAGATATTGTCATATGGGCTGAATGTAACTTTGAAAGCGTATTGTAATATATTGGCTCTTATAAGAAGATGAAGGCAGACTCAGGATAAAGTAAAGAGCCGACAACATTCTCGCGAACTCCATTTTAATAAAAATCAAAGAGAAGTGATAAGACGTTCGTGTGTTCTGTGGTTATTTAGTGTTTAGAGTGTATTATTAATTGTATTTGACACTAATGTTTCGGGTGAATGGTTTGGTAGGTATTTGCTTTCATGTCTGAATATCAGCAAGATGCCTTCGAATAAGTAATGGCTGATGCAGAGAGCTGCAGAAGTTATATAAACAGCGCTATTTGTCTGGAGGGCTTAGAAGTGGCTGGACTTGTAAGACATTTTAGTTAACGACGTACTGACTTTAAGTAGGATTCTCTTTCCGGCCACAGACACATTGGACATTAAATAACAGAGAACAGACGGTGAAAATATTCTGCTGAGGTCTGTCTCCTTGGAAAAACGTTAAATTCTTTCCTAAAGAAAAGAATATGCTTACAGGCGTTATTTTTTCTTTAATTATACAACTGTTTTGTTTATCAATAATTTGTAATGCTAAGTATAATGATAATAGTATATATATATATATATATATATATATATATATATATATATATATATATATATATTGTTATAGTGGAACACACCTATTCTATAGTTATTAGACTCTCCCACCTATAATAAGTAGGAGTAGTAGGAGTCACTCATTCGGTGAGACAGTCGACTGGCTAATCGGTTGAACTCTCTGCCTTTCGACTCGGAGGAACCCGAAGGAGGCTACGCCGAAGGGCGGATTGTCTTTCGGGGAGGTAAACCGGCCCTGAACCCGTTTATACGGGTTCAATTGGCATATTTTTGGCCGAGCCCACGAGCTCGGAGATCCCACGTAAAGAAGGCCTTGTGCCGCATGACGCCCTCGTGGTGGGGTGACTGAATATCGTCAGTCAGTCGATGTCGGTCGACCGGCTGATTGGTTGAACTCTCTGCCTTCGGGTGGGAGGAACCCGAAGGAGGCTACGCCGAAGAGCGGAGTCTCTTTTGGGGAGGTAAAACTGCTCTGATCCCGTTTATACAGGTTTAATGAGCATATTTTTGGCCCGAGCCAATATATATATATATATATATATATATATATATATATATATGTATATTCAGGAAATATATTTTATTTTTGCAGTGAAGTTCCTCCTGGACAAGACTCAAGAGCCACTCGAGGAAGAGGATTACAGAGGAGAGGCACCGCCCCAAGAATGATGACAATGCCAAACAAGGCGCAAACGAGCGACCAGACGTGGAAGAGATTAATAAATATTAGAAAGAAGTGGAAAACTCAGTCTGAACGAGAAACAAGAGATAAACATCTACACCTGTTCTAAAGACTGGGGAGAAGTGTGAACCGGACGATAGGCAAACCTATCTACACCTATTGAGGAAAAAAGTAAATAAATAGTAAATAAAATTTCAGAGTTTCAGGTGGAGACTTTAGAAGGAATTGGAAACCCAATCCTAAACAAGAAACAAGGATTAATCTTTGACATGTGTTCTGAAGGTCGAGGAGTATTGTAAAGCGGACGATATACAAACTTATCTTTTCTTATTAAGGAAAAAGATATAACTAAATAGTAAATAAAAGTTGTGACTTTTAGTCGGAGACGTTAGAATTATGAAGTTGATGTAGAAGTTAGAAGGAATCGGAAACTCAGTCCTAAGCAGTAAACAATGTATAAACCTTTACTTCTGTTCAAAAATTCAGGGAGGAGTTTAAACCGGGCGACTAAAATAATAAGAAATATTGTCAGTTCATGAATAAAATTCATTAATTCCTTAGAAAAAAAATGTAATGATAATGTTAATATGATCCGTTTCCGTCTTCTCTTAATATTCCCTTGGTAAGACAGAAGTTTCGACAAGGGATCTTCTTCCTCAGAACTGTTACGCTGTGGAAAAAGACCCTTATAATGTTGACCTGTTCAAGGTCAATCGTTATCTATACTTAGAATAAACATCTCTTACATCATCCTTGTACGTATTTACAGCAACCTCATTTAGAAAACTCTCTAGCTTAAGTGGCTCACAGGCCTTACATGGAAGAACAACATTAAAAAAAACCTTCCCAAGTATGATATCACTAACACCGGCATTTGTTCAGGCTCAACTATTTGAAAATTTGGAACAGTTCTTGATTTGAAACACGGTTCCTACTACGCCATATATTAAGAATAAGTATCTAATCCTCAACAATTCCAGTGATCCTCTTATTTTTATGATTGTCTGTCTGTATTATTTACATTATTCGGACTACTGTTCTCATTTTTGTCGCCATATTTATTACAACGTTTCGGCCGTTGTACACTCCAGTCTTCTTCAGGTGGTTGGAATGTTGAAGTGAATCATTTAATTCGCTCATTGGGATAAACTGTTCTAGTTCCACATGCCATGTTTAATGGATGTCAGTTATCAGTTATCTCCTGTTAATTACCCTCTCTAAGTTATCCACGGCTTTAACCGGGTATTGAACTCACACTCTTTGGGTCCTGTCACTGGATCTAACTAACGCCTTTATCCGCTCTGTCATGTGTCCTCAAGGAGACATGGCACAGCGGATAAAGGCGCACTCTCTATCTGTATATAACTCTTTTACTCACTATTTTTTACTCTCTATCTGTATATTAATCTTTTACTCTCTATCTGTACACTACTCTTTTACTCTCTATCTTTTGAGCTCAAACTGTACACTACTCTTTTACTCTCTGTATTTTAAGCTCTAACTGTACACTACTCTTTTACTCTATCTGTATATTACTCATATACTATCTATCTTTTACTCTCTATCTGTACATTACTGTTAACTCTCTATCTTTTATTCTCTATCACTATATTACTTTTTACTCTCTATCATTTACTCTCTAACTTACTTCATTTACTCTCTAACTATACTCTTTTACTCTCTATCATTTAACTCGATCTGTATATTACACTTTTACTCTAAAGCTTTTACATTCTATCTGTACACTACTCTTTTACTCTCTATCTTTTATTCTCTATCTGTATATTACTGTTTTTCTATCTAGCTTTTACTTTCTATCTGTACACTAATCATTTACTCTCTATCTTTTACTCTCTATTTATATACAACTGGCATAAATGCCCCCATCTTTTGGTAGTTCTTAGGTTTTCTTACACAGTGTCCGAATTATGGAAGTTTCTCCAATGTTCTGTTCCCTTGATTTGTTTTTACCGTTTTCTATGTCATTGTTATTAAGCTACCTTCAAGTTACAATTAGGAACCTCAAGTGACTGCAAGTCACTAGATTATGAGTTTTAGTACAATTGATTTGTTATGTAGCTGTCATTCACTGCAGGATTTTTTAAATTGCATTATGTCAAATGATTCTGTGGAGTAGTTTAAACTTTCAGTAAAATTTGTTTGTACAGATAAAAAATATATACAGTTAAATTATATAACCATATTAAATGTGGAGCATAAAAAGCCAGATATAAATTTCAGTAAGGTGATATAAGAATTTTCAATACAGAATTTTGAGCGGCAAAGTTCATAGGCTGACTATGAAGGAGTGATGCTAGAGCTGTGAAATCTTGCGTTTATTAATTTCAACTCTTCTTATTAATAAGCTCATTGTTACCTTCCAGGTACGAGGGAAGGCTGAAAAGTTCATAGGCTGACTATGAAGGAGTGATGCTAGAACTGTGAAATCTTGGCATGCATTAATTTCACCTCTTCTGATTAAGAACTGCACTGTTTCTTTCGCAGGTAAACTGACATCTAACTTCTCAAAAAGGTTTATTCATACACTCGGTCAAAAAGACATCAACAGCAGCTATGTCATCATCATCACTACGATACTGGTTCCCAGCCAAGTGTTTTTCGTGTTGGGGAACAGATGATAGTCAAATCAGGGGAACAGGAAAGGTGATCAATCAAGAACCATGCACAACACCCATTGAAAGCAAGGACTTGTATGTTAGAACATGATGATGAAACAAGACGCTTTTTATAAGTTTTTCTATGCGTTATATCTTGACAGCCTTTCGTAACTTTTGTAACTCGCCATAGCACTTTCCATTGATGGTGTAACCCTTTTGAAGATAGTCCACAAACACAATGCCTTTTGCATCCCATCTGAAGCCATCAACTTCCCTGCAAATGGAACGTCCCTAGTCCTCTTTTGGGAGTTGGGGTGTTTCCACTTCATAATTCTTTTCTCTTTCTGACCCAAAGTGATTAACTGAAAAATTATCTTGGCTTAAGAAACGTTCGAGGGCTCCAGCTGTCGACCTTTCACATGATATGCTCACATTGGTGTCCTCTTGATCAGGTGTCTGAAGACGTGGCACCCACAGAGCAGAAACTTTCTCCATGCCAAGATTATTGTGCAGAATTTTCTCAACTTTCTAACGGAATATGCTAATATTGGCTATTTAATTTACAGTGTGCGACCTGTCATCCATCACTATATGGTAAACACAATCAATGTCTTCCTCATTGGCGGCAGTTGCAGGTCAACTTCCAGACCCTCCTTTCCCTTCCTAACTTCAGCTGCCTTCTTTTGCACTGTTGATAACACTGGAATGCCATCCCCTAATGTAGCAACCCTGTTCGCATGAATATCCTTGGGGCCCTATTCTACAGGTCCCTTTAACACCACAGTAATAAGCTGTCCATTTTCAGTTCACTACGAATTACTATTGAAGTCCACTCTGAATAGTTAGATATCATTTTAACTAGAAAGAAAGAATGCTGTTATTAAGAAGAATTGAAATTAATGCATATAGAATCCCATAGCTCTAGCATTATTCACAGTTAGGGTATGAACATTGCAGCCGAACCTCGTAGGATAGGCCCATAAACTCCAAGATTCTCTCGCAGTGGTTCTTAACTAGCGGTGCTCGAACTGCGTAGGGGTGCAATATCAGTTCTTAGGGGTGTGAGGAGATCGGCTCCTATAGTTGTTTTTTTTTTAAGGAAACTCTAGTGGTTGGCGTTCTGATATTGTAAAAATTTTACAGATTCCTAACATCATCATAGCGTAATGTAAAAAATGAATGAAGATCACCGATGGTCGCCTGGGCTTCTCAGTAGAAAACTTATCCTGTACTGGCATGAAGTGTTCTAGATGTGCTTATGTCTTCCGCGACCTTTATAAAAATGGATTTTTCTGTTTCACATGAAAACCAAGAGCAGCAATCGACTGGATCTTCAACACGACAGGCGTGTAGCACTGAGCACCAAAATACAAAGATTTGATGTCATCATAAACAGAAAACAAGAGCAACAAAGCCACTGAGTTTGTTGCATTCACAACACACCATGCATAGTACAAGCACATGTTACCATCATTTTATTGTTTTGCTAAAATGAAAGTAATCTGGGCTTTTGTAATGCATTATTTTGTTGCCAGGTATGTGAATAAAGATTAAAGAAACAATGGTTTCATTATTTAAACATGAGATCAGTATTATTTTGCATTAATTCTGGGGGGGGGGTGTCAGAACAGGTTGGTGGCTCGAAAGGTGTGAGAGAACTGGTTGGTGATATAAAAAGGATGCAAGAACAGGTCGGTGCTTTGGAAGGGAAGTGATAACTGGTTGGTAGTTTGAATGGACTGCGATAATAGGTTGGTGGCTCGAAAGGTGTGAGAGAACTGGTTGGTGGTATAAAAAGGATGCAAGAACATGTTGGTGCTTTGAAAGGAAAGTGAAAACTGGTTGGTAGTTTGAAAGAATTAAGAGAACTGGCTGGTGGTTTGAAAGGGATGCGAGAACTGGTTGGTGGTTTGAAAGGAGTTTGAGAAAAGGTTGGTGTTTGAAAGGAGTGGGGGAACATTCTGGTGGTTTGAAAGCGGGTGCGAACCTGTAAAAAAGTTATGAATCATTGGTTTGTTAGTTTCTATTCCGATGTTCTTCATTTCTCAAACGTTGCATTCTTGTCAGCCTTGCCTGCAACATCAACCAAGTGACATGCCTTTTCAACATTATTATTCTTATGATAATAATTGGTTTCATACAGTTTTATGGGAGGGGGTTGTTTCAACCGTTGATCTTGCATTATATTAGCCTGAACATCCTACATTGTGATAAATTGAATCTTTGCTGATTCAACTGTCGCACAATGATGTACAAACATATTTTTGCACGAAGTTATTAAAAACTGAACTCTCCTAATGCCATCTACATTATCATTATCTTCCATTGCACAAATTTTGTTTACAACTAGAGATCTAACATTATACATGTCCCCACACCCAAATTTTACAACCTCAGACAGATCACTGCTTTTACAGAATATTTGTAATACCGAGGAACGTAAACATCTGAAGCGATGGGATACATGGCTTTATTTCCATTTTCTCGGCGCAGAACTTTAAGTTCAATGTTATTGACCTGAACACCCTACCGACACCTGTGACAACAATGACATGATATATTACTACTACTACTACTAATAATAATAATTCTCCGAGTTGGCACAACCTCTTCCTCAGAGGTGGGATAAGGCGAGTCTCTCACTGCTCTATTGCTACTTCTATGAAAAGTGTTCGGACGAACTACATTCCTTAGTTCCGCCAGGTCCCACCTTCATGGGCAGAACCCACTATGCCACTTATATTGTAGAAACCACACCCATTCCCTCTGTATTCCATCTGTGAGGAGTAAGTTCCACTCAAACAGCTTCTCCGGCGAACCGGTGCCCTGTGGAACAGACTCCCAACAGAATGTTTCCCCAATCACTATACTCTTAACTGGTTCAAGTCTAGAGTTAACCGTTATTTCCACAAAGCTCTCCATATAAACTACCCCATTAACATAATCCTCGTATGGAAACCCAGACGTTGTATAGAGTGAACCTTACAGTACAAAAAATAAAAAAAACTATTATATTATAATCATTATTATATTTCGATTTCTGCTAGACAAATTTCTTCTTAGTGTGTGGGTTTTACTTATCAAGACAATTTTTTGTATCTCTTATACTGAGATTTCCAGGGATTTATTCAGTGTGTTGTTGTGTTCCTTTTTTATCATTCCAAGAGCACCTACTTTGATTGCTACTATTCTTGTTTTCAATTTCCACATTTTCTATTTCGATTTACAGGTCTATATACTTTGATAGTTTTCAGATTCCCTGGTTCCTATGTTACGGTCCGCTGGGCAAACCACATGAATTAGTAGGTAGGTTTTTCATTTCGTTATTTAACAATTATGTCCGGGCCTATTTGCATCATTCCTCCTGTCTGTCAGATATAATTCAATAAAATACACGTTCACCAGTGTTGTTATTATTATCATCATCATTATATTTCGATTTCTGCTATGGTTACACTACCTAGCAAGTTTGCAGGGTGACCTAAGGCACGTAATGGTGTGTTATGACTACATTTCATGATTTGTTTTTCTAACATCCATAACATCACTAGCGTTACATAGACAAAGTTCTTCTTAGTGTGTGGGTTGTACTTATCAAGACAATTTTTCATATTTCTCTTAAGCTAAGATTTCCAGGGATTTATTCAGCGTGTTGTTGTGTTCCTTTTTTTATCATTCCAAGAGCACCTACTATGACTGCTACTATTCTTGTTTTCAATTTCCACATTATTTTCTTTTTCGATTTCCAGGTCTTTATACTTAGATAGTTTTTAAATTCCTTGGTTGCTATGTTACAGTCCGCTGGGCAAACCACATCAATTAGTAAGTTTTTTTATTTTCGGTTTTTGACAATTATGTTCCGTGTATCTGCTTCAGTTTTCCTCTCTGTAAAGATTGTGCAATTCCGTAGAATTGTGATGTCATCTATTTTTTTACCTGTTGCTGGAGATGTTCATACCACTGTTAACATATTTTCCAAAGTGTTACCACATTGCCCAGTGTAAGTATTGCTCCACTCTATCGTGACGATTTTTATATTCATTTGATACAAGTACAGAACATCCTGAGATTAGATGGTCTATGGTTTCCTGATATTTGTCACAGAACCTGCATTTTGGATCGACACTGTTATGTATGATATTTGCCTGAAAGTTCTTGCTAAAAAGAATCTGGTCTTGTGCTGTATGAATCAAGCCTTCCGTTTCAGTCTTTAATCCAGATGTTCATAACCATTATTATTATTATTATTATTATTATTATTATTATTATTATTATTATTTGCTACTGTGCTTCTCTGTCTGCACTCATTTGTATCCCAATTACGCTTTTCGTTATCTCTGTAGCTAACATCGCTTCTGACTTGGATACTGCGACCTCACACACGTCGCACGAATGTCGTACGAACAAATTATCAGTTGCAAGGAAGAAGGAAGTAACTTTATTCTGACATTCTTTATCACGCTCTGTATCGTTCTTCTCCTTAAGCATGTTTGGATCTCTTTGAGGATCTCCGTCTTCAACCGTTTTTAGCGCGTTTATCACGCCAAATATCGCAGACAGGCCAAAGGCGAGACACTTGACAAACGTCAGATTCACCTCAAAACCTTGTTCAGTGTCGTTTGTCTCTTTTTGACGTCTCTGGTTATCAGTCATCAGTAAAATAACGTCTTAATGACAGTGTTTTGATTGTCGCACTTGAGGACATAGCTCAGTAGTAGACACACTTTCTTCAAGACAATAAGGTCTTGTTTTCTGTCACATGTAGTATTTTTCAATTGAAAACTTATTTATTGCATGTTCACTTCTCATGACTGCTCGTGTCTGCCTTCGGGCGGAAAGGAACCCGGACGAGGTTCCGCCGAAGGGCAGAGTCTCGTTCGGGGTGGTTGATTTCCCATGAACCCGTTTATGCGGTTTCAAAGAGGGAATATTTTTGGCCGAGCCTACGGGCTCGGAAATCCCACGTTAAACCCGGCCTTGTGCCATATGTAAACACCGCGGGGGGGTGGCTAAATATACTTATCATGACTACTTCAGAAGGTGTAGGCTGGCCCAAAATAGCAAACTACTGGTTGGAACTCTGACTACCCGAACGGACGGAAGCTGCCCAGTTTTCATTTTTCAATCTTGATAGAATCGAAAAGCGTGTCCGCATCCTTGCGGTTGATGAATTATTTTCCCCCCTACAACCTCTTTCTCTCAGACGAGTCGCCGCATGCCTCTCACTGCTCTATGGCTATTTCAATGGACAGTGTTCAGACAAAATGGATTTCTTAGTCCCATCAGTTCAAACTTTCACGGCTATGATCCGATATTCCGCACACATTCTCTACTGGTGAGATGCTTCTTCCCATAAACCACAGTCTTGTGAAAACGGCTCCCGAGAGGTTGCTTCCCCAAACATTACAATCTTAATCTGCTCACATCTAAGTTTAACCGTTATCATCCACACATATCCGATTCTTTTCATTAAGGATTGTGTCATATTCTGTAACCCACTAACTCGACGAGAACTCGAGCCTTGTACAGGGAAAATATCAATGTAAAAAAAAAAGATTAATAACATTTCTTAATTTCCAATGCCTGTTGATATTGCAGAAGACAATATTCAGTTTTCTACTTCAGATTATTCAGTACGTTTGAAAACCTGTCTAAATATAATCCAATACATTTGAAGATTAGATCATACAATACGTTTGAAAGATTATCCAGTAGCTGTGAAGACCTGTCAAAATTTGCTTCTTTTATCGTCAAGAAGCGATTACAGTTTGTTGAGCACTCTTTGTTTCTAAAGAAATTTTCTTATTTCTTAATAAAGTAGAATCCCTCATATCCGGACTGCCTCATCTCTGGAATCCCTCAGATCCGGGCATGATTTTGATATGTGTATTTGAAATATTTGAGTGATATATAACTGATTTGAAATGGATAATTGCTTATGCTTATTTCACCCTTATGGCTTATATTGGGGAAAAAAGATTATGGGAATAAGAGGAAAAGAAGAACTTTGAAGTTATCACAAAAAGGGGACATTTTAAACAGACTAGACGCTGGTGAAAGTTCATAAGTAATGGCTGACTTCAACATAAGAAAGGCAAAAATGTATGATATAAAATCTTCCAAAGAAACTACTCTTCTCCAGTGTTCACACTGTCACAATGATCAAAGAAATAAAAGAAACATTATTGCGATGAAACCTGGAATGAAACTGAAAAAAGCTATTGAAAAGGTTGTCAGTTTTATGGAAAGAAAGCGAGCATCCAGCTATGACGATTGCAATAAGGCATGCTGAGTTAAAAAGTGCCTTCGTTTAAAAAAATTCAAGAACAAAAGTAAAACGAAATGTAGAAAAGTTAAGAATGACGAGAAAGAATCATCATGCAACAGCGATTAAAAAAATCCTCGTTACATTATTTGTTTTGCATACGTGGCATACTTAATTTAATGAATTTTCATTAACATTACATAATTTATTTCTTTTTCCTTAAAATCAATTCCGTTATATTTCACTCACCATTAGCTTCTTTTGTTTACTATAAAATAATGGAAATAAATGTTAAACATTATTTCATTTCTTTTATTTTAATCTAAATATAATTCCTCATATCTGGATTTTGTAACCAATTCCTCATATTCGGAAGGCCTTCTTAGTCCGGTTGCCAGGGATTCTAATGTATTTGGTATAGTTTCTGAGAGGAAACTGTCGCTATTTCAATTCGCTTTCAGATTTCTTTGCCATACCATTCGTCCGGACATTGAATATTTTTGTCCACACCTGGTTTAGTGCTTCTGTTATGTATCAAAGTATTCCTGACAAAATCAACAGAAGAATATGCAATGTTATCATATCATTGCATCTCGGTTTCAGTCGCTTTGCCGTCACCGTACTGTAGCTTTCTTGTATATTTTATTATAAATATTTTCATGGCAACTCATGTGATTCCTATTTGGTACCCCGACTTTATGAATTTCAGCGCAGTACTAGTTTGACAGATAGGTCCCATTTTACCGTCGAATTTGCTAGAAAGAACTTAAAATTATGTCCTGATATTTTATTATCTCGCATTTCTTGCTTGTGAAACAATCTTGCGATTTCTTGCTCTTCTGTTAACTACGGTATTCAAAAATTGAAATGCGTTTCAGTCGTTATCTTGACTCTTGAATGTTGTTCTTTTTATTCCACTTTTAATCGACAAAGTTTTCTCAGAGTCCACCATTTTCTATAAATCCATGCGTCTTAGTGACTTTATTGCCTTGCATGTAATTAATTTGCTTATTTCTAAAAACTAGTTTATTTCCTCGAAGAAACATTTTGCTATTTCTAATTTCAGTACCCTATTTTCTATCTTCGCATCAAACACCTCCTCCCAGAGAGTAAGAGAGTACACACACACACACACACACACACACACACACACACACACACACATACACATCAGACCTAAATTTTTTTGAATTTGCAGTCAGTTCTGATGAATTGGAACGTGATTACAATCCCAATGTAATAAATTTTAACCATGGAATATTAGTGTTTGAGCCTTTTATAATATATTCTGTCTTGTACATTGAGCTCTACCTGGATTCTATCATCTTGGAAATATATATATATATATATATATATATATATATATATATATATATTACGCAATAAAATACCAAATTACCTCGTATAGGGAATGGAACTATTTCAACTGACGAAAACTTTGTCAGTCTTATTCAACTCCGGTATATTTCTAATGTATAATTTATTTTATCAGATTATATTTTATTTTAAATATTTTTCATTTCTTAATTTAATCAATTTTTATTAATTATAATTTTTTAAAATATAAATTTACTTTTAATATAAATTATCTAAATATAATTTATTTTTAATTTGTTAAATATATCTTATTTTTAATAAAAAAATATTTTTGGTACAGTATTTTTAAGTAGGAACTTGTATTTTTAAACTTAACCTTATCTATATAATTTTTTGAAACCTCTTTTTGTTCCTCTCTTAACAGGTCATCCCATAAGTTCTGTCCGAATTTTACCTTTTTGTAAAATGAACGAAATTTAAAAAGTATTTTATAATGTCAAATGAAGCTGAACATTATTTTTATGTTTAGATACATTCAAACTGATCAAATTTTATTTCAGAGAACAATAAAATTAAATTTTCTTTTTTTTAAAACCCTGCTAACATGGAAGTACCCAAGAATCATTTGAGGTACATACTGCTTTAGGAGTTCAAGAAAGGAAACTCAGCAGCCGAAGCGGCTAGAAACATTCACTCAGTTTATGGAGAAGAATATGTGAATGAAAGAACTTGCAGAAGATGGTTTGCAAAATTCAGAGGTGGAGATTTCACCCTTGAAGATGAAGATCGAACCGGACGTCCAGTTGAGTTTGATTAAAAGCTTCTTGAAGCAGCCCTTGAAGAAAATCCTGCTTTATCAGTTGAAGAATTGTCAGTGGTTCTCAGTTCAAATCATACAACTGTTCATCGTCATCTTCAACAACTTGGAAAAGTTCCTAAACTTGGAAAATGGGTGCCTCATGAATTGTCTGAAAACAATCTCAAATCCCGAGTTGACATTTGCTCTTCGCTCCATTCTCGCCAAATTGTTTCACATTTTTTGGATAGACTTGTGACTGGCGACGAAAAATGGATCTTTTACCGAAATGTTAAGCGTCGTAGACATTGGCTTGGTAAAGGGGAAGGACCCAAGCCACAGCCGAGAAGGGAACTTCATGGGCAAAATGTTCTTCTTTCAATCTGGTGGGATCGCCAAGGAATAATCCACTTTGAATTCTTACCACCTAATACAACAATTAATGCTGAAAACTGTTAGCAATTAGAGCGTTTGAACCAAGCTTTGAAGAAAAAAGACCTGCTCTAGTGAATCGAAAAGAGGTGAATTTTCATCAGGATAATGCGCGACCACACAGCAAGAATCACATCACAAAAGATCTAAGAACTTGGTTGGGAGAAAATTCCTCATCCACCCAATTCTCCTGATCTTGCTCCTTCAGACTACCATTTGTTCGTAGCTTACAAAATTATTTGGAAGAAACAGCTTTTGTAACACAGGAAAAGGTTAAAACTGACATTTGTGAGTTCTTCGAATGAGAGTCAAAATAATTTTACAGTAATGGAATTAGTAAGCTTGTTAATAGATGGAAGGAAGTCATAGATAATCAGGGAAAATACATTTTTGATTGAATCTGTAATTAAATGTAACATTTGGTGACTTGTTTTCTTTATTCAAAATTCGGACAGAACTTGTGGGATGACCTGATAGTTTCAAATTAACACTTCATTCTTCAAATAAGCTCAGTTGAATGTCATAAGGCTAATATCCGAGTTTAATACTATAAAACCTCTTCCCTTTATCGCCAAAAGATCAATAGTTTAGCTTAGTCTACTTGTTAGGGTTAGAATAAAATTATTTATTTTTCAAACCACTTTTATGGAAAGTGTTTTCATTAATTTTCATGCAATTATTTATTTTTATTAATTTTAACGTAATTCTTTATTTTCATTAAAGATGTTTACATTGGACGATAATCGAATAATCCTAATGCCAGCAGTCGTGGGTATTTGTCTCACAATAGCATTGGTGTGGTTAGAATTAACATTAATATAGATGAGACATTCATTCTCTTTATGGAATAAAAAATGTAAGTAACACTAAAATATTTAAAGTGAAATCTAGACACAGGTAGAGAAAAAGAAAAAAAATATATGGTTCAAACCGCACTTCTACAAACTGTCAAATTGGACAGTATTTTCTAAAGTTGATAAACATTTTCACAGAAACAGCCATCTAAGTAAGATATTCAATAGGAAAACGATTAGAATTAGTTATTCCTGCAGCCATAACATGTACAAAATCATCAACTCTCATAATGTTAAGTAAGTTCTATGGGATAAACAACAAACCTGTCATGGAAACCTCCAGTAATTGTAGAGATAAAGAAAGTTGTCCAGTTCAAAGCAAATGCAGATGCACTAGGGTTATATACGAAGCAACCATTTCCCACAAAGAAAATATGTTAAATTATCATGTTTACATTGGAATTTCCGCGGGGGAATGGAAATAGAGGTTTTATACCCATAGAAACTCTTTTACTAACCTTAGATTAAAATACTAGAGGGTTCTTTCAAAAAAATTTGGAATTGAAGGAGAAACGTCTGAACCAACATATAGATTGGAAAATTATAGGTTCCGTACATACTCCTAAGTCTTAGAGATAGGTGTAACTTGCATTTAGAAGAAAAAATAAAATAATAAAATACAATAATCAAAGGAAGCTATTAAATCAAAGGAATGAATTAATTTAAGAATGTCGACATAAAAAACAAATTTGAAATTCTATAATATAGATTTTACTTTATAATTCTCTAACTCTTCAAATGTCGAATGTATAACTAATTCTTATTTCTATATTTCCATTTTTACACCATATTAATTATATCTTATAATTGTCCCCTGTTCTAAGAACTCTTTCATTTTATCACTTACTCCTCTTTAACTGTATATTTTTTTTTTAAATATAACGTTGTATGTTTTTTTTTTTTTTTAACTATAACTTGATTTAACTTCTTTAAAGTAAAAAATGTATAATTTTTTTTGTCATATTATATTTTTATTTTTAGATATATTTTTATTCTTTAATATATTAGGTTGGTGCAAAAATAATGACGTAATAATGTCGTTTTTCGACGTTAAAAAATAAGTCGAAAAACGACATTATTGCGTCATAATTTTTGCACCAACCTAATAATTTGTTTTATATTCTTACCTAAATTTAATATAAATTATCTAAACATGGCTTAATCTTAATCTTTTAATATCTTATTTTTAAGCATAATTGAAATTTTTTAGTATCATTGGAAGAGCATATTTAAATAGGAACTTAGCCTTATATATATATATATATATATATATATATAGTTTAAGAAAAACTAGGTAATCCGAGAGCTCAATGTAAATCCAGAGCAAATAAAAGCTCTCTAGATTTTATCTTCCTTAGGTTTACCCATACGGATTACCTAGTTTTTCATAAACTAAATATTAGTTCCTTTTAAAAGGGCTGTGGTGAAATAATTTATTACATGGAACCTTAATGTGGTCTGTTATTATTTAATATATATATATATATATATATATATATATATATATATATATATATATATATATATGTATATATGTGTGTGTGTGTGTGTGTGTATATAAATATAAATAAATAAATAAATAAATAAATATATATATATATATATATATATATATATATATATATATATATAATTATTTATATATTATATGCGCGGTACTTATTAGAAAGCGATCAATATCAGAGATAAAGCTAAAATATTTGGTTGGATAATCCAACCAAATATATATATATATATATATATATATATAATTTTTTTTATAAAACTCGCTTTTCGGTCCTCTTTCAGTTTCAAATTAACACCTCATTCTTCATATAACCCCAATTTAATAAAAAAAATCTCTTCTCTTTAAGACTAATACTTTGCATCCCTGCCACCCAGTCTAAAACGTCAAAATGGCTAAATTCTGTATCAATTTTTCGACTCCTGTCAAAGTTAAATTTCTAGTTCCAACATGAACTCAGTCTATACGCCAGCGTTGAATAAGACTGACGTAGTTTTTGTCGGCTGAAATAGATCTATCCATCACCCACCATATGAGGTAGGCTTGGATTCTGTTGTGTAATACTATTTACTGGCCCTGTTGTAATAAATACAATGACCTCATTTTATGAATGATGTGCGCACGTGTGTCTATACAGTGCGCAATGTATAAATTGTCAAAATGTCATCTCATTTTAACAGGTATATTTACCAAAGTTACACGAAAATATCTAGAAATATCAAAGAGAAAATATATTCAATAAAATCGCCGCTGGATTCAACTACGAACTCCAGACGACTTCGGAATCTCCTCCAACTCTTCAGGACGTTCTCTTCATTTAATTTGGTAGATGCTGCCATACTCCTTGCCTTCAGTTCATTTTTGCTGTTAATCTAGTTTTATCATACATGATAATCAAGAAGATTGATATCTGGAAAGATGGCCAGAGGTTTGTGGTGATATGGCCTCTTGCTTGTGTTTTGCCAGACATACGGTATTGCAGCAGCCGCCTTAATAAGGGTTGGAACTAAGAAATATTCTAATTTAGAGAGACGCTGGTTTAACAACTAGAAATAGTGTTATAAAATCAAGGGGGATAACTCTATTTTCTAGCAAATAATAGCGGAATTAACAATAATATTATTAATATTAACATTTGTAAAAATTCTAATAGTAGTGATGTCAGTAATAATAAAATATGTCGTGATGAAGAAGGACAAGATAAGATAAAATAAAATGAAATGGGTTATACAGGAAGTTGTAAATATGCCAATAAGTAAAAGGATAAATAAGGCAAATTAATGAATAATTGAATAAAAATAATGAATGCAAATAGATGAGTAAATAAACCCGTTTCTAAATAGTAAGACTAAAGGAGAAAGAAAGAGAAATAAACAAAGCAAATAATAATAATAATAATAATAGTTATGAACTGAAAATGGTATGGACAAGATAATTGAAAAAATGGAATGGCAAAAATGTCGAATGCGTTGTAGTCTAAAATTAACAATACTTGTACAATAGAAAAGTCAGAAAGAAAAATAAAATAAAAAATATCTAAAAAATAATTTTAAAACAATTAATAAATGAATTAAAAATAATAAATAAATTAATCAAAAATAAAAAAAATTAAATTAACAATAATAAATTAATTAATTAAAAAATGATATCAATAGCAGGTGCTAATCAACTCACTTCTTTTGTTTAAGAGATTAGGATTTTTAAAGACTATACAGGATTATTAATTTTTCAGAGAGACATAAGTTACGTTTATTGTCATTCCCGCTGAAGGGCTTAGCTTTGCAGCTAATTCAAAGGTGAAAATTGGATTTTTATTCTCGCTTTTTAGCATCAAGAAAAATTTAGAGAGGGCAGTTCTGTTTAGATATTTGATATTCGGTGGTGGTAAAAGCACGATTTCCAATTGTTTTCCGTAGAGCCCACGTAAAACTTGTCCTCGTCGCCATGTTTGATTTCAACTTTATAAACTAAGGATTTGAACATACATTTACCGTTTAATGGGCAGGGTTTGCTCTTTCAAATTACAGTTATTAGTTATCGATATGTGTTGCTTTGAAGAATGGTGAAATGCTTGTTTCCAGTGGAATTCTTGTGTCGAGATATATAATGGTCGATATTTTTATCAGAACTCTAGCTAACTTTGATGTTATTTTTGTTGAAATTCTTATTAAGTGTTGGGGAATGTCTAAAGGCCTTGTGGATTAAATTAAAAAAAAATATTTCCGATGTTAGCTTTGACATTTTTTGAAAGGACGGTTGGAACATATAATATTAAGTTTAAGAAGTTTTGGTTTGTTGGCGTCCTTTTTGCTATTTGCTAAGAAATCGTGGTTAATTTTATGGTTACTAAGTTCTAGCGCTTCTATATATTTGCCTTTATGTTTGCCAAACATATCCTTATTGCTACAGTTGATGAACAGTCTAAATTGGACCAACATATGTAAGTTATTCAGTATCCTAGGATGGACCTTGGACTGTTCGTTGATATATATATATATATATATATATATATATATATATAGATAGATAGATAGATAGATAGATAGGTAGATAGATATAGATATATATAGTTGTATAAGTCTTTGGTGTGTGGTTTGTAAAACCATTAGATAGGTTAAATGATACATCCAGGAAATTGATTATTTTAGTAATTGTGGCGATGGTACTGGTAATGATCAGACCTTCGGCTTTGAAGTACTTAATTAGGTTTTTTCTTAGTCTGTCAGCTTTTTGTGCGCTCGGATTGCGCTGGTATATAAACCCGTCGTCTCTATATAGGCCTGCGAATTTAATATAAAAATGTATCTCAGCCGTCAAAGTATTAGTATGCCAACTAGCTCGCAAGCTTCTGTTGAATCAAACACGGCTATGACAATACTAAAGTAAGGATTGTTATGTATCTGTCTATATTTCTGAGGTACATTATTCAAATTATTCGAACTATTGTCCTCATATTTGTCGCCATATTTATCACAATGTTTCGGTCTTTAAGAAATTAAAGGTATTTACACAAAATACAAAAGATAATGCTATTAGTAAAATCCAGGAACGCCGGTTAGTATTAATCAAAGATCACTATATACAGTCTCGAAGTAAACTTCCTTAGAGTCGGGCGTCCTTGTAACTGACTTCTAACGTCAACTCCATCACAGTGTCTATGTACTTTCCACTCTGTTTCTCCACCCTGTTCCTCTACTCTGTTCCTTCACTCTTATCTCTGACTGACTGTGGCTATTTAACGGCAGCAGGACGAGTCCATTTATATCAGGAAATGGTGGATCCCATAACACCCACCTCCTTAGATCCCTTTTTTGGGGGAGTTAATATTTTTGTCTCTTGTGGTTGATGATTAGTGGTTCGACGAATTTTCTTTTCCTGTTTGACCTTCTCATTACTGTATTTTCCTGCGGTCTTTTATCTCAAACGCTTCAAAGATTGTATCCATAGCATCGTCGTATTCTGCGGTTGACGAGCTTGGCTCCTCAATTCGTCTTTTCTGTAGCTGGTCGATATGTCTTCTGTGTGAAAACTTTTCGCCTTTTATGGTGTACATTAGATTCCCTATTCTATTGATTACTGTGCCAGGCTCCCAGTAAGCCATATTGTTTCTAAAATTTTTGAAATAAACCCGTTCTCCAGGTTTGAATGATCTCTTTTGCACCATCGGTGTATATTGATTTTTGCTCTTGCTTGGCAATAATTTGTCAAACACCGATCTTATTTTCTGCGCAAACATCAACTCTGCTGGAGAAAGACCCGATGGCGTGTTTGTGTTAGGTGTTATCCTATATACTTGTAGAAATTGCTGTATAGCTTTTGTCGTCGGTACGTCCTCAGCTTTTTTTAGTGCTCTTTTCAATGTGTCGACAAATCTCTCGGCTTTTCCGTTAGACCTCGGATGGTATGGCGCTATGTTAATATGTTTTACTTGGTACGTGTCGCAAAATTCTTTAAAATCGTTGGAGGTAAACTGTGTGCCGTTATCGCTTACCAAGCAATCCGCGACACCAAATCTCGCGAATAGTTCGATTAAACAATTTATGGTGTTTTCCGTTGTTGGGTGTTTGAATCTGGCAACCTTTGGCCATTTACTAAAACTATCTATAGTTATTAGATAATAGTAACCTTCAATGGGTCCTGCGTAATCCACGTGTATTCTGGACCATGGTCTGTCTACTTTAGGCCATGGCCTTTGTATAGAATGTGGTGCCTTCGCCGCAGCAGCACAGCCTTTGCAACTTTCCACCATTTGCGTGATATCATCGTCCATGTTCGGCCAGTATACAAAACTTCTCATGGGTGATTTCATCCGGTTTTTTCCGGGATGTCCCAAGTGAAAATCTTTTAAGATCCTTATTCGTAGTGACTTTGGTATTACAACTCTCTCGTTATACAACAATATGTTGTCACAGATTGAGAAACTGTCTGCTAAATTCTTCACTTTCTCTTCTATTTTTTTCTTGGTCTCCTGAATAAACTCGTCTCTTTCTGCTTCTCGTCTTATTTCTAGCAGCGTTACAGGTAGTTCCTTTATTGTATTGCATAGTACCTTGCTGATTTCGACTTCCGCTTGTAATGCGGCAATTACCGACTCTTCTAACGGTTCGCTTTTCGTAGGTATTAATCGCGATAGTCCGTCAGCGTGTCCTATTTTCTTTGATGGTAAGAATTCCAGTTTAAAATTATAGTTTAGTAACACAGTTCCCCATCTTAAAAGTCTGTTCGCTGTGTAGACTGGTAGGCCTTTTTTTGAACCAAAAAACGTAAGAAGTGGTTTGTGGTCCGTTTGGAGTGTGAACTCACTCCCATAAATATATGTGAAAACGAGTTACTGCAAAGATTATGCCTAATGCCTCCTTTTCAATCTGTGAATAGTTTTTTTCCGCCGGTAATAATGATCTAGATGCGTGTGAAACGGGTTTGTTTGTACCGTTCCGCATCTTGTGTAAAATACACGCACCTACCCTATGTGAGCTCGCGTCACTTGCAATAATGATTTCGAGTTCGGGATCAAAATGTGTCAGTGTTAACTCTGAAGTTAATTTTTGTATTATTTCCTTGAACGCTTTTTTACAGTCCTCTTTCCAATTCTAATTATGCTCCTTTTTTAGTAACTCATTTAATGGAGCCCTCAGTTTATGCATATTATCAATAAATTCGCCTTAGTAGTTAGCTAGGCCCAGGAAACTTTGCAGTTCTGCAATATTTTTTGGTTCCGTCATATTTTTAATTGCCGATGCCCTCTCTGGGTCCGGTTTCCTGCCATTTTAATTTATTATCTGACCTAAATATTTAATTTCATTTAGGAAAAAATCACACTTTTCTCCTTTTACTTTGAAGCCGAAGTCCTGAAGTCTTCTAAAAACTTCTTTTATGTGTGATCTTCAACATTGTCGCTCTTAATTAGAATATCATCCAGATACGCGGTCGCGAAATTCTGGCCCGTGAGCATTGTGTCCATCGTTTGCTGAAAAATTGCAGGTGCAACTTTTATTCCGAATAGTAGTCTTTTGAACTTGTACAGCCCTTTGTGCGTATTAATGCAAAGGATATTTGTACTCTCTTCTTGTACTGGGAATTGTAGATAAGCCTCACTAAGATCTATTTTTGAAAATATCTTACCGCCGTTGATCTTTGTAAATACCTCCCCTGGGCTCAGTAGTGGGTAATGGTGGTCTTTTACTGCCTTGTTGAGTCCCGTCGAAAAATCTGCGCATACACGAATTTCTCCTGACTTCTTTTTTACGTAAACCACCGGCGCAGCCCACTCACTAAACTCTGTTTTAGATAAAATCCCAGTTTGTTCAAGTCTCTCGAATTCTTTGTCTATTTTTTCTATAGTAGCAAACGGTACATTTCGCTTCTTTCTGAAAATTGGTTGGACGTTTTCTTTTAATTCTATTTTGGCCTTAAATTTGTTGCATCGTCCCAACCCACTTGAAAATACCTCAGGAAATTGCTTGTATAATTCTTCCTTCAATTTTATGGTATCTGATAGTTCAACCTCTAACTTTTTGCAAAACGAGTTGATAGGTAGGTCCCAAACGTTGAATTTCTGCATCAAGTCGATACCTACTAAATTTTCAGTATCTTTCATGACGTATATCTTAAGTTTTTTTGTTTTACCGTGTAATTTAACATTCACTATTATTTCTCCCTCAAATTTTATTCGTTTGCCTGTAACCGACTTGCCAATTTTTTGAGTGTGTAATATGGTAGGTCTGTTGAGTTTTTTCCATGTCTGTAAGTTGATTATCGTGAGGTCGGAACCCGAATCCAGTTGTAATTTAATCTTTTTGCTTAAAATTTCCAGTTCTACATGTTTCCTTACATTGGTGTTGTCATCATTATTCATTCTTGTAGCTCTTATTCTATTAGTATCTTTTCTATTTCTACATTGGGATGCCTTGTGGCCTTTTTTTCCACATTCATGACAGTTTTTATATCTGAAGCGGCAATCCTTGTTCCAATGTAATCCTCCACGTCGATAACATGCTGATGGAGGGGGCTTATATTTGTTTCGATATCCGTCATAATTTGTCCTGTAAGTTGTATTTTTCTTATTGTAAAATTTTCTCTTATCATAAAATTTTATTTTTCTTTCCGGGGAGGGTGAGAATCTTTTTTCATTGTCGTAAAATTTTAGTTTTCTTTCCGGGGAGGGTGAAGAACGTAGACTTTTATTTAACTTACGTATATGAGTAACAGCTGAATCTTCAATGTCCTTTGCGTCTTTCTTTATGCTTAAATATCTCTGGCAATCTTCCGATAATTGCTGTAATGTTAGACCCGGTTCATTTTGTAATTTTGCAAGCAATCTACTACGCATTTCCCTATCTTTTGTAGAAACTAGCCCTTGAATAAAAATGAGACATTTAAAATTGTCCGGTGTTAATTCCGCTAGTTTGAAGTCGTCACAATGTTTATTTACGATTGCGGCAAAAATGGAATAATCCTCATTATCGCCCTTTACCAGGTTAAGGCATTTCCACCTCCTGTGGAAGAGTGATGTTCTGGGGCCGAAGAGTTCTTTAAGACATGTCACTGCTTCGTCAAATTTTAATTCGTTCGTCTTTTTTGGCAAGATATAATCCACGAACTTTGTATATTCTTCAGTTCCTAATTTTCTAAGCAATAGACATAGCTTTTTTGCTTCTGTCCAATTTTGACAGTCTATATTAAAGATGTTTTCTTGTCTTCTGAAGTAATCTCCAAAATTAGTAAAATCCAGGAACGCCGGTTAGTATTACTCAAAGATCGCTATATACAGTCTCGAAGTAAACTTCCTTAGAGTCGGGCGTCCTTGTAACTGACTTCTAACGTCAACTCAATCACAGTGTCTATGTACTTTCCACTCTGTTTCTCCACCCTGTTCCTCTACTCTGTTCCTTCACTCTTATCTCTGACTGACTGTGGCTATTTAACGACAGCAGGACGAGTCCATTTATATCAGAAAAGGGTGAACCCCATAACACTAAGGCTATTTCCACGTGGTATAAAATCATCTTTTTTAAAATAATGTCATCACAAGTAAGGCAATAAAGTCACTAAAACGTAAGGCATTACAATGTGTTAGAGAGAATGTCAAAAATACTATTAAAAAGAGAGGTCAATAAAAGAACAAGAATTAAGAAGATAGAATATAACGATTGACATTGCATTTAAATTTTCAGAGATCAAAGTTAGTTGAGAAGCTGGAAGCCATAAGAGAGTGCCATAAGAGAGAAGTGCAAAAGAAGAAACTGTTAGCATAGAACCTACGGTTACGTCTAGACATTTCAATTGTAAAATGATGAGACCTTGGCGCCAATCTAGTACTGCGCTCAAATTCATACAGTATAGGTATCATAGCGGAAAGTTCGTCAGAACAAATAGCATGAAAGCATTCATAGAAAAGGGAGTGAGCAGCTACATTATGGCGGTGGGATAGTGACTGAAACGGCGAGTGGCCCGTTCAGGACTAATAACGTTGCAGATTCTTCTTTCGATTTTATAAAGAATCTCCAAATATATACTAGAAACACTAAAGATGTGGCAGCAATATTCGAAGCATGTTCGAAGGGTAGACATGTAAATATTTGAGAAAGGCTCTGGAGAGAAAAATTGTCTTGTTCGACATAGTGAGCCAACTTTTCTAGCAGCGGACCTAACAAATGATTCAAGGTAATCTTTACACTTTATTTCAGCGAAAAATGTTAACCCGAGAAGTTGGGATGGTATTTGAGTTGGTAACATTTTTTTTTTTTTAATTTCTTAATTTTTTAATTTCTGTCTTTGGGCAGAGTGCACTCAGGGACGATTTCGTCAAAGGACAGAGTCGCAACTGAAGAAAATTATACTGAGAGGTGCCCAACCCTGGGGAACTGCTGCCTGAAGCCGCGCCTTCTCATTGCACTAAAGAGAAGGATCGTTGCACGCACCGGGGCCAACTCAACCGACTCTTGCTGGGGCTAAGAGGAATTTTTGTTCCTTGCCCGGGTGCATGCCCTCGGGCTCCCCACATTAAACCGACCTTGTGTCACAACCTGACCTCATGGAGGGTTGAGTAAATACAAATTACTCTTTTAGAGTAATTTCACGTCTAATTATCATCTCTCAGTTGCGCCTCTGTCTTTGGGCAGTGTGCACGCAGGGGCGACTCCGTCAATGGGAGACAGATTAAATACTGTGTGTAAATTACTATAAAGTAAAGCCGTTGTTTTCATCTTAGAATTCGTGGGAGAATGGCGCCTCAATTACATTCATTCATATAGATTCAACATTATAGGTTTTATTTAAGTAGCTATCAGGTTTCTCTAACTCATCAACTGTTTAATGTATAACTAATTTTTATTTTCACATCTTTACACAATATTAATTTTATTTTGTAAATTTTCACCTCTTCTTTCACCCAAGAAATAAAAATAATTCACTGTACTGAAAATAAGGATCTACGTGCATCAAATCGTGTTTAAATTAAGCGGCAGCAGACAGTAAGATTAAAAGGTAAGATTAAATATTTATTCAATACTTAAATAAGCGATCAATTTTGAGTTCTTCTGTCTATCGCATCTACTCCTCCCTAGCTATTATAATGATGTGTCTTTCTCAGGAGCTAGCTTAAATACCGTCCGATAGGGCGACTTTTAAGCTAGTTTATAATAAAACATGTACTGCAATGTTGGATACAAAAGGAAAATAAATATTGCTCCTATTAAACCATGAAAACAACGATAATGGCTAGTATAATAAAATAATATATATTTTTGACCTCGTATAATCTGGCCACCCTGAATCTGAGTTCAACGAAAATCGTTCCCTGCGTCTAACTTTTCAATGCTTGTGAATGAACTATGAATCAATGAAATTGGATCTGTAGGAGAGGATGAGGTTGCTTGGATACACATACACGCACAAACGCAGACATATACACTCTACTTTATATATAAGATGCGAATGTCAGTGTGTCACGGTTATAAAGTTTTTTCAACTTTACTTCCAACATACCATTCCGGAATCGTGAGCAAATTAAAAAAAAAACCTTCCTGGCTGGATCCAGACCTGCAATCCTGAAATTTTGGATTTCCAAATTTTCATTACTGCGAATGTTTTTCGATTCAGCCATTTATCAGCTTCTACTGATAAAAACAATAAAAGGGACACAACTCTTTAGCATTCAATAGCTCTCGTTCAAATGAAAAAAATACAGTTCTCAAATTAGTGTTTCAAAATAAAATTGTCCCTGTTTTCCACTTTAAAATCTACAAGTCGTAGCCCAACATATCATACCATTTTGGAATCAGGCCGATTCCATGAACAAATTTAAAACATTCCAGGCCAGATCTGAACCCCGCAATCCTGAAATTTAGAATTCCTAAGTTTTCATAACTCAAATTCTTTTCGGCAGTGTTTTTACTTGATTTTTTTGACATTTTTTGTACGATAATAATTTTTAGAACTTGTAGATAAATTTGGGAATAATCGACATTAATTGCGAATTAGAGCGAAAGACATCTATGAAATAAAAAAATAATTGGTTGTACTTGGTTGTAATTGGTTGTGAAAGTAAGGACCTACATACATCAATCTGTCTTTAAATTAAGTGGTTCAAAAGAATTATCGTTAAACTTTTAAAAGGTAAACTTACATATTAAAGCAATACTAAAATGCAGCTATTAATGTTAAGTTCTTCCGTAGTTTATTATTGGCTATCACATGCATGCTTCCCTACCCTATTGTGATGAAGAGCCCACCGCGGGAACTGGCTTAAATGCCGCCCGATATTGTGGGTTTTAAGCTAGTATTATTATAAATGTTATCTCTAGTCCGTACACATATCTGAGTTGCTATTCTAGTTTTTCCGTTTCTTAAAACGCGAGATTGATAGGAACCGTCCTAGAATGAGAAGTGTGGATTATCCCACTTGATTGTCCGTAATTGGCGCTCCTTAAGTCTAGAAAAAAACGTACATTTTTCACATTATTCTCTTTTACAGCTTCTGGCTTTAAGGTATAATCTCACGTGGGGGAAAATGTCCCACACTGGGAAACGTTCATTTTCATAGTTTTCTCTTCTGTTTTTTTTTTGTACACTTTCACACATGTGCCAATCACGTAGGCCCACACAAATGTCACGCACACAAAAACAACTTTTCTTTAGTTTGTTTTCTATGTAAGTTTTCTACTTCTTTTATTATCATTCTAATTCTTTTGTTAATGTATACATTATCGTTTGTTTTATATTATATTGTGTAAAGCATTTTTTTTACCTGGACTCACATGGAGTCTGCCAATATTGTTTGTGGGTATTAAATTTTCCAGGAGCCCGTAAATATTTACTTTCCAGAGTGTTGATTCCCGCAACGTAATGCTGACTAAATATTTACCCAAACATACCAGACATGACGCAGCAGAATTCTTAATAAAGAAAGATTGTTTCCGCTTCGGAAACAAAATCTAAGCTACGGTTAGTGAATCACTATACGATGTGTTTGTTCTCTGTTTGTAAACGGTGTTGCAGTTAAGGGACGGGTTTCAAATTTGTTAACACTGGCCGATTGGTGCTACATAATCTTCCCAAAAATCATCATGTTATTATACGAAATATTGGACACATCTATGTTGTTATCAAAACAGGCATTATTGATGTAGTGAATTAAACGATTGGTTTGTGAATTTGTTAATTTAGTAATTATGAGTTCGATTTTGGGGTCAGGTCGTGTGTACTTGTATTTTATCGAAACGGGATTATTAATTATAAATACAAATTAACGAGATATCATTTGACATGGAACAAGAATATTTCACCTCTGTAGACTAAATAAAGGTTTTACCTCTAATTTCCCAGAATGTTACTCGGAGCTATAAGCATGAGAGAAAAGCCTTAAGAGAGATCTGTTGATAACCACGGTAAAAGTTAGATAATAAAAAAAAAAAAAAAAAAAACATGACGAAGACAATAGTCTGCATATAAAGAAATATATGTTAATATTTTGGTTTTGTAGAGAAAAAAAAAATCTAATCATCCACCAAATCTACCCCCCAAATCTATCCTCCCATAATCTACACCCCCAATCTAATTCTAATTTCAGGACGATCTTTGTTGTTCATCGTACAGTTAATAAATAGATTAGACGTAAAACGCGAACCACTTAATGCACGCACTCAGAGCCAGCTTTATTATTAGGTTGGTGCAAAAATAATGACGTAATAATGTCGTTTTTTGACGTTAAAAAATACGCCAAAAAACGACATTATTACGTCATTATTTTTGCACCAACCTAATACATACATACGCAAATAAAGACAAAACCACACGCCAACAATATATCCCCCTCTCTCACATACACACTCTTTGTCTGTATCCTATACAAATATATTTATAAAATACTGCGTTTGTAACTTGATATGCAACAATTGTTAGTAGGCGATACCGAGTTGCTGTCTTTTAGCGTATTTAGAATGAGCGTAGTAATTTAAATGCTGCTAAATAGTACCTTTTACTTGGAGTAGTGCTACTGTTATAAGACTAGCTACAGTGTGACGTTCCGCGGGCAAGTTATCAATCCAGCCTTGCTTAATACGGATAGATAGAGAGAGAAAAAAGGGGACTATGACGTCAGAATGTTTGCTAAGGGAGCACGTTTCGAATGACATCATTCTATTCTGCACCAACAGGAACGCAATGTGCATTCTCGTTGCTGCACCCGGATCTGCAGAAATACGTGCATATATTACAGCGACACCCGTGTGCAAGGGAACTATCTCGTGATATTTTGTGGATTTTACAAGTTGATAAACTGTCTTTAATGGCTGATGATAATTTTCTTTTCGTTATATTCGATTTTTAAAGAAATAAAAAATAATGATAGAATATGGTTGGTTTTACAATGTAAAATTTATAAACGATTTGAATGATAAATTAGTATTTACGAAGAGAAAATTTTTAAATTAAAAAGGCAAAGAAAGAGAATCGATATTTTAGAACAATAAATATCAAGTAATTATGTTTTACAAGGAACTACGTTAGGATATTTCAGTAAAAAATTTAGAGAAAAGTCAATCAGTGACCCTTATTGAGTATCCAGCGTAAACATTTCTAAATTTATATGAAGATCCGAAAGTTAACGAAAACCTTTTAAATATTCAACAACATTTTATTATTTTTTAAGTGATTTTTTTTTTTTAGAATTTTAAATAAAAATTTAAAAAGGCTGAAAATATTAAAAATACGAAAAAAAAATCATGCTTCAGCCCAAAATAATTTTTCAAATTGGTGATATTTAGTCTGAATATCACAACACCTCCGCAAATGTAACACGTATATATATATATGTACTGTTATTCACTGACAGACTGTTTCGCTCTATAACAGCTCTTCAGTGTGACTAGACGTTCGGTTCCTTCCAGTAAGGATCGAAACCGAGCTGAATTGGCGGTAGTCGAAGATTCTACTACAAGGCCGTCCGCGCACGGCAAGGGCGAAGGTGAATTTTAGCGTATTTATTTTTAGATAAACACAGTAACTAAGAGGAATCGATTCCCTTTATATATATATATATATATATATATATATATATATATATATATATATATATATATATATATATATATATATATATATATATATATATATATATATATATATATATATATATATATATATATATATATATATGGTAATCTGTATGACATTTCCCGGAGGATATAGACCCAGGGAGAGCCCTATATAAAAAAACAGACCAAAATTATTATTAATTAACGCATATAAAACATTTAAAATCGAAATCCTATATGAGAGTTCTAAGAAAAGGAAAAAAAACAGCCCAAAATCGTCAAGACCTACAAACAAATCACACATGAAAAGGAAAAAATATCCCGGGTTAAAATCAAGAGATAATGCTAGTTTATTTCCCTACTCTTTAAATAAAATAGCAATATAATATCTCTCGATTTTAATCTGGAATATTTTTTACATTTCATTCGTAATTTGTTTGTACGTCATGAAGATTGAGAGTTGGTTTTTTAGAGGTCTCAAAAATAAAAAATATTGCCTATAGGATTATAAGTGTTCGGTATTCTTTAATTATTATTATTATTATTATCATTATGAATAATAATGATAATAATATATATATATATATATATATATATATATATATATGTGTGTGTGTGTGTGTGTGTTAAGAAAAGGTTATCTATTGAAATAAAATAGCAATTGTAAGTCATAAACGTTCAGATAATTAGACAATTAAAATGTGATGAATGTACATTTTATATGTCAAACGACAGGGCCGATGCAACAGTCTCGTGCTTCCCACACCAATCTATATTACAGGCAATCCTCTGCCCCGCCCCCACCTTCAACCCGGATGTAAAATACGAGAGCCCCAACTATTTCACACCCCAATTTTTATAAAGTAGTATTCATATAAAATACAAATTTTATTGTAGCCTAATTATGTACAGGGGAGGTACGTTGGAGTAATGGATAGCGGCAAGAGTCCTGAATAGCGGAGAGCTGAGTTTGAATTCCGTTCGAACCCATTACATTCACTTACGTGCTAAAACCCTTGCGAAAAGTTATGAATCCTCTTCTTCTTCTCGCAACTATGGATTCTATAACCTGAGGTGGCAATCAGTCTAGGGGATGGAAAACCTCTGAATTTAAAACCGGCCTGGAGAAATTTGGCGTCGTCAGGCTGTCTTGCCGAAGAAACACCACTTCTACTGCAGTACACATCGCATTTTATCCCTACAAGCCTGCAGGTCACGGGTTAAATGAAAAATAGGTACAGTAATGGATCATATGCAACGTAGCAGGACAATTTCACTAGAAAAATTGAAAATAAACACAATCAATCTAAATATAAATTAGAGACATATCGTATTAGATCATTACATCCTAAATAAATCAACAATGATTTGTGGCAATTATTAATATCAACTTGAGATCTTTCTTGTTAAAAAGTTAAAGAATTTTAACACATTTGACATCATGGATAAAAATATAGTGACTTTTTTTGTGAGTGTTTTTTTTCGAGTCTTAACATGAGCAAAACACATTCAGGGATAACATAAACATAAACATAATTACATCATTATCCTCATCTTTGTCGCCATATTTATCACTCTTCTTCAGGTGGTTGGAATGTCGAATTGGACTCTTTATTTCACTCACTGGAGTAAACTGTTCTAGTTCCACGTGCCATGCCTAATGGATGTCAGTTATCTCCTGTTAATTCCCCTCTGCACTTTCTCCACCGCTTTAACCGGGTATCCGAAATTACATTTGGAAAAATTTCTAAAAATGAACTTTGGTAAATTTGCCGATATAAGAAAGAACTAATACGGAAATTCGAAAAAGTGAATAAAAGTTAAATAGACATAACATATCGACATTATTCAAACAAAAAATAAAATTCCGAATGAAAAACAAATATATATATATATATATATATATATATATATATATATATATATGATTGTCCCTTCTTTTATAATTTAAAAAAAAAAGGATCATAACATTCCTCGAGTGATTTGTACGTTAATGCACCTTTAAAATTTTGTTTGCGAAGGGATTTCGCCATTTTATATCATTAACTTTACTAATTTACTTTTTGTATGAATGATTCATTGTAATATAAATTGGGCCACATATTTGATTTAAAAGAACTGCTTTGACGTTCAAATTTTCGGAATAACAACTGAGACATTACTCTATTTATTGAACAATTTAGTTCATGCCATATTTACTCCTACAACAAAATAATTTTCAAATTGCCATATTAGTAAAAAACTTACTCTCTTAAATTTTCAAAAAAAAAAATTCAACCTTAGCGTTGCGACTGCCCGCTCTAAAAGTTTATATCCGTTATCAATAACACATTTAAAAAAAAACATATTTCGATGCGCATTATATTTTTTCGTATCGGATGCTACCGGGATTTTACCAAAAACAAAATAATATCCATGCCTGAAGATGACTGAATGTATAGTTGAAAGTACTTGTGTATTAAAGAGAGACCTTATACAGCTTATAATTTTTAAAAACAAGGAACATAACATTCATCGAGTGATTTGTAGGCTAGGGTTTGACAACTCATTTTAACAGATATATTTACCGAAATTACACAAAAAATATCTTGAAATACTAAATAGCAAATTTAAATTTTGAAATTGCCATTGGCTTCAACAACGGCCTCCAGAAAACTTTGGAATCTCTTGCAACCCTTATGAATGGTGTTCAAGTTGGTGAATGCTGCTATAATCCTTGCATTCAGTTCATCTTTGGTGTTTAAAGGAGTTTTCTTGGTCTTCTCGCTCAACTGCACCCCACCCATAATAATCAAGGGTGTTGCAGTCTGGGGAGTTAGGTAGACAGATGTAAGGTATGTGGTCGCAGAAATTGTCTGACAGCAATGACTAGGTTCTCCTGCTTGTGTGGCATGGTGCAAACTCCTGTTGCCAGACATAGGGTCTTCAAGCAGTAAACCTCTTAATCCAGAGCAGCACTACTTCTTCAAGGAACTTGATATAGGTCTCCGTGTTGAGTCTGGGGTCCCGTGGCAAGATGAAGCTATGCATAACTTTGCCATCGCTAGTAATCACACCAAACACGATGAGGTTAACTAAATTTATTATCCAACTCTTTTCGAATCATCTGCACTGTCCTCATATTGGCACACAAACACTCTGAAATGTTCGTATGGGAGCTTTCAGCGCAAATGCCATGCGACACAGTATGCATTTTACAAATTTGTAGCCGAGGTAATTGCATCATGGTGCTCTTTTTCTAACAGACGGTGCCCAACTGACCCTAATATACTGTGCAGGCGACAAAATAAAAAACCCAACGCGCATGCGCGAAATTAAAAATATAAAATGATGACACTACCCATAGCAAATTGTATATATATATATATATATATATATATATATATGTGTGTGTGTGTGTGTGTGTGCGTGTGTGTGTGTCCGTGTGTGTGCGTGTGTGTGTGTGTTTGTGTGTGTGTGTGCAGATATGTAGAAAAATAGGAAAGAACACGTTTGGTAAATAATCCGGAGTTCTTTAGTATTTTTGTTTTAATTTTTGAAAAAAAGCAGTGCTCCATACAGAAGTAGAGCTTAAATTATAATTATTTTTTTAAAAATATGATTCCTTCGCTACATAAGAGTTATCATGTTTCAAAAACGAGAGCCGAAAACCTCAATATAATTATTAAAATTAAATTGAATTAAAGTATCAAGCCTTGTTTCATCCTCAAACGAAAATTTAGGAATTTTAGGATGAAACAGGGTTTGATACTTCAAATCAATTTAATTTTAATAATTATATTGAGGTTTTCGGCTCTCGTTTTTGAAACGTGAGAACTCTTTTAAAAATAATTACAATATATATATATATATATATATATATATATATATATATATAGTAGCCCTTATAAAATAATTTTATCTTAGTATGTCTCCATCTTCAAATAAAGATATTGCTAGGGTCTTACAATCTCTGGTTCCGATGTGACTTCCTTTGCAGTCGTTGTTACACAAATACCGTATAATGAATGGCTTCTCTCTGCGCAGGCTTTAATGATTGTTCAGAACTGACCAACCACGTTCATTACTCTTTAGATATGTGCCAACATTCTCAGGGACAGAATCTTACGTATATCTCCTTTGAACTTTTCCTGCTCAAAATAATCCAAAACAAAAAAAAACAAAAACAAAAAAAAACTAGAATTTGGAATGAATACCAAACAATTCAAATAGTGCCTTGTATGAATCAGTTATCAAAAATATCGTCTGGTTTACACACCACCCCGGTCTTTTGATAAAGACTTGAGGTTTATCCCTTGTTTCCTCATTAGGAATGAGTTTCTGGTTCCTTCTAAAGTCTTGTCGTTCTCTTTCATTTCCTTTAGTTTCTACTTTCACTTTCACTTCCGCTTTTACTTCCATTTTTACTTTCACTTTCTTTTGTCTTTACGGCATTATCACCTTTTTGAGTGGGGGATTAATTAACAAAAATATTATACTAAATTGAAGATAAAATAGTTTCAACAAACATCGCACCTTGCTACAAAACCAACACAGTAACATAAAAACTCGTGACATGTTCTTAAATAGCCTTGTCAAATGCATACACTCATGTTTTTTACTTTATAATATTAATTAATAAAAATATTTTTCTTAAAACCAGTTTATTTTGTCTTTCAAATGTTTCATGTAAATCTTCAACTTAAAAATAGTTAATGTTTTTTCTTTAAAGTACTTTAAACTGAGTTATTTGTCTTTCAAATAAATGCGTTTCATGTGAATCGTCTATAGTATTTTAAGATATTAATTAATAAAAATTAATTCCATTTTTTCTTTAAATACCTTTTTTTGTCTATTTTAAATATTAATTATTTTGAGTTAATATACTATGAGGACCAATAAAATTTTGAATATTTGAATGTGAGCCTTGCACTGAAATGTTTGCCCACCCCTGTCCTAGACGGGTGCTAAAATTTATCAAATAACAAAAACACATCACTTGACTTCATATAACAGCAGCAACAACTAAAATCGGCAGCACATGTAACATTAAGAAAAATATATATATATATATATATATATATATATATAACTAATTTCAACAAACGATATGGAAGGGATACTAAAAATGGTCGGTTGGTAGATGAGCGTTGGTGTACGCGGGGAGTTCTGTAAATACAAAACATTTAATATATCCCCATTTAAATATAGCAAACTTTATAAAGCGACATATCAATATAGCAAATTTAATATAGCTATATATAAATATAAGAAAACTTATATTACACCATGTAGATAGCAAAGCTTTTAGAGCAAAACATCAGAATAGCAATTTTTATATAGCTATATATAAATATATAGTAATATATCAATATAGAAAATCTTATATAGCTACGTGTAAATATATAGCAACATATAAATACATCGAAATCTATATAACAACATATAAATATAGTAAATATTATAAAGCAACATATAAATGTATATCAACATACAAATATAGAAAATTTTACCTAGTTCTATATAAATACTGCATATAATTATAGCGAATTTTATATACCACTATATATATATATATATATATATATATATATATATATATATATATATATATATATATATATATGTATATATATATATATATATGTATATATATATATATATATATATATATATATATATATATATAAAGAAATATAGTCTTAAGGTGTGAATATTTATGGAATAAAGTGCTCAATATCAGAGATAGAGCGTGTGTAAATATAAAAGTGAACATAGAAGTCAACACTTAGAGGCGACAGTCTGTTTCATGCTATATGCAATCGTCAGACCACCCTGATATATATATATATATATATATGAAGAAATATAGTTTTAAGGTGTGCTCAATTTATGAGATAAAGTGCTCAATATCAGAGATAGAGCGTATTTAAATATAATATAAATACAAAAGTGAACATTGAAGTCAACACTCAGAGGCGACAGGCTGTTTCATCTTTCAGGCCGCCTGACGATTGCGTCTAGCATGAAACAGTCTGTCACTTCTTAGTGTTGGCTTCAATGTTCACTTTATATATATATATATATATATATATATATATATATATATATATATATATATATATATATATATATATATATAATAAATTTTATATAGGAAACTATAAATATAGCAAATTGTTTATAACACCATACATAGGAAATCCTCTGTATATGTAACAGTAAGTTCTAGGCTAACAATTTCTTCTATCGCACTTCTCGTTTGTGGAACGGTCTTCCTTCTTCTTCCTTCCGAGTCAACTTAGATCTTCAAAAATTTAAATGCATTTTCAATCGTTATTTTATATTTTATTAATTCTTGTTCTTTTATTGTTCTCTTTCCTACTTTTTTTCATATTGTCTAACACTCCGTAACCGCCCCTCCCCCCACACACTTTACGTCACAGTGGCCTTATTGCCTTGCTTGGGATGAAATGATTAAATAAAACCCTGAGATTTAGAAAAGTAAATAAACCAATTTCTGAATTACTGTGACGAGGATTTATCGTTACATCCTTAGTTTATGTAGGGACTAGTGTTGTTATCACCACGTTCCGGCCATTCAACTCTGTGCCCTTCATAAGCTGGTATGTTAATCAGGATAACCTTCAGGTAATATGGAACTGAAGCATTTCGTTAATCTATAAATTTTAATTGCATCATTTAATAAAAAATATTTTTTTGCGATTTTAAATTTAAAAACATTTTGACTTTTTGTTTGTAAGTATTTCTTGTAAAATAAAGTACTTATATTTGTCTTGATGAAGTTCATCAGAGGATGAAATACGTTCTGAGTAAGACGATTAACTACATCTGCGTCTTGGGTCAGACGATAAACTACGCCCGATAGTAAGGCCTTTCATCAGGAAGCTTTGTGTAGCATGGAACCACCTTTAATTGCTGGTGTTCCAAGGTCTACACTGGCACGCGGTGGTAACATCTATTAGGGTCCCAGCTCTAGACAAATAGTTAACCTCTAAAATGATATCAAAACACCATGAATGTTCAAAAATAGATATTAATACCAGAAATACGTTTATGTAAAAAAAATATTACCAGCAATACATTTGTTTGCAAAAAAAAAAAAAAAAAAAAATGTTACAAGCAATAGATTTTTAAGAAAAAAATATTACCAGGAATAGATATTTGAAGAAAAAAAAATTCTCAGGAATACATTTTTGGATAAAAACATATTACCAGCAATAAAAATATTGATGGCATTAAATAAGACATTGAGGTTGATGTGCCGTAAAAAAAAAAAAAAAAAAAAAAAAAAAAGAAAAGAAAGAAAGAAAAATAAAGAAAAAACAGACCAAACCAAATCAAACCAGAGGATGAAACACGTCAGCTGAGAAAAGCTTTCCATTTGACTTTATTGATATTGTCTTTTTACAGATATATATATGTAGTTAGATCGAAACTTTTAATTATTTTTGCACACACACACACACACACACACACACACATATATATAAATCGTGTAACAGCAAAATTGTCCAATTGATAGATTAAGCTTAGAACCGTTGTTTCTTATAAATGATTAAAGATATCTTACTGGAATTTTCCAAGGTTTTTCTAACTCTATACAACTCTAAATTGAGCATTCAGCATTGTATAATTACTCTCCAAGCTTAATAGAAGAATCGTGATGAAATCGATCATTCGATCATAAACGAGAATGACACGTTCATCATTAATTAATCCCAGCTACGGATCGGAAGCTCATGAAGGATTGAAATAAAGTTCAAATATATATATAATTCTGGAATCATTTTGCAACTTATTCAAGATAGGCTTCGTCCTCTCTAACCTTCTAACTTTCTGTCCTAGATTGGCAAGTTATCTCATACGTTTCACGTACGATTTCATTTTCAAGTCTTTTTCACTGCTCCTTGGACTGTCATAGCTGAAACTTCTCTCTCATGTCCAAAACGTTTAATGGATTGAGTTGGAGCTTTTCTAATTGATCACTTTAGATCTTAGTTGAAATGACGATCCCTCTTCCTGTTGTTACCTCCTGATACAGTTTTCTACTTTTAAAAAAAAAATTCACCGTTCTCTTGATGGTTCTTCAACGAATTTGAAGATGGAAACCAGAATATGAATGTTAGTACGATTACTAAAGGTCCAAATGATATTTTTCGTCCGTCTCGCCGTCGCCATTTTAGACAACAATTTATCCATCGCACCCTTTATATATATATATATATATATATATATATATTAGGTTGGTGCAAAAATAATGACGTAATAATGTCGTTTTTTGACTTTAAAAATACGTCAATAAACGACATTATTATGTCATTATTTTTGCACCAACCTAATATATGTTCTGTTACACCGCTCTATAGAGCTTTCATATATTTCCCTCGCACACTTGTTTCCCACTCCGACACATACACTCTCACTAAAATTTTGTTTATTTTTTATTTTCCGATTACTTTTTTGAATTTGTAGGTCTGATGAATTGGATTGTGGTTACGATTCCAATGTAATAAATTATAACCATTGAATATTAGTGTTTGATCCTTTTATATTATACTATATTCTTACTCTGTCCTGGACATTGAGTTCTACCTTGATTCTATCCTCTTGGGAATTTATGTACATATATATATATATATATATATATATATATATATATATATATATATATATATATATATATATCGACCACTAATATTATCACTGTCTATCTATCTATCTATATATGATTGTCACCACTTTTCAGAAGAAGACAATCTCTTCATTTTTTTTTCATTCAGAATTTTGTTATTTTCATTATTCATACCTATGTATGTCCCTGTGTACAATCACGCGACTTTAGAGTCCCGCAACAGACTTAAAACCTTGTCACAAAACTCGTTCAAGTAAGCTGCGGGTCTTTCTGGTAGGATTGCATTCGTAGGAGTTTGCATCTGACCTCTGTGGTGTGACCTCATGTGAATGGCTAAACCAGCTGACGAGATGATCACTTTTCCACAAAAACTCCAAGTGTATTCGTGTCCAAATAGCTCTTAGACGTATTCTATTATTCCCTTCCTAATGGGGCGCTTTTTCTTGGAAAGCTCAATTCCCTTCTGCTCAAAATTGTTGCAGCTTTCCCACATCAAACTCCTTCATCCAGATCAATCTCCAGCAGCAATTTCTTCTTGCAGGTACGACAGCAATACTCTATTCTTGTTCTCATCTGACTCTTTAAAAGATAGATCATTCCTGCAGGATTTAGTTATTTTCTGGGTGTGATACAGAATCTTCCTCCAGAAAAATTAATCGCCCATGAGGCTTCATAAGCGCTTTTGGATTTTGTCGAATCTGAAGAGTGATGATTGAGCAGCTCTAGCCGATGTATGACAGAATTTCTTCATTCTTGATCTGATTTGACTCTTATAAATATAGAACATGAGAGCGGGAGTTAGGTATCTTCTCGGGCGATACTCCGAAGCAACCATTCTTTTAACATCTTCATCCAGAATGATTCAACATCCATTAGAATCTGCAACAACCTTTGAACTCTATCAAGGCAGAAGAGTGAGGATTGGGTAACTCCAGCCAAGATATGGCAGCAATACTGTCTTCTTGGTCCGAACTGATTTTTGTAAAGATTAGTATTTGGTTGGTGCAAAAATAATGTCGTTTTCTCACATAGTAACATATGTGAGAAAACGACATTATTTTTGCACCAACCTAATAACAAGAATTAGGTATTTTCTGGAGCGATTAAAATGATTCGAGCTTAAGTAAATATTTTAATGATGATCCCACTCGTCAATATTTCGTTTTACCGTTTATTTATTTATTATTTTGATTTCTGTTTCGTTCGTATGTCATCCGGACATTTTTGTTAATGTAGAGCTTCTTTTTTTTCAAAGTCAACATTAATTGTTTGTTTGTTTTCTGTTTGTTTGGGTTTTATGGCATATCGACGACTGTGGGTTATTTAATGCCAAATCCAGTTTATATGAATTTTAAATGCCTATTTTGTATGGAATAAAAAACGTATAGCTGGCAACATTATTTTTTACAAAAAACGTATTGCTGGCGACACTATTTTTAACAAAAAACGTATAGCTGGCAACATTGTTTCAAAAACGCATAGCTGGCAACATTATTTTTCCGAAAACATTATCTGAGGCCTTGCTGTTGGATGTAGTTTATCGTCGTACCCAGGACGCGGATGTAGTTTACCGTCATACTCAGGACGTTCAAAAACGTAAAGCTGGCAACATTATTTTTCCGAAAACATTATCTGAGGCCTTGCTGTTGGATGTAGTTTATCGCCGTACCCAGGACGCGGATGTAGTTTATCGTCATACCCAGGACGTTCAAAAACGTAAAGCTGGCAACATTATGGTTTCAAAAAAGTATAGCTGGCAACATTATTGTTTCAAAAACGTATAGCTGGCAACACTATTTTTAACAAAAAACGTATAGCTGACAACATTATTGTTTCAAAACGCATAGCTGGCAACATTATTTTTCCGAAAACATTATCTGAGGCCTTGTTGTTGGATGTAGTTTATCGCCGTACCCAGGACGCGGATGTAGTTTACCGTCATACCCAGGACGTTCAACATTAATGTCTGAAAGCTAAACCATTCGAAATAATATTTGTCCGTAATGCCTCGTGATTGCCTTTCGTTTTAATTATCCGTTTTTGTTTTACGTTATCTTATTTTGATGTGCGGTTCTATCAGTAATACGAAACAAACAAACAAACAAACAAAAATGGCAGTTTTATAAGCTTATTTTATCTTCTGCCTCTTTTGATGGTCGTCGTCCTCTTCACTCCGTCGCTGTCACAACGATGGCAATTGCTTTCGTGATTGTGCGAGCCTCAAGACATAGAAGATGAGTGACCCGTAAGTGAGGTCACGATGACCCGGATTCTTTTCGTATCCCCGTGTTGACGATACAGAAGCAACTGGAAAGGACGTAGAAATACATATTTGCACAAGATGGATATGTGCTGCACAGGCGTGAAAACAAATGGTGTTATTTTGCTGCAGAATGGAACAAATTTAATAGAAATATTTTTCTTCTATTTTGGTTTTGTTGTGAGAGTAGATCGATGCATCCGGATTTATGCAAAAGAAATTAAAGAAAATAATGTCTAAGAAAACGCTGATGCCAGTGTGCGGGAAACTGAAACTATATTTCCACATCCCATGCATACATATCCTTTTTAATTTGTGTTTAGGTGTGGCAGATAGCTTCGGGCCGATCTCAGCCTCGTCTCGTATGTTTTATTCTGAAAATAATATGTATGACATACTGAAGGACAATGCTGTTCAGTAGTGGCTTGAAAATAACTCTTTGGTCAGATCATTACCCACGAGATAAAACCATGCACCGATTATAGCAGTAAACAAAATTTTATTCGGTTGGAATCTTCTGTTGTAGATGAGTGAGGCAGAGATTCTATGGAAAGACAAAACAACAGTTGTGGCAAGAGAGAATGTAGAGTTATCAGCAAGAGAAACAATTCAGCTACGAATTCGGGATGTCACAGTCAAACAAATACAGAAATTATAATCTTTGGGAAAACATTTATAATATAATAGACGGTAATTTTGATACAGTCACCCGAAGGCTCATTGTAACAGCAAAAACAAAATAAATAGAATGACAAGAAGTTTCAACAACCCTTTGACAAACCAAATGTTTGCTGAACAATAATAATAAATTACAAAGCCTAATAATTGGTCAAGGATGACTAAAAACAGTAGTCATTCAAATATGTTCGTAGATAACACAGCCAATACATAGTGAAAGATAGTGCTAGATTATAAAGATCAATGATTGTTAAAAAATATTGGTAGATTAAGAAGTCTGCTAGTTGGTCAAAGATGCTTGTAGATTAGTCCGCTATTCAAAGATGCTTGTAGATTAAAAATCCCAATGATAAGTAAGTGTTGATGGTACATAGATAATTATTTCAGTATCTGTCTATATTTCTGAGATGAGGTATTATGTACACTATTTACATTATTATTATTATTATTATTATTATTATTATTATTATTATTATTATTATTTGGAGAGGGGAATTAACATGAGATAACTGATAACTGACATCCATTAAACATGGCACGTGGAACTAGAACAGTCTACCCTAGCGAGTGAAATAAAGGGTTCAGTTTGATATTCCAACCACCTGAAGAAGGCCGGAGCGTACAACCGTTTAAACGTTGTAATAAATATGGCGACAAAGATGAGGACAATAGTCCGAATAATGTAAATAGCGTACATAATACCTCATCTCAGAAATATAGACAGATACTGAAAGGCCGAAACGTTGTAATAAATATGGTGACAAAGATGAGGACAATAGTCCGAATAATGTAAATAGCGTACATAATACCTCATCTCAGAAATATAGACAGATACTGAAAAGCCGAAACGTTGTAATAAATATGGTGACAAACATGAGGACAATAGTCCGAATAATGTAAATAGTGTACATAATACCTCATCTCAGAAATATAGACAGATACTGAAAGGCCGAAACGTTATAATAAATATGGCGACAAAGATGAGGACAATAGTCCGAATAATGTAAATAGTGTACATAATACCTCATCTCAGAAATATAGACAGATACTGAAAGGCCGAAACGTTGTAATAAATATGGCGACAAAGATGAGGACAATAGTCCGAATAATGTAAATAGTATACATAATACCTCATCTCAGAAGTATAGACAGATACTGAAAGGCCGAAACGTTGTAATAAATATGGCGACAATGATGAGGACAATAGTCCGAATAATGTAAATAGTGTACATAATACCTCATCTCAGAAATATAGACAGATACTGAAAGGCCGAAACGTTGTAATAAATATGGCGACAAAGATGAGGACAATAGTCCGAATAATGTAAATAGTATAGATTTAAGTGAATTTAAGAAGCAAGGATTTGATAATTAAAGTAATTTCTTTTCGTAATTTAAGTTTATCAATATTTCTTCAAAATTATGAAAGTTATTAATTTAATTTTGTTTTCTGGCTTCATATATTTGTATTTGAATATTGTATTTACTTTTTCGTTTATTTTTGAAATATTTTAATATCTATCCTAATTTTATTTACATTATTTAATTTCTGACTATTATTCACATCTTTGTTGGTGTTATCACAACGTTTCGGCCGTCTAACCTTTGGCTTTCATCAGGTGTATATCTATCCGGGTAATCTACAGGGATTACCGAATTGAACCTTTTATTTAAACTGATAAACAGAGTAAATTGCAAATAAAAACAAATACTAATTCAAATTAAAATAATGCAAAAAATCCTACAGGATGAACAGTAAAAAAAATGACAAATTTATTTTCATTGTTTTCTTTTTCAGTTACAATTGATTTTGAATAAAATTGAATAAATCTCTTGAACACTATTTACATTTTTCGGACTATCATCCTCATCTTTGTTGCCATATTTATCACACTGTTTCGGCCGTTGTATGCTCCGGCCTTCTTGAGGTGGTTGGAATGGCGAACTGAACCCTTTATTTCTCTCGCTGGGGTAGATTGTTCCACTGTGCCATGTGTCCTACATGGCACAGTGGATAAAAGCGTTAGATAGATCCAGTGACTAGGACCCAAAGAGTGTGAGTTCAATACCTGGTTAATGCAGTGGAGAACTTGGAGAGGGGAATTAACAGGAGATAACTGATAACTGACATACATTAAAACATGGCACATGGAAGTAGAACAGTCTACCCGAGCGGGCGAAGGGTTCAGTTCGATATTCCGACCACCCGAAGAAGGCCGGAGCGTACAACGACCAAAACGTTGTAATAAATATGGCAATAAAGATGAGGACAATAGTTCGAATAATGTAAATAATGTACATAATACCTCATCTCAGAAATATAGACAGATGCTGAAAGGCTGAAACGTTGTAATAAATATGGCGACAAAGATGAGGACAATAGTCCGAATAATGTAAATGATATAGATAATTATTCGTGTGAAATTTAAGAAACAAGGATCTAATAATTAAAGGAATTTCTTCTCGTAATTTAATTTTATCCATGTTTCTTCAAAATTGTAAAAGGTATTAATTTAATCTTATTTTCTGGCGTCATATATTTGTATTTGAATATAGCATTATTTTGTTTATTTTTTTAAAATATTTTAATGATTATCCTAATTTTATTTACACTATTTAATCTCTGACTATTGTTCACATTTTTGTTGGTGTTATCACAATATTTCGGCCGTCTACCGTCTAGCCTTCATCAGGTGTATATCTATCCGTGTAATCTATCGAACTGTGCCTTTTATTCAAACTGTGGTATAGCTGATAAACAAGTTAAATTGAAAATAAAAACAAATACTAATTCGAATTAAAATAATGTAAAAAAATACTACAGGATGGCCAGTAAAAAAGCGGTAATTTATCATTGTTTTATCTTTCAAGAATAATTAACAGTTGCGAACTCTTTAGAAAATTAATTGTGGAAGAGTAACTTTGGATCGGCATTATTCGTTCGTTTTGGAATTATTCCAAAAAACAAACGTGATTGGAAGAAGTGGGACTCTAAACTACAGTGTGCCCTGTAAAAAAAGCATCACAGTTAATATCACTGTTTTATCCTTCAGTAATAATGACCTTGAATAACCTTGAATAAATTTACTGAATATTAATGACCTTGAATATTAATTCGATTCCCGCGTAATTACTTAATATAATTGCTGCTAGTTCTTGTGACTCGCTATTTAAATGTTATTTGCAGGCAACTTTCATCTTTCGTTCTGCCCTTCTCGTATGGTTAACCAACTCACTGATTTTGAGCGTCAAGTTATCGTACTTTTCAAAGAAGAGCATCCGTTTGGGGGATTGACGAAATGTGCAGAAATTCTTCCTGAAATTTTCAGTCACATCAGACGTCACCAATTTTCAACGGTTGTCTGGTGTCTTTCTAAATTCCCCGCTTTTTTTTTTTCACTGGAAACCCTGTAAAAGCTAAGCAAAGCACGGACATACAGGGAATTTTCATTAGAAACAAAGAAAAGTGTGCTCAAATGCTATGTAATCTCAATCCTTACAGATGGCCGTGAATACTGAGCAATCTTCTCGCAGATGAACTCGATATGTAGATTTACAGAAGGATCCTCAGATTTACAGAAGATTCACTGAAAGATTATCAGATTTACAGAAGATTTACTGAAAGATCCTCAGATTTACAGAAAGATCGTCAGATTTATAAAAAGTTCCTCAGATTTACAGAAGGATCCTCTGATTTACATAAGAATCCTCAGATTTACAGAAGGATCTGCAGATTTAATGAAATATCCTCAGATTGACAGAAGGATCCTGAGATTCATAGAAAGATACTTAGATTTACAGAAGATTTCAGTTCGTATTAGGTTGGTGCAAAAATAATGACGTAATAATGTCGTTTATTGACATTAAAAATACGTCAAAAAACGACATTATTACGTCATTATTTTTGCACCAACCTAATAATTCCAATCACCTGAAAAAGGGCTAACGTACAACAGCTGAAACGTCATGAATATTTCAATAAAGATGAGGACAACTTTAAAGTGATACGAAATAAATGAGGATATATTTTAAAAAGAATCTATCGATAACTTTTAAACCTAAACTTGAAAAAACTTGCGGTCGCATCATTTTGAAACACCAGTTCCTGTACGATCATTGAAGTTAAGCAAAGTCGAGCCTAGTCTTTACCTAGATGGGTAACCACTTGGGAATACCAGGCCATATAAGTTTGGATGGGGGTTTTGTGTAATGGACAATGGCTCGCAATTGTTAATCGGGGATCCTAGTTCCAGTTCCCATTAGGTTCATTATATTCTGTTACGTGTAAATACTCTTGGGAAAGTTATGAATCCACCTCTTCTCCCCTCACCTATGGGTTAATTAGTATGACTTGTATAACTAAGCCATTTTTATCTCCCAAAAAATTATTACAATCTAAAAATGTTTTCTGGCTTTAAATAACTTTGAAAGGATTGATAAGTCATAGAAAACTAATCAATCAATACATGAAAATACTGATTATCTACACAAGCAGGTTTTACATTCTCTGTAATATAAATGTATAGAAACTACTGGGGCCGCAAAGTGAGGGGTCAGTTTATATTTTGATTGCAATGTAGAATTAATCCTCCACTTTATATCCACATTATAATTTCTTGTTTGTCGATAAGCCGTAGAAAACGAATCAATCAATCAATGAAATACTGATTAGCTACACAGGCATGTCTTACATTCCCTGTATTATAAATGTATAGAAAATAATGTGGCCGCAAAGTGAGGGATCAGTTTATATCTTGATTGTAATATAGAATTGATCCCTCACTTTATATCCACATTATAATTTCTTGTTTGTTGATAAGCCGTAGAAAACGAATCAATCAATCAATCAATCAAATATTGATTAGCTTCACAGGCATGTCATACATTCTCTGTAATATAAATGTATAGAAAATACTGTGGCCGTAAAGTGAAGGATCAGTTTATATGTTGATTTTAATATAAAATTGATCCTCCACTTGATATCCACTTAATTTCCTGTTTGTCTATCAAATTACGTTTAGATAAACGAATCAATCAATAAAGACTAGAAGAGTTCAACTATTGTATTGTATTGGTTGGGAAAGCATCCTGCCGGGAGTCTTTTTTCCATCGAGCAGCAATTCTTGGAAAGAAGTTGTTCAAATGGAACTTCCTCCTTAATGATGAAATCCAAAGGGATGGCGATGGTTCACACTTGTGTACGTGACATGGCGCATGCCAACTTTAAAGGGCAGTGATTTGTAATGAATTATTCATCTTACAATCCTTTTACTACAGACGAAACGTCGTAAGCCTCTCGCTATTTCCATGGTATGTGTTCAGACGAACAATATTCCTTGGTTCAACCATATCAAACCTTCCCGGCAGAGGTCCGCCATGACACGCCCATTATGGCTAACCAACCTCATTCGCTTCGTATTGAGATATAAGTTCCATTCAAGCAGCTTCTTTCCATCAACAGTTGCTATGTGAAAGCGACTCTCAAAAGGACGCTGCTCCGATCATTGCTATCTTAACCTGGTCAAGTCTTCGGCTATCTGCTATCTTCCACACGTATCCTCAATTTGAAACATTCTACCTTGAGTGGCTATGGGCCTTGTGCAGAGTGAACATAATTGTAAAAAAATCCCTAAGTAACTGGTTCTTAATTGAATTATTCAGAATTCGAGTCATAGACGCGTACTTGATTGACATTGATAGATTAATGAATTGGGTATGAGCGGAGAGATATAAGAGACAATATAAATAGTCGACTCCCACATTCAACTAATGGTTTAGTATGCAAATTTAACACCTGAATGATAAAAGAAGCCAAAACTATGATGAACATGGGGAAAGAAATTTCAGTAGGAAAAAATATTGGGTTGGTGCATAATTATCAGGCGTTTTTGTAGGTAGGCTATTTGCTAATAAAAATTGCTTTTTTGTTTACTTATTTTAATAAAAATATTTTATTTCCAGGTTATAAAAATACGTGTCGATAATCATACGGTTGGGAATAATCATTTAAAAATGTCATTGCTGAATTGTTATGTTTTCTTTTTTTCATAATAAATATTACTTAAAAAACGCCTGATAATTATGCACCAATTCAAGATATCTCTGAAGTTATGCAAATTCACCTCAAAAAACTAGAATTTACTTCGTCCAGTTTTTGTCAAATTTTAAACGATTAATTTAGACGACAGAACAATTTTGAATTATTTTTTAGGTTTTATTAAAGTTATTACATTTATCGAGGGGGCACGGTGGAGTAATGGATAGCGGCTTGGATTGAGGAATTGGAGAGCCGAGTTCGAATTCCAGTCGAATCCATTACATTCACTTACTTGCTAATACCCTTCTCCCTCCAAATAAATAGTAGGACAGACTGGGTTCTATAGCCTTGGATGGCAACTGGTCTAGGAGAGGAACAACTCTAAATTCAAACCTGGAGTGGATCCCCTAAGGCAAATGGACGGCACTTTGTGCTACCTTCCGGCAACTCCTGCAGCCACGCTGCTACCAAACTGTATTGGTTTATCCTCTCCTATGGACTCTGCTAGCAAGGGGGGGGATCTAGATGTCTGGGCAGCCCTAGTTCTCCATATATCCCGCCCAGGCTCGTAGCGCACCGCGCTACTCCGTCGTCTCTCGGGACGGATGACGATGTAGTTTTTCTCATATTCTCTAGCACTCAGTAAACCCTTTGCGTCCTAGTGGCTTTATTGCCTTCGATCTTCAAAAATTTAAATACAATGTCAATCTTTACCTTCTGTCTTCTTAATTCCAGTTCTTTTATTGGCTTCTCTACATTGAGCTAAAGTCTTACGCTCTTTAGTACAGGGTTAGGTAATCTACAGCACGCGTGCCACACGCCAAGTAATTTCCAATGGCACGCAGCCGCAAATGACATCACGAAGCCCGAACCAATAACTGCTACAACGCAAAAAAGATATTTAGCTGTTTCAAAAATGCTCACTCGTTGGACTCCCAATAATAATAAAAAATTAAAACAAAACTTTTAAAAACAGTTTATTAGTATTCATGTGGTTTACATATTACTGTTTAAATTACTATATGAAATATATTGTAGTGTAGGTATATTGACCTTAACTTGTATGAAAATACGTATGCTATCGATAAAGTGAATGACTTTAAAACCTTAAGGCGGCACATAGCTAGCATAATGTTGACGGCCCTTGCCCCATATAGTTGAAATAAAATAGTACGTTGGAATAAAATCTACCCTGGAATGTCGTTTACATATTATTGTATATATTACTATATAAAATATATTGTAGAACAGGTATATTGACCTTATATAAAATTATGTATGCGGTTGGCACAATGAACCATTTTAAGACTGTAAGTCGGCACATAGTCAGCAAAAGGTTGCCGACCGCTGATTTAGTAGGTTGGCATTACTATTTATGATCGACATGTCAGGCACAAATAAGGGCCAACATGTTGGTCACTATCCTTATTTATTAGATCAAAAGAGACAATTGTGTAATACTGTTAGGTCCGAACTCATGATCTTAAAATAAGAATCTACTCGAATGTCTTTATTATTAAATACATTGGTACTTAAAGTACACACGAACAAACCGCAGAATTTGGATTTCTCATTAAGGACCGCAGTCAGTAAGAAGTAACCTGCATGTCTTGATCGATAAACCTCAGACCACTGTCGGGCACTCAGATTGGTATATACATAAATAGATATGAACAGCCAGAGATAAAAGTTGTACTGTTTATGCGAAGAGGTCGTCATATTGATTCAGCATTTCCACAAACTAAAGTCGGGGTCAAGTCAATGCAGATCAAACTACAGACGCACACTACAGTTTTGTGAACTTGATTAATCAATTCGTTATTTTTTTCTTCAGTCTGAGGTCAGAGTGTCAGTATTTTGTTAATACTTGTCTAAAATAGCATAAAATAATAATAGCAATCACACCTATTGGCATGCATAAAATTATATAAATCAACGGATAGCAAAAGGAAAAAAATCCCTGTCCGTAATATATATATATATATATATATATATATATATATATATAGAAAGAGAGAGAGAGAGAGAGAGAGATGGATAGATAAATAGATAGATAGATAGATAATATTGGTGGTTATTATACACAAATAAATATATATAATTCAAAGACATAAAAATATGTATACATGTATACATACACATACATACATACATACATATATATATATATATATGTGTGTGTGTGTATATATATATATATATATATATATATATATATATACACACACACACACATATATATATATATGTATGTATGTGTGTATATATATATATATATTTATATATATATATATATATATATGTATATGTATATATATATATATATATATATATATATATATATATATATATATATATATATATACATATATATATACATGCATACACATATATATAAAATTTCCAACAGAATAGAATCCAGGTAGAACTCAATGTCCAGGACAGAGTAAGAATATAATAAAATTATTGAATTTGGAGGTCTGATGAATTGGAAATGTAATGACGATTCCAATTTAATAAATTATAACCATGGAATATTAGTGTTTAAGTCTTTTTATTATATATATATATATATATATATATATATATATATATATATATATATATATATATATATGTTTGCATATGTGTGCATATATATTTATATATGTGTGTATATATATATGCATATGTATGTATATATATCTGTGTGTATATATGTGTGTGTAAATATATGTATATATACATGTGTGTCTACATATATATATATATATATATATATATATATGTATATGTAATTATATATGTATGATATAGTTGTGTGTGTATGTGTGCTTATATATATGTATGTATATGTCTGTGTATACATATATATGTCTGTATATATATATACATGTGTGTGTCTATATATATATATATATATATATATATATATATATATATATATATATATATATATATATATGATACATCGGATATAGAGTGCTGGTGTTAATAAAACAGTTCTCAGTATAATACAACAGAGCTACTCATGTGTTGTTCATGAGACACCGAGTCGTGCCATCAGTGAGAGATAATATATATATATATATATATATATATATATATATATATATATATATTCTGTTTATATGCCATTTTTATTAGATACAAATTATTTAAGTCAATGGTCTGTTTTTTTTTTAATAAGCAGTATTCATTATATTTATCGGTCTGAATGTACGAAAAATTTCGTAGAAAACATTCGTTTTCAGACAGAAATTGGACTCGTGTCCCAATAGATCTGAAGTGCTGTACCACTCAGCTGCAGAGAAGCGTCATTTTAGCAAATTACTATCTACTGTTTATAAACAAGAAATCTCTGTCTCCCTCTCTTTCTCTCTCTCTCTCTGTATATATATATATATATATATATATATATATATATATATATATTCATTTGATACGTTATTTTCAGTAGATACGATTTCTTTAAGTAAATGATCTGTTTTTTGTTTTTTTTAAATCAACAGTATTAATTACATTTGCTGGTCTGAATGGTCTAGAAATTTCGCATATTTTTTTAAAAATTTATATATTCATCCTCTCCAATTCTCTAATCAATTTCTTGATGTTAAGATGAAATTCATCAAGGAAGGCGCCATAGCTTTTTCTTAACTCAATTACTTTCGATCTCCACTAAGATAATGTGTAAGGGTGAATTACAAAGATAAATTTATTGTTACTGACATAAAATCTACATTCCATTGTGATGGTGATTTTTAAAAATTACTCGACCTTCTATATCAAAAGCAAACAACCAACACTAAACCGAATCAATCACGAGTGTAGCAGCAACGTGTTTAAATGCATTTAATGTCATTTTGCATTCCGACAGAAATCGAACCTGTATTCTATACGGAACCGTCATATGTCGGAGGACAAATATTTTCTTTCTATGAGAATTTCTCGGACATTCAGGCCGGTAAATGTTGTTAATACTGTTTATTATAAATAGAGCATTTATTTAAATAATTGTATCTATAAAAAAAGAATGTATAAATATAAAAAAATATCTTAAAATAATTGTCGGACTTTGACCATTTCATAATATATATATATATATATATATATATATATATATATATATATATATATATATATATATATATATATTATATATATATATAAGATATATATATATATACATGTTTAATTAAATAATTTACACAAGTTTTACCTACTTATCTTTAATAGTATCCTTTCGTGATTACGGAAATGTTTCTTCGTATCCTTTTCTTAAATAAGGAAAAAAGAAAATTACCAAGTTGGTGTATATTAATTTTATTCAGAGTACTTTCCATATTAGCACACGATATTTTAAACTTTTTACTGCAAGCATATTAAAACATTTGTGCAGTGTTCGTAATAAGTTTATTAAGGGTTGGCTTAAATTTTTTAATATAAATAACTTCAAGTATTTTTAGTCTTGAAAAGGTATAGATGTATTTTCATCAAATGAAACATGCTGCTAAATATACGTAATTTAAGTTACACACACACGGGCGCAGACACACACACACATATATATATATATTTACAATGCATTTCTATAGGAACATATTTACAATGCATTTATATAGGGAACATTTACAATGTATATCTATAGGAAAACATTTACAATGCATTTTTATAGCAAAACATTTACAATCCATTTCTATAGGAAAACTTTTCCAATGAATATCTAAACGAAAAATTTACAATGCATTTTCATAGGAAAACATTTACAACGCATTTCTATAGTGGGTATTGTATTATAATGTAATAAATTGATCACCCAAATAATTACTGCATTCAACAATATCAGCCTGATCAAGATATACACCCGGGATATACCATGTGCTGTAAGCTTGGATGTGCGGGTGGTGTAATGGATAATGGTCCGGAAGTGTTAATCGGAGAGCCGAGTTCTAATTCCAGTTGGGTTCTTTATGCACACTTCTGTGCAAATATCCTTGGGTAAGATATGAATTCATCTCTTTTCTCCCCCAGCTATGGCTTAATTAATAAAATTCATATTAGTAAGTCATTATTATCTAAAAATATTCTTTTAATTTAAACTATTTTCTGGCTTTCAAAAACTTACACAAGTTTGATAAACCGTGGAAAACAAATCAATAAATGGATCAAAGAAGTTCATCCCAAACAAAATTCTAATGTTTTGATATTTGACCAGATGTTGGATAACAGGTCAGAACGTGAAGTTTTCAGCATCTTCTTATTATACTAAACATTCTACCGGGCCTGGGGAATGCAGTGAGTAAATAACAAGTGTAATATCACTTCTCTACATCTATATTAGTAATGCTAATATTGTCTGTTCCCTTATAAGGAAACATCTGTTTTTCATTGGCCGAGTAGCCAGTGCTACTTTTAGACTAAATTTATAAAATCTTCTGCTTAAAACAAATATAGCTTTCTCAAATCAAGTAACTGTTATCGCTCTTTGCAATATTGACGGAAGTTTCCATTCTAAACTTTTGTTCGATGTAGTATGGAATATCAACATCTTGATGGTGTCAAATATATTCCTCTTCGGTTTCTGGGATCATTAGGTCATATAAAGGAAGGGTTCCAGAATTTAATATTCCCAGGACAATAAGGACAGATCAATCTTCTAATCCAATTTGAATGTTGGCCTTTGACATCATAAATAATTGACACAATTTTTTTTTTCCAAATTTTTACGTTTTCTGAGGAAATAATTTTAAAGATTAAGTTTAGGTTCAGAATTTTAACGTTGGAATTTCATTCCGGTGATCAGTGAAAGCCTTATACTATCTATAATTCACCAATTATATATTGACATGAAACAGGGTACACGAACATTATTACTAAATCTTTCTGCCATCAAATTAGAGTTTCATTTACTTGAACATTTTAGCTATATTATGATGTAATATGATAGACAGCGCTGTAGTTTTAGCGTCATTTTCAATAAACAATGTAAATTTAAAACATTTTCTCCTATAATTCCTGCCCATAATTTTTATGGTGTTATGTACACTTTTATATATTTTTTGTTTTCATTAATTTTGATCTAACAACAAATCTAGCATTTCTCATTCATTGAGTTCTATTTTTTGTTTTCTTTTACAAATTTTTTTTTACACATTTTTTTACTTAACGAATACAGTAAAAAATTACGTGATTATTCATAATAAGAATTCAAGTTTGAATATATTTTCCATTCAATTTATCTAATACAAAAGATATTAACTTTTTGTATTTATTCTTGAAAAAGAAAAATTGAAAGTTGTAAGTAAAAACCTGCAGAAATGAGGTATTTCTATATATTTTTCAGACGATGTTTAAAAATAACTGCTCAAAAATTGGTAAAGGCCATCAATCTAAATCTAGGTTTCACTCCTTAAAACAGCAATCCCCAGGTTTCACACTGAGTGCAATGTTGAGTTTCTAAAAACAAAAGTGAAAAATCAACCTGATCGTGTAGGACATGTCGAACGCAAGAGAAGAATAGCATCAAGTAATCTGTTTGAAATGTTAATAGTAATATTACTCGCTTCCTTATAAGGAAATATTCGGCGTTCATTGACCGAGTAGCCAGTGATACGTTCGGAAGAAAATTACGGGATATTTCTTATATGACAATTTTTAAGGAAAATAGGTTTGTCACATTCAGTAGTTGCTATTAACCTTTTCAGTGTGGATCGGAGTTTTTTTTTATTGGCCTTTTGTTTGAAGAAATATGGATCTTCAACATGTTAATTATGAGATTAGTTTTCTTGTATACTCTCATTGTAGACTTAAATATAGACTCTTCAAAAACAAAGAGCACTATTCAAATGAGTGCATCCAGTAAATATAAGTTTTAGAATAATAATAGGGGCACCTCGAGGTGGTGTAATGGTTAGCAAGCTTGTCTTGCTGGAACAATTATGACTGAGTAGTGAGTTCGATCCTCACTATGTGCCCTATACTTTCGGTCTTGTGCCGCATCTGAGCCTCGCTTGGAAAGTCACTATTTAAAATAATAATAAACAATTTTGCTTTCTTAATAAAACCCATTAATTCCTTCAAAAGAACTGTAATAGTGACGGAACTGTCATCCGTTTCCTTATAAGGAAACATTTGGCATTTATTCACCGAGTAACCAGTGCTGCTTTCGTTTTAAATTTATTAAATATTTCTCTTATAACTTTTTTTCAGGAAATAGGTTTCTCAAGTCCATTAACTGTTATTGCTCTTTTCCGAATTGATGGAAGCTTTCCTTCCTAACCTTTTGTTTGAAATCGTGTGGAATGTCTGCACGTCATGTCATTATTTCCCATTTTAATTACATACGATACCCATTTTATTTGTTACAAATGCCATGATGTAGTTTCTGTTATGCCTTGCCGTTCTTTAAGATTATATAGCGCCAATCTATATGATTTGAATAAGTATAGTCCTCGCTAAGAGACACAGGTTTTATTTGCTGGAAGACATTTTTAAACCTTGAATCTCAGAAAGTGTTTGTATATTGCTGAGCGAGTTTAGCGATTTACATGACTCCTATATGGAAGTTTCGATCTGAAGAGGTTATATAAGAACATGATTCGAAATTTTAGGTTGGTGTTTTGCTTCTTTTTTTTTTTTTTTTTAGCAATTTGCGGTATTATACAGAGACTTCAATGGAGGAATAGGCAAAAGTCTACGCGATCTCAACGACAGGAAAAGGACAGCGCCTGTCGGGATGGCGTAATCATGGCGGACATTGGCAGATGAAGCATCCGACATGTCTCAGCAACTCGGTTTGCCAGATTTCGCCTGTCTCAAACTCACTTTGACCCGCATGGGAGGCGCTTCTGGACAAGTATATGGGCTTCTCCGTCACGCAGAGATGTCCACCGATATCAAATTTATGCGAAGGACCTCGTCAAACTCTCTTTAATTATTCCCAGTCATCTCCTCCACCGCAACCAATGGTGATAACGCGAATTGGGAGAGAAGATGAAAATCCCGATGTTGACAACTGATAGACTCTATTCTATGTTCAAATATTTATGGAGAGCGAATGGTGGAGATTTATCATCAGCTTTGTCATAATTATTAATTATCATTATTTACAATATAGTCTCAAAGAAATTCTCATAGATTATGCCTAAAATATATCGCAATGATGTAGACACGTTGATTTATTGATAAGAAAGTATTTTTGGATGGTAAGAATATTTTAGAGATAATACTGAGTTACAAGTAATTCCATAGCTGGGACGAGAAGTTTCATATCTTTCCCAAGGTTATTTACGCGTAAGAGAATGTAATGAACCCAAACGGAATTGGAACTAGGCTCTCCGATTTTCAACCGCCAACCGTTATCTATTAAACCATCCGCTCTACTAAGCTAACAGCAACAAGCGTTCACATATCGAGTTACGGACCAGGCTAGACGATGCTTAATTTCGTTGATCGTAAAAGAACTGTTGTTTCAACGCGATATGGCCATAAAACCATTACACGACCAACACATCCAAGCTGACAACACATGGAATTGCTAAACTGTCACCACTCGAAATACCGGCCAGGCTCAATATTTCTTAAGATTGGTAACCTTAGCGTAAGCCATTACATCACCGCACACACACACACACATATATATATATATAAAAAAAAAAAATAGAAATAAAACATAAAAAAATACTATGTTACTTAAAAATCGAAAACCGCAAAGAGAAAATATACAAGTAAAATAAATTAACCCAAATTCATCCAAGTAAATAAATAAACAAACCAACCCCAAATAAAGATAATCAATTAAAAACTGTACCCGCCAAAATAATACTTAGAATGAACTACAACAATCAACCCCAAAACTGAACAAATAGCTTTAATCAAATTCCCAAACAAAAACAAAACTGTTAAATAAGTGATATAAACAAATTTTTACTACGTTAATAAATAAATAAATAAATAAATAAAATAAGAAACAAAAAAAAAAAAAAATAAATAAATAAAAACAAGCAATATAATTTGACCTAAATAGATAAACAAACGACTTCCGGTGAAATAACCGCCATAATAGAATACCCACAATGCACCACTAACCCGTATATATATAAATAGCCGAGAAAAATAACAGCACACGTGGCCTGACGATTGCATATAGCATGAAACAGACTGTCGCCTCTAAGTGTTGACTTTTATGTTCACTTTTATATTTACACACGCTCTATCTCTGATATTGAGCACTTTATTCCATAAATATAGCACACCTTAAGACTATATTTCTTTATATATATATATATATATATAGCACCTGCAATTTCCAAACTGTCACCCCTCTAAATCCTTACCAGGCTCAACGTTACTTAACTTAGGTGACCATACAGTAAGTCCATTACATCTCCGCACGTCTAACCTCACAACACCTGGAATTACTAAACTGTCACCCCTCGAAAGGTTTCAATGTTTCTTAAGTTCGATGACCTTATTGTAAGCCCATTACACCTAAGCACACACACACATACACACACACACACACACATATATATATATTATTGACCGAAACGTCCGACGTCGACATATTAACATTAAAACAGCATTATTGCATATAAGGATTTTTGTTTGTTTTTGCCGTATATTTTTCTTCATACTGTCGGATCTATATCCATATATTTGCTTACATATATATATATATTTACAACACCTGGAATTCCCAAAATGCCGCCCCTCTATTATCCGTACCAGGCTCAACATTTCTTAACTTAGGTGACCATACCATAAGTCCATTACACTCTCGCACGTCTAAGCTTAGAACACTTAGTATATACAAGCGGTCACCCATCTAGTTAGTGACCAGGCTCAATGTTTCTTAAATTCGTTGACCGTATAGGAAGATGTGTTTCAACGTGGTGTAGCCTCACATCTAAGCTTACAACACTTGGTATATCCAAGCGTTCTCCCATCTAGTTACTGGCCAAGCTTAACGTTTCTTAACTTTGGTGACCGTACGGGAACCTATGTTTCAACGTAATGTAAACCCATTACACCACCCACACATCTAATCTTACGGCACATGATATTCCCAAATTTTGTCCACCTAGGTAATGGCCAAGCTTGACGTTGCTTAACTTCGGCGATTGTACGAAAACAGGTGTTTCAACGTGATATGTTTGTAAGTCGATTTAGACTGAATCGATTTGCCATTATTTAGTATCAATATCATACGACTTCCTGAAGAAGGTTTGTTTCTCTATAGGTCGAAACACCCAAGGACAAACATCAGATTTAACAAGCCGCCCGAGACGAAGAAATAAAGAAAATATATATAAAACAAAAGAAAATAAATAGATTTTCCGGAATAAAACATCGTAAAAGATAGAATAAACGACAGTAAAACTGACCGATCTAACCCGTGACGATTTGTGGCAATTACCGGACATTCGAAATAGTGATTGCACGGAAGTAAATGGCGGCGCATGCGCAGTATAATGTAAGTGACGAGGCGAAAAGAGACAAAATAAATAAATAAATAAAAAGAAACAGAAAACAAAATAACAAAAGCGTCATACATAGAGATCATTTCGGTTTTCCTACAAACAAACAAGATATTTATCCGTTTGGAAAGCTGATTGTTGCGTTTTAAAAATCCATTTTTTTTTTTTGTAACCTTAACTTCATTTAAAATAATTCCACTGTTTGCGTCAATAAAATCTAGAATAAACCGCTGAACACTGGGTGAAGAAAATGATTTTTCTTTCTCTCATGCGTTATCGATTTCTTTCTATGACGATCACTTGAAATTATCTTATCATCTGACGGAAACCTTTAGGGGAAAAATCGATTTGCTTTCCTTTTCCGTTTTTAATTGTCTTTTCTTTTACTGTCGGCTGAGGCAAGCTGGGGAGTGCTGAGATTTTTATAGACTGTTTGCAGCTACGTATTGTTTCATTTTTGTTTTGTTCTTTACAATCGAAAAATATGAATACACAAATAAAAGAAAATTAATTCAGAGCAATAGATTTTCTCTTCGATTTGTTTAAAAATATTCAATAATGGTGCACGGCAAACAATTCCTCTCCAGGAACGTGCCGTCTCTAGATTAAAATTTACATCTTACTATATTAATGTAAATCAATTTTCGCAAGAAGGATTTTATTTCTTAATTTTCTTTTCGAATGTTCATGAAAATCTATTTGTAAAATTGTATTTCAAAGAAAGAAAGAAAGAAAGAAAGAAAGAAAGAAAATAACGAATGGACGGTGGACAAATAAGAAAGAAAGAAAAAAAAAGAAAGAAAAAAGAAAGAAAGACTGGGAAACATTAAAGAAAGAAAGTAACGAAGGGACAATGGACAAATAAGAAAGAAAGAAAGAAAGAAAGAAAGAAAGAAAGAAAGAAAGAAAGAAAGAAAACATTAAAGAGAGAAAATAACGAATGGACAGTGGACAAATAAGAAAGAAAGAAAGAAAGAAAGAAAGAAAGAAAGAAAGAAAGAAGAGGACACATTAAAGAAAGAAGGTAACGAAGGGTCGGTGGACAAGTGAGAAAGAAAGAAAGAAAAAGAAAGAAAACAAAGAGAGAAAAGAGAGGACCTATTAAAGAAAGAAAGTAACGAAGGGACGGTGGAAAAGAAAGAAAGAAAGAAAGAAAGAAAGAAAGAAAGAAAGAAAGAAAGAAAGAAGAGGACACATTAAAGAAAGAAAGAAAGTAACGAAGGGTCGATGGACAAGTGAGAAAGGAAGAATGAAAAAGAAAGAAAACAAGGAGAGAAAAGAGAGGACCTATTAAAGAAAGAAAGTAACGAAGGGACGGTGAAAAAGAAAGAAAGAAAGAAAGGAAGACAGGAAGAAAGAAAGGAAGACAGAAAGAAAGAAAGAAAGAAAGAAAGGGAAACATCAAAAAGGAGAAAATATTGAAGGGTCGGCAGGCAAATGAGGAAAGAAGAAATGATTTAAGAAAGAAAGATAGAAAGAAAGAATAACTAAGGGAAAATGAAAAATGAAACAAAGAAAGCTAAAAGAAAGAAAGTAAATCTTAAGGAACCAAAGAAGAAAGAAAGAAAGAAAGAAAGAAAGAAAGAAATAAAGAAAGAAAGAAAGAAAGTAAAAGTGAAAGAATACAATAAGATAGAAATTAAGAATTATTCAGTAAGGAAAGAAAAAACAATTTAAATAGGCAGGCAATCAGAAAGAAGAAAATACAATTAAGGAAAGAAAAAAATTCTTAAACAATGACAGAAAACTTAAAGGAAGAAAGAAAATGAAGAAAAAAGAAAAAGAAAAGGTAAAGACAGAAGGAATTAATATAAAAAAAACAGTATTAATTAAAGAAAATATTAATTAGACAATCAGACAGTAAGGTAGACGTAACTAAATAGAGAATGAAAAATTAAACAAAAAAAAAAAAAAACAAAGAAAGAAAAAATCATAAGCAAAGAAAGATTAAAGGTAGAAAGAAAGAGAGAATGAACAGGTAAAGACAGTAAGAATAAAGAAAGAAAGAAGGAAGGAAAGATAAATGCAAGAAAGAAAGAAAGAAAGAATAACTATATAAGTAAATAAATAATAATTAAAGATAAAAAGAGAGAAAAGAAACCGAAAAGAAAAAGTGAAGAAAGAAAGAAAAATTATCAAAGGATAAAAGAAATAAAAAAACAATATAGAATAAAAACATGAAATGAAAGATTAAAGAAGGAATAATTACAGGCATAAAGGAAAAAAAGAAGAAAAAAGAAGAATTCTATAAAGAAAGGACAATTAAACAAGGAAAACTTAAAGAAAAATTAAACAGAAATGAAAGATTAACGAAAGAAGGAATAATTAAACACAGAAAGAAAAAATAGAAAAAAGAAAGAAAGAGAGGGAACATTGGTAATGAAAAAACATTAAAGAACGAAATCAAAAAGAACAATTTTCAACGAAGCGTGGTTAATTCCACATAATATTAAGAAGAATTAATTATACCTTATGTGTCTCTGAAGTTTAACAATTGTCTCTTGTATGTAGTAGTAATCCAAATTTCGACAGTATAAGAAAATTTGGATTACTACTTCACACAGGAGACAATAATAACCACTCTTCGCCCGATGAAAGTTGAAAGACCCGAAACACGTGAAGCAACAATATGGAAAATAAAGTTAATATATATTTTTAAAAAATCCACATTAAAATCAAAAAAGTTTGCCGCTTCTGTCTTCTCTTTAAGATATATATATATATATATATATATATATATATATATATATATATATATATATATATACAGTTGCAAATTGTAGAAGTCAAGTGACTTACCTGCCAACATGTAGCTAATATTCAACACAAATGAAAAAAATTACGTTTTATTTTATGAAAGTATTTATTTATGTATATATATATATATATATATATATATATATATATATATATATATATATATATATGATATTTCAAATTGTCCTCAATCTTTCATCGGAAATAACTGTTTGTTACAAATAAATTAAAATTAAAAATTAAGAGTAATTAATTTTATTTATTTGTAACAAAAAGTTATTTCTGATGAAAGATTGAGGACAATTTGAAATATCAAATATATATATAAATAAATAAATACTTTCATAAAATAAAACAGAATTTTTTAAATTTGCAACTTTTTCTATATATACATATTAAGAAAGTATACGTGGCTTCTCATTATGCTATATATATCTATATCTATATCTATATATATATATATATATATATATATACATACGATGTACTTGAACGGTTATATATATTTATAGGGGTGTGCAAGCTTATATATATTTACGCTTAGATATACATACATATAGATAGATAGATAGATAGATAGATGGATGGATGGATGAGTGGGTATATATATATATATATATATATACACACACACATATATTAGGTTGGTTCGAAAATAATGACGTAATGATGTCGGTTTTTGACGTATTTTTAACGTTAAAAAACGACATTATTACGTCATTATTTTTGCACCAACCTAATATATGTATATATATGGATGTAGAAGGCAATAACAATCGGCTAGGTGACAAACCTTTTATTTATATTAATGCTCTATCTTTGATATTGAGCACTTTATTGCAAAGACTACTAAGTTTAAATGTTTTTTTCTCTCAGTATGCCACTAACTGACAGCATTTTTGGCTTCACACTATCTCTGACATAGCAATATATATATATATATTCAAGAATGTATATATATATATGTTTTTAAGACATTTTTATGTTTATACATTCTTTTTATAGGTACAAATATTTGCAAAATGCTCTGTTTATAATAAACAGTATTAAACAACATATACCGGCCTAAATGTCCGAGAAATTTTCACAGAAATTATTCGTCCTCCGACAGGATTTGAACCTGTATCCTATACGGAACCGTCATTTACCTTGACGTGCCTTTACCGATTTGGCCACAGATGAGCGTTCGGTTAGCTAGGTCGAATTTACTGTATTTAAACTTCAATCCTCCATGAATCTCTCACGTACATTCATATCCGCTCAGGGCGTATCAAATGTAAACAAATGACGTCACACATTATGAAATGGACAAAGTCTGACAATTATTTTAAGACATTTTTATTTTTATACATTCTTTTTAAAGATACGAATATTTAAGTAAATGCTCTGTTTATAATAAACAGTATTAATAACATTTAATGGCCTGAATGCCCGAGAAATTGTCAGGATTAGAACCTGTATCCTATATGTATGTATCGATTCCTGTCGGAGGACGAATATTTTCTATGAAAATTTTTCGGACATTCAGGCCGGTAAATGTTATTAATAGTGTGATCAAAAGAGAATCCTGACGCAATTCACTCCATTAGAAATTTAGAAACGGCATGCTGTACTGCTTGCTATTCGCGACGGAAGCTCCAATACGATCATTTCAGAGTGTTAGTGTGTCAATTTGAGAACAGTGAAGAGGATTCGGAAAGCGTTGCATGAATCTGATAGGGATTTCGAGGTGTTTGGAGTGATCACTAGTGATAGTGATGTTATGCCTTTTTTCCCACAAGGCTTCAGACATCAAATAACCTGAAGAGGTAGTGCTTCCCTGGGTCTAGAGGACGACTATGTCCGGCAACAAAACTCTGCACTATACGACACAAGAAGAAGAATGCATTCATGTCTGCGACCGCATCACCCCTTACATCTGACCACCTAAACCGCCAGACTGCAACGCAGGGCGCAGTTTAACGAGAGACCAACAAATCTCATTGCAGTACTAAAGATGGACTTTTAAGGCAAGGATTCTGGCAGCATACACTAATTTTTTTTAAGGAGACCGTCCAGAAGAGTTGCAGAAGATTTCGAAGTCGTCTGGAAGCTGTGGTTCAAGCCAATGGTGATTTTAACAAATAAATTTACTCTTTAGCATTTCAAGATATTTTTTAAGTAATTTTGGTAAATATATCTGTCAAAAGGAGATGTCAGTGTTATTTTCGTTTTTGGGTCATTTAGACGACAATTTATTCATCGCAACCTGTATATATTCAATTTTCACTTTTATATTTACACACGCTCTATCTCTGATATTGAGCACATTATCCCATAAATATAGCATACCTTATGACTACATCACTTCGTATATATATATATATATATATATATATATATATATATATATATATATATATATAGTTGGGTATCTAGGCATCAATCTCGCTTTAATGCTTTGTTAAAAAAAAGACAAAATATTATATATATTATATTTATTATATTATTATAATATTATATTATATTATTATATAATTATATTATATAATATTATTATATAATTATTATTATATAATACGTTATATAATATTATAACATAATATGTTATATAATATTATTACATAATATTATATAATATTATTATATAATATTATATAATATTATTATAATATTATATTATATAATATTATATTATATATATTATATTATTATAATATTATTATATTATATATATTATATTATATTATATATATTATATTTTTCTGACTGGCGAATGAGTATTTTCTTTCGAGGCTTAATGAGAGTCGAAAATATACATATGTTTGTTCATTCTGAGCACTTTTACCTAATGTATTAGACATTTTAAACGATTTGAGTTATTCTCTTATAATAAAACTGTGTGTAAATGCTGTGAGTTTAAGTGTTGTTGACGAATCAAATCATTTATATTTGGAAAACACATTTAATTTTTCCTTTTACAATCAATATTTTAGGCATAAAAAAGTATAATTCTTTTAAAATTTCTTTTGTCAAAGCTATTTCTGATCTCATAATATATGTGAAGTTTTTACCCTATTAATGTTATTTTTATTAAAATAATGTACCCTCCCTATGATTCTTCTATAAATAGTTTAATTGGTAAACATTAGTCGAGTTTATACTTGAGTCTGTTAAGAAATACGGCCGTGTTGAAGTTTGGGTCTGTAATTAAATATTAGTAAATTTAGTGAACTTAGCCTATAGGTAAATATTAGTCGGGTTTTTATATGAGGTAAACATTAGTTAAACATATTCTTGAGTCCCTCGGTGAACTTTGGTAGAACTTATAATAATGTGTATCGGGAAAGTTTGGTCGAGTTTATGCTTAAATCTATCAGTAAATATTAGGCTTGACTATATAACTTACCCCCGACATTATTTAGCTTTTCTCTGCCTTGTTTATAAATACTTTGATGAAAATTTTGATGAACATTCCTCAATGGTGCAAACTCTAGGTACTAGTTAGGATTACATAGAGACTTGAGGTATTATGGTGGCTGCAATGTGTTGTTTTGGTGCAAAGAATAGTGTGGTATGTTTGAGTGAGTAATCGTGGCTAGCTAAGTTTAAGATAGAATGAAGAGCAGCCTGTTCTTATCCCCATTTTGGCATTGTGCCACTTTTTTGTATTGAAATAAATATCACTTTCTTCGATCGTACATAATCTTTATGACCTTTTACGGCATTACTAGATTGGCGGGAAGGTCTCATCATTTTACAGTTGAAATGGTTAGATTTAACTGTAGGTGTATGTTAACAGGTTCTTCTCTCGCACTTCTCGCTTGTGGAAGACTCTGCCGGCTTTTTGCTTCCCAGTCAACTTTGATTTTTTAAAAATTAAATGCAATGTCAATCATTATCTCCTGTCTTCTTAATTGTTTTTCTTTTATTGCCATATCTCCTTAATATTAGGTTGGTGCAAAAATAATGACGTAATAATGTCGTTTTTTGACGTATTTTTTAACGTTGAAAAACGACGTTATTACGTCATTTTTTGCACCAACCTAATAATTTTTGTTCTCCTTTTCTCTAACACCAACTTCTGATATATTAGTGGCTTTATCGCTTTGCTTGGGGTGAAAAGATTATTACGCACACACACACATACACACACAGAGAAAGAGAGAGGGGGAGAGGGGGGAGACAATTATTTTCTTTTTTAAAACTATGATTCCATCGCGATACAGAAATTTTTACGTTTCAAAACTGAAACTAAATTATAAATTTAATTATAAATATTAAACTTAAAATCCATAGTTTCGTTCCATTGTCAAGCGATGTTAGAAATAACTTTTTTTGCTTAATTTATAAGCGCAGACAATCTTAGTATTATGAGTTGTTAAGGTTAGGAGTAAAATTTTAATATTAAAATATAAATTAAACATATTTAAATGACTCTTAAAAAAAAATCTTTGTATATAAAAATATGAATTAAACGGATAAATAAAAATGCTAAAATTTTTGTCATTGAAAACCCAGACGACTCGATGAAAATGGATGTCTGTATTTGTAAAATTTGTGCCAATATTGCAATTATTTTATGAGCACTGGTAAAAATGGTTGCTGAAGTATAAATATATAATATAATACCCAGAAATTCATACAAAGATGTTCTCAACGACACATGGCACAGTGAATAAAGGCGGTGGTTAGATCCAGTGACAGGAACCAAAGGGTTGTGAGTTCAATACCCGGCTAAGAACTTGGAGAGGGGAATTAACAGGAAATAACTGATAACTGACATCCATTAGACACTAAACACTGGAACAAGTGAGTGAAATAAAGGGTTCAGTTCGACATTCCAACCATCTGAAGAAGGCTGGAGCGTACAACGAGTGAAACGTTGTAACAAATATGGCGACAAAGATGAGGACAATAGTTCAAATAATGTAAATTATGTACGTAGTACCTCATCTCAGAAATATAGATAAAGTATCTTAATGTGACTCCCAAGTTGCCTTGGCTGCCTCATCCCTCAAATATAAAGAAAAATAAACTTCTCATGATTCTCCCGATTAATACTCTCGTACCTCTTTTATGTACATTTCTAATTAGCAAATTACAATGTTTGACTGACAGACAGAATCTGATATAATACAAACGGAAGAAAAACAAGTAAAATTCTACGTTACCTTTATCTTATAGACGTCAATTCAGAATAAAAAAAAGTCCATTAGAACAAAGGATAAAAGCTGAAAATTATGAACATTTGCACCTGTGCAAACAGAAGCTCGCCATAAAACGGAGTCAGGCAACATTCTGAAACGTCAGAGAGTGTGAAAAATTACCCGCTTAGAGACTGACTTCCGATCTTTGGTTCCTCCAAATTTGCCTATGAATATATTGATACGAACACCAATTGAAAAAAATGCCTTAAAGGTGGTAAAGAGAGAAACACACACATATATATATATGTATATATAAATAAAAAGAAAGAACAGTAAGATATATAATCCGGTGTTCTTATAGATATTTTTATTTTTACAAAATAGTGCTCAATGTAAATTTACAGGGCATTAATATTATGAATTAATTAATTTAAAATATTAATATTATAAATTAATTAATTTAAAATATTAATATTATAAATTAATTGATTTAAAATATGGTTTGTTTCGCTACACAGTTCTAACCTGTGTAGCGAAAAAACCATATTTTAAATCAATTAATTTATAATATATATATATATATATATATATATATATATATATATATATATATATATATATATATATATATATATATATATCTATTCCTGAATGGTACCAAGTCAGTAAGGCTAACTGCAGAAATGATGCTCTACTATACAAGGTTGTTAACCATTACACTAACATTGGATATGTTTAAAATGTGGAAGATCGTCATAATTTAGAAATCACGTTTTTTGCGCGACATGCAAAAAAGCTAAGAGAATTAGTTCTAACCATTTACATATCTATTTTTGAGTATATGCACGTTGGAGTAATGGATGGCGTCTCGGATTGAAGAATTCATGTAGCCGAGTTCGAATTCCGGTCAAATCCGTTACATTCACTTACGTGCTAATACCCTTGCGAAAGGTATAAATCCTCTTCTTTCCCCCAAGCTATGGGTAAATAGCAGGAGAGAGCGGTTTCTATAGCCTTGGATAGCATCTGTCTACCGCAGAAAGAAATGGCAACCTACTGCGGAAATAAAAACTGCTTTGTCAGGCATGTATTGAAATATACATGATCGCTTATATTACGTATAGCACATAAGTGATATCTCTTTTAAACTTATGTATCAACAACCAATATTGACCTTCCGCCAGACCGTTGTAAATGCTTATAAGTTATAATATTTGGCGTAAACTTCGGATTTCAGTTATATATATATATATATATATATATATATATATATATATATATATATATATATATACCGAACACATGAAAAAGTAGCTACACAATTGCAGTCGTGTTTCAACGCATATCAATGTATCTCATCAGGCAATTGTAAATTACTGGCGAGTGAACAATTTATTTAGATTTAAAAACAAAATACAGCCTCTTTTTTTTCGAAAAAAAAGGGGTTATAAGTTTTGAGAGCTTTACTCTGATCAACCAATCATATATGACCTACGTTTAATTAAATTATGCGAAGAAGCAAACATTAAAAATTATATTTTTTTTAAAATGGCTTATACCTCGTAGAGTGGCAGCTAACAGCAGCCAGACATAAACTTAAAGCGGATTCATCTTGTCACCTAAAATTTACAAACTAAACAATGCAGTTTCACAAGAAATAAAAGGCAGGCAGACAGGTAATTTATCAAAATGCTAAGCAAGTTATATACTTTGCGAATTTCCTACATATCTTTTTTAGTTGTTGATAAATAAATAGCTTCTTTAAGAATCTACTAAATAATATACATGTTGAATTATTTAGTAAATTAATATGCAACTTTAAATAAAGATGCTTCATATAAGATGTTAATAACACTAACCAATCAACGTAAAATGTCAAAAATAGCAACCAAATACCAGTAAATCTGTGGAAAATGTTACTAATACAACAAGAAAATTAATTACAAACTTATATTAAATCCAGATTAATCTTATAAATAGAATGATAAGCCATATATAGTGCAATGCAGTACAATTAAAATATAAGAAAAAGCATTATCAAATTTCAAAATTTTTACTAAATTGTAAGTAAAAAGAAAACTATGCTTACAATTTACTGTTAATTCACTTCTTTGATTTAATAATAAATTTTTGTCAAAACATTTGATGATGTCGAGTTTTTCATGCAAACACAAAAAACAGGGTTCATATAAAGATCTACATGTCCTTGCCATTTTCAAAAATTACATTTCATCTTAGGAGTCTTACTATGATCTTTTAAACTACAAAAATATTTAGAAAGATATGTATTATTTCTGTAAGTAGTATTGGTGAAGGACAAGATATACACAGACACACACACACAGACACCAAGATAGACAGACAGACAGACAGACACACACAAACACACACACAACTATATATATATATATATATATATATATATATATATATATATATATAGAGAGAGAGAGAGAGAGAGAGAGAGTTAACTATATTCGCTTCGAAAACCCTTCAAATTTTTTATTTGACAATAATCAAATCAATCACGAAGGAAAAAAGGTTATAAAAAAAGAAAGAGCTAGAAACATGTAAGTCTGTCGAAAAAAATCGCACAGATACAGGTTTAAAGCCCAAAGAAAAAAACCCGACACGAGTAAACAACTAACTAAAAGAGCAGAGCAGACCTAGATAAACCTAGTGAGCCAGACAAACCTACCCAGGTTTCAACTAAGCGGATCGTCAGGGAAAGCTGATATATATATATATATATATATATATATATATATATATATATATATATATCCTCACCCCCCCCCACACATATATATATATATATATATATATATATATATATATATATATATAATAAGGAGAAATTAACTCTATTACCTGTTATAATTGCCACAAGTAATGCATTGGAGAAACCACAATGAATTCAAATAAGAGATTATATAACCATAGAAGGAATCTTTTACAAAAACACACACACACACAAACACACATACACATTAAATGCATTAGTTGATCATCGTAACGAGACTGACCATAATTGTGAGATAAATAATGGCACCCTAATTAATAGAGAAAGCAATTCACTAAGACGAAAATCTTTAGAAAGGCATTTAATGGCTGCTTTATCCATAGTAAATATATAATAGTTCCAGTTCTTACAACGTTTCAACATTCTAGGCAGATATTTTTCATCAGAATGTTATTTAATAACAAGGATGACGGAAACAGAAACAAAAAAAAAGGAATCGAAATGAAATCGTCCAGATTATATTAACCCAAAACACATATGAATAATTTTATTTTTAAAATTCCCAGCGTCTCTTGTTCGTGCGTATGTGTAGTGGCGTCAGCCTAAACAAACTTTGTTTAAGGAAGTCCAAAAGAATTAAACGCGTCACACGAAATCTTTTTCAATTTGTCATACATTTTAAACCTAAAATTGTTCTTGAACAACATATATTTTCTGCAATTGTAATGATCGATTGACCAAATTACAAAATTAAAGGAGGAAATTTACGTCCGAAATAGTCTGAAAGACATTTCAGAAGAAAAAACCAGAAATAGAGTCCAAGCTTTCGACTTTTCAAGCTTTTGTCATCATCAGGCGTAGGTAGAGAAGTTGGTGAGTTTCATATATATATATATATATATATATGAAAAAAAATATACGGAAAAAACAAACAAAAATCCTAATAAAACAGCATAATTGCATATTAGGATTTTTGTTTGTTTTTTCCGTATATTTTTCTTCATACTGTCGGATCTATATCCAGATATTTGCTTATATATATATATATATATATATATATATATATATATATATATAATTATTTAAAAAAAAATAAGATTCATTCGCTACATAAGAGTTCTCATGTTCCAAAAACAGGAGCCAAAAACTTCAATATAATTATCAAATTTAAATTAAATTAAAGTATCAAACTCTGTTTCAACCTCAAGCGAAATCTTAGGAATAACTAATCTTGAAATTTACGCATCTTTATAACAAAAATTCATTCGTAAAATTAATTACTATGGAAACGGCTGAAGCAATTTTTTCAATAAGGGGCGTACGGTTTAACACATTGTATCAACATATTTGTTACTTTTGGAAAGATCAAGGCGTAGTGTCTATTTGAACGCGAATGATGACATTCACTATCGTCTAGTCTGTTTCAGCGACAGAGTTATTGGCATTATTGTTTCGCCGTTAAATGTCTAAGTAAAGAGTTATTTCCTTAAAAACAAAGAGAAAAGTGTACTGAATTGATACGTGGCATCGGTTCACTTATATGCTTGTAAATCTCCTCACAAACTAAGAGACTTTACGCAAGAGAAATATGGTTCTTGTATACACACTTACACAAGCATATATATATATATATATATATATATATATATATATATATATATATATATATATATATATATATATATATATATATATATGCGTGTGTCTGTATAAATTAAGATCATCTATCCTCAAATACACACACATACACACATATATATAAACATTTTTATGTTTATACATTCTTTTTATAGATACAAATATTTCAGTAAATCCTCTGTTTATAATAAACAATATTAATAACATTAACGGCCTGAATGTCCGATAAATTTTCATTGAAAATATTCGTCCTCTGACAGGAATCGAACCTGTATCCTATACGTAACCCTCATATAGCCTGACGTACCTAAACCCATTTAACTACAGACGATCGTTCGATTAGCAAGGTCGATTTTACTGCTTTTAAACTTAAATATTTATTTCTATAAAAAGAATGTTAAACATAAAAATGTCTTAAAATAATTGTCGGACTTTGTCCATTTCATAATGTGTGACGTCATTTGTTTACATTTGATACGCCATGAGCAGATATGAATGTACGTGAGAGATTCATGGAAGATTGAAGTTTAAATACAGTAAATTCGACCATGCTAGCCGAAAGCTCCTCTGTAGCCAAATCGGTTAAGGCACGTAAATCTAAATGACGGTTCCGTATAGGATACAGGTTCGAATCCTGTCGGAGGACGAATAATTTCTGTGAAAATTTCTCGGACATTCAGGCCGGTAAATGTTGTTTAATACTGTTTATTATAAACAGAGCATTTTTGCAAATATTTGTATCTATAAAAAGAATGTATAAGCATAAAAACGTCTTAAAAATAATTGTCAGACTTTGTCCATTTCATAATGTGTGACGTCATTTGTTTACATTTGGATGCGCTTTAAGCAGATATGTATGTACGTAAGAGATTCACAGAAGATTGTAGTACAAAAATATGTTGTTATACATATATATGTTTTTATAAAAAATTATTAAGAGCAATAAATTTTTGAAGGAAAATTTATTGCTAGCAAGGCATTATTACCAACAATACATTTTTGAAAAAATATTATCAGAAATACTTTTTGGGAAATAAATAAGTAAAAAAAAAATCTTGTCGGCATTAAATAATCCATTGAAGTTTATATGCCGTAAAACAAACCAAACCAGTCAAATCAAATCAAATCCTGGTGGTACTTCTAATTCTCACAGGATTGCCTCCGTGTAAAGGATAAATAAGTCTTACGTCCCTTTTTATTCATGTGTATTGACTGAATTCTTTCTCTAGCCATATGCAGGCGGCTTGATCCCGGTATATACAATGTATAATTCAAAAATCTTTCCAAATTAATGAAGTTTACCTGATAGTTCTTTTCGACGTAATTTATCAAACACTTTTGCATAATCTATTTAACATATGTACATTTGTATTTTCCATTCTGTTATCATTCTGGGCATAAACATTGCATTCCTTGTTCCAGTGTCTCTAACGAAAACAAAATGTTCTTGTGCTAATTGTAAATCTGGTGCGCGGTCTATAAAAAATCGCCGAAACCCTTATGAAATATTTTATAAAAGCGTTCATCGTCTGTGAACGAGGAATCTCAGCTTATCCACTTTTTGCAAACTAAGCCAAAATAAATACACTTCTTACTGCATTCGGGGATTTTCCAATTCCGCATTATTTTGTATAGCAGTTCTTATTTTGAAAAGTTAAAGACCCACAAACAGATTTTGTTTAAGCTTTTGTCACATGTTTTGCATTAGCAACTGTCAAGAGATTCTGTTGTAGGGTGGGCAATATTTCTGAGGAAGTAGAGAATTATAAAAATACAACTCGAGCTGAGAAATTCGAAGTATATTTCGCGTCTTGGATATTTTTCAAGGAAGATGATTGACACTAATTAAACAACCAGCCAATTAACAAATCAAAAACATTGTCGAATTTAGAGTAACAATAACGGGAACTAATACATTTTGTTTAAAAAGAGAAAAAAAAATAAAGACAGTTCTACAAAATGGAGACAAAAATAAGGAATAAAGACGTAATTTGTCTCAGGAGATATAGGCACTATTAAATATATAAAAAAATGACTTATTTGTTCACTGATGAATAATTATAGCCCCAGGAAATAGACAGAGAATTTCTAGAACGAAGAATTGGTTGCTTTTTTATTTATTTTATTTTTCATTTTAACAAAATTAATACAATTTCGACCATTGAATGAAATGTAACAATGAGAAGAACATTAGATTGTCTGAAATTTGTATTGACAGGCCCTGTTGTAAGGCATTAATATTTTACAACAGAAAATGTGACTAATACTACTTCTACTAATACTAATAATAATAATGATAATATGCATTCTGTGATGAGTACAGATGTCGCCACTATCTGAAGCTACAATTCGTATGAAAACTATTGTAACCAGAACCAGAGAAAAGCGAAGCAAATAACATTAATCTATGAGAACTTCACAGTCAATGACTGTAGGACAACTAATCAACAGTCGAGACAATGGTGTCTGGGCGTGATAAAAATCTGATGCGATCACTTATGACGCACTATTTTTCAAGGCCAAACACATTTCATCGTACACCCCGAAAATAGATTCGTATTACTGCACACCACTGGAAATGACCTAAACTGGAGAAAACGTAGAAATAACTTATACCCAGTCACTCCAGTTGGTCTAAAACTGACAGTATAGTGAAAGAAAGGACACTGAAGCTGTTTTTTCAATTAATTTGCATAAGGGTGTAGTCAGCGCATTTTACGGCGCTGTGGTCACCACCTCCATGTGGTTCATGGTAGCATTCAAAGCAGAATAGTGCAATGGCTTGTTTCTTTTGCCCTAAGGATGTTGAGGTCACTCCATCCCTCCTCTCATAAGTTAAAGGGGCTGGACATAAAATGGGGTTAATATTCAGAGCTTTCATTCTCCTAGACTGGTTACAAATCAGTTCTTTAGGCCTCAGTCTGTCCTGATGTTTTACCCATAGATGATACCTTTCCCAAGGGTATTAGCACATAAGTGAATGTAATGAACTCGACTTGAATTCGAACTCTATCCACTCCGATGTCCATTATTCCACCTTGTTACCACAATATATGTTCTTACGAACGGAATTAATATTTATGGCTTTCTCTTGAGTGGCTGCCAGTAGGCAATCAGTTTTGGCCCGTCTTTCGTCAACCAATCCCACGAAGCTTTTGTATTAACGGCTTTGGTGTCCCTGTCCAACTATCCAGGAAGCGGCCATCGCCATTTTTGCTTGTAAGATCTCATTCTTTATCAACTTCCGGTATTCTCCTCTCTTCTCAATGATTTATTTCGTAAGTTTTTTGAATTTGGCAACAGTACTGAAGAAGTGACCTTTTACTCTTTTCGAAGTAAACAGCAAAAAGAGAGTTTTTCACATCCATCAGCATGACTGGTGCCTACTGGTAAGACAGTGACTGACTATGCCTTCTCGGACTAACATTTTCAGCTGACATGTAGTGAAAAGTGTATAGTGAATCAGCTGCTAAGACTGCTCATGAAAAGTTGGTTCATTGTATCAAATAAATAATTTTTCTCAACAGAATCTATCTTATATATGTATATGTCTACCATTCGGTCATGCCCATAATATGTGCCTCTTGCTCCTTATATATGATTTAGTAACGCTCTACCTTGAGTAGCGCTTAGGCCTAGCACTGAGTGAACAATAAAGTAAAATATAACTTTCATACGCTGGAATGTATAGCAAATCTGTAAATGCGGTACGAATTTTTTAATTCATATGAAAAAATTCAACTCATTCGCCGATACACTAGTTACACCATTCGGACTACTGTCCTAATCTTTGTTGCCATATTTATTACAACGTTTCGGCCTTTCAGTATCTGTCTATATTTCTGAGATGAGGTATTATGTGCACTATTTACATTATTCGGACTATTGTCCTCATCTTTGTCGCCATATTTATTACAACGTTTCGGCCTTTCAGTATCTGTCTATATATCTGAGATGAGGTATTATGTGCACTATTTACATTATTCAGACTATTGTCCTCATCTTTGTCGGCATATTTATTACAACGTTTCGGCCTTTCAGTATCTGTCTATATTTATGAGATGAGGTATTATGTACACTATTTACATTATTCGGACTATTGTCCTAATCTTTGTCACCTTATTTAATACAACGTTTCGGCCTTTCAGTATCTGTCTATATTTCTGAGATAAGGTATTATGTGCACTATTTACATTATTCGGACTATTGTCCTCATCTTTGTCGCCATATTTATTACAACGTTTCGGCCTTTCAGTATCTGTCTATATTTCTGAGATGAGGTATTATGTGCACTATTTACATTATTCAGACTATTGTCCTCATCTTTGTCGGCATATTTATTACAACGTTTCGGCCTTTCAGTATCTGTCTATATTTCTGAGATGAGGTATTATGTACACAATTTACATTATTCGGACTATTGTCCTCATCTTTGTTGCCATATTTGTGACGTCCCCCCCCCGGTGTCGCTGCGCCAAGTGTGACGTCCGCCTAGCCGCGTCCGTCGTGCTATCCTGTCCTGGAACGACCAACTGGCTTGGTATTGGTCGCGGCACCAAATGTGACGTTCTAACCTTTTGGTCATTCGGATGGGAATCTGGTTAGATTCGTTATCAGCCTTGTCGTTCCCAGCTCGCTTCCAACGTCTGGTTACCGAAGTAACTGTTTTGATTTCCAGTCTAACCTACCCACGTTGTGAATTGATCTTAGGCAGACGAAATCAATCAGTTGCCGGGCCGTAATGCAAGTCGAGTTCGAATAAGGGTGATATCGCACAAGTAGATGTAAAAGAAAAGAAAATAATAACTCGAAAAGTTCAAATGTGTTAAAAATGGATAACAATATTTTATATATGGTTGCTGGATACAGGACTGCGTCTACTTCCCAACCCGCTATATGGATCCGTGACACTTTGTGTTTGTTAGGCGAGTCTTAACATCTTAAGTTGTTTGTTCTTTTAAGAAACTGGTTCTTGGTGTGCCTTCAGGCGATATTCGTAAAACTTGTATTGGTGGTGTGAGTCTAAGTCGTTCTTCAAAATAACTTGTTCTTGATTAGAAGCTGAGTTCGGAATTGCGTGAATCTTAGTCAGCTTCTGTGAGGCGGGAGCAACTTCAACTGCGAACTTCGAACTTAACTCAACTGCCTCCCAACTGGAACTCGAACTGAACTGAACTTCGCTCGCTGCGACGTTGCTTATATGGACGCCAACCAAACCGGGGTGGGCTTGTCGGCGTTTGAAGTTGCTTGATAATTCTCAACCCACAATCCACTTATTTGGTTCTGGTCAGGAAAATTTTATTATTTTCCATTTCTGGAAGTCTTCTCGTCCTCCCACCTTCTTCTGTTCTCGTATTGGTATCTCACCATACTCTCAGAGGGTGTCAACGGGTTTCCCCTCTCTCTCACAGTGGCATCTCACACGTATCCCCTCAATGGGTGCCAACAGGACTCCCCTCCTGCTTCACATGATTACCTCCGCCTGGCTATCGTTATCATTCAGCTAATGGGCGCTCAGCAGCGTGGGTGTAGCCAGACTAGCCTCGATTTAAAAATCTTGCTCCAAGAAAAAAAAAAAAAAATTATCTTTATTTTTTTTCAGTTTTCCTTTTCCTTCTTCTCTTCGAGGAGACCTCACACCCTAGACTCCTTATCTTTAACCGTATTACCTGGAATCCGTCAATTAGCTTTTCGCCAGCATCAAGTGGGTGGCCATTTAGACGTATTTGCATTCTTGGTGCCAATTTCTGATCCGATAAAATAATTTCGCCACCACAGCCAGTTTTCGATACAAAACAGATGCATTTTTCCAAACGATATCTGCCCATAGACAAAGGCTTAACCTTTCCTTCATGGTGATCAGCGGACACTTTTGTTTTTGTAATTTTGCGACACAGTTAATTTTTATCTATTTAGAAATCTGTTTCTGAGGTTATTTGGCCAACCTGGAATTTCCACCCGCCCCGTAACCTAAATCAGATTAAATCCAGTATCTTCCATTCTCGACAATGGAAATAAAAAATCTTACCACTTTTCCTTGTCAGAAAAATGACACCGCTTAGTGTCCTTTTCGTGATGGCTTCTTATCACCTAAATTTAATTCTCGCCTTTCTTTTTTTTCTTTTTCTTTTCTTCTTTCTCCCTTTTAGCGAGCCAAATAGTGTCACATATTTATCACGTTTCGGCCTTTCAATATCTGTCTATATTTCTGAGATGAGGTATTATGTACACTATTTACATTATTCGGACCATTGACCTCGTCTTTGTCGCCATATTTATTACAACGTTTCGGCTGTTTTACGCACCGGGCTTCTTCATGTGGTTGGAATGTCGAACCTAACCCGTTATTTCTCTCACTGGGGTAGACTGTTCTAGCCCCACGTGCTATCCTTTACCGATATGAAATTTGTACGTAAGATAAAGCTGAAATAGAATCATCGGCAGAAAGACATTTTGCCAAGAAATTGGAACTGAATTCAGAATCGATAAATATGAATAATCCGATGTAGATGATGTTGATGACGATGATGATTTCTCTTTTGTCTCCAGGTTGCTACATAACTAATTCTACATCTCGATCCATCTTAGCTTTTGCCTTTTATACTGATTCCTACCAATCTTCAAAATGCTCTAAATGTGACCGATTCCAGTGTTCTCATGATGATGTGTACGACCCTAACTTTCACATTCCATTATTTTTTGTCATTTCCTGAGTATGCTTTTCGCTAATGTCCAATTTCTTGCAGCTTCGACTAATGGACTTCAGGAACATTAGCAGCAACCATTTTTTTTATTTCCGTTCCAATGCGCATATGAAAAAATACAAAGAAATTCATCAGATTCCCTTTAAATAACGTTGTCATCTGACATGACTGCCAAGAGAAGTCAGATGAATACCATGAAAGAAAATATACGGACAATCTTCTATATATAAAATGATGTGACTTTCGTTAATCCGTCCGTCCCTCCGTCAAATCGTCTAAATTAACGATACATTGGCCGAACGAGACCAAATTTTCGGGTGATGTGCAAACAGGTAAATCGGTTCAAAATACAGTCAGTTTTATTAGGCTGCGTAGCTTAGGACACTAAATCTTCATTAATTTTTATGAAAAATTAAGTTTTATTAAATTATAAAATACCTCCACCATTTTAAAAACAAGAAATAGATTAAAATAATAAATAGTTATTTCATAAAAATGCAACATTGTTTTTTTTTCATATCTTTTCTTTAAGTTTTAAATACAATACTCCATTTTTTCAGTATGCGCTGCGTTTGCGAGAACTATGAACAAATCACAAGACTAAATACTTTAAAAAGTTTGGATTTGGTTCCTGAAAGAAATATTTACGTTTGGCTAGTTGTATGTTGCATGTTCAAGAGTAAGAAATTCTCAGATGTGATTCTTCGCTGTTAAAAAAGAAAAAATAAATTTTCTTAATAAATATTGTTTACCATAAAGTCCTGTAAAATTAAATTAAAGAAATTAGTAAATCGTGAAGTAGGTTTTTTTGTCAAAGTATTTTTGCAAACAAATGAGATACTTCAATTTTCAACGGTTGGTATACGAAATTGAACAAAACGTAGAGTTTGCAAATCTCGGCAAAAAATGTTAGCAATGATTTCAACAATACTAAAAACAATGAGGATTTCAACATGCAATGTGTTGCAAAAATTGGACCGTGTAATACAGGTCCAGACTCAATGGAATCTGGATAAGCAATAACTGAACAGTCTACATATTATATATAATGCATATAATTGAGTTTCGAGTGGTCAATGTATGTCGTTTTTAAATTATATTTTATATATAATCTATATAATTTAATTTCGATTGGTCAATGTATCGCGATATTATAGTATATATTATATTTTTTATATAATATATATAATTTTCAATCGAAATTGGCGATGGTGATTTTATATTTGTTATTATATATATATATATATATATATATATATATATATATATATATATATAGGTAACTATACTCGTCTCGAAAAACCTTCGAATTTTTGATTGGCCAGTAATCAAATCAATCTCGAAGGAAAAAAAGGTTTTAAAAAATGAAAGAGCTAGAAACATGAAAGTCTGTCGAAAAAAAATCGCACAGATACAGGTTTAAAGCCCAAAGAAAAACCCCGACACGAGTAAACAACTAACTAAAAGAGCTCAATACAACCGTAGAGCAGACCTAGATAAACTTAGTGAGCCAGACAAACCTACTCAGATTTCACCTAAGCGGATCGTTAGAGAAAGCTGGCAATATATATATAAAGCTCACATCTATCCAACCATATATATATATATATATATATATATATATATATATATATATATATATATATATATATATATATATATATATATATAGTCTTTTATAAATTCGCCCACTGCTAAGTGTTTTTTTTGTCTCAGCTTCTTCTTCTATATACCATGTACTTTCAGGACGTTGCCGATCATGGTTCTCCACAATTTCCTGTCCCTTTACTTATTTTTTTTTCTTTTTGCCATCTCTCTCAAAATCTGCTCGGCCATCCATTTTCCCGAGCTGGCCAGTCGCTTTCTTCTGAGTCTTTTACCTTCAGTCTGTCATGTGTCATGTCTATTTTGATTCAAAAAATCTAAAACCTCTTCGTTACTCACACGTTCCTTCTATGCTATTATCATCATCCTTCTGTAGAACCACATTTTTGTTGGTTTAATTCCAGCACTCACTAACGAAATGTTTCCATTTCTTAATACTTTGCTTAGCTTTTGGAAGGCATCTTTCGTTATCCCAATGCGCCTTAGGATTTCCGTGTCGCGTTGACTGTCATCTGCTAATACGCTTCCCAGATATCTAAATTGTTGTCACGTGTTTGATTTCGGTATCTTCAGTCTGATATTTTCATGTGTGGCTCCCCCAAATGGCTAATATCTAAATTAAATGTCAATAAGCATTTTATATACAGGGTGCGGCAGAAATACCTCCCGCAATCACATTTCACATAATGTTTAGACAGTACCTTCCCGGTGTTCAACGGTGTTTTCGTCTATCTAGGGACTTGCTATTTACGTGGAAGGCTATTCTGGGAAGCCTTCAGTTTAGTAAAGTCTATATCGTATTAGTATTGATCATATTGAAGTGATATTTCCACCTCTCGAATGGGTATCAATAACTTATTGGTATGTCTTAAAAAACGTTTAAAAGAAAAGCTCAATACAGGACAAATTAAATTTTACACTCCAATAAAATAACAAAAGTTTGATTGCGGAAAGGAACGTCTATGGTTGACCGGAGAGTCAACCTTCTCACATTTGAGACAATAAAATAATACTAACGTTACCCAGCAGCACAGAGCGCTCAGTGTAAAGCCGTAAATAGAAAGCTTTAGATACTTTTGTTGGAAGCATCCATCTATATAGCCGCGGGTCAGATACTGCTGTTATTGTTTGCTGCTGGTTATCCATTTTTCTACAGGCAAATGTTTTTGTCAGGGGACTTAACTCACTACAGTACTTGTAGTCTTATATTTCTAGTTGATCTTTCAGATACAGGCCGCCATAGTCCTGCTCGGAGTATCGCTTGCATCTTCAAAATTTTACCAATAATTACCCCGTGTGGTAATGTCTTCTCTCAGGAGAGAGACAGACAATTATTGAAATATTTGCAAACGTTCCCTTTGAATCGAATTCCTTCCATAATGAATGGTAAAATATACGAACGCATAATCTGTGAAGATCCTATTCTGATTTCGTTTTGTTTGCAGACAAGGCTAGAGTTGAATTATTAATCAGCAAGCAGACGAATTAGAAATCCCCTTAATTCTGTATTCCTTAGCGTAAAATCGTCGAGCCAGTTTTTGATTTGAATCTCCTGCTAGTAAGTTTAACCGGAACTGCGTAGACGTTCAAGCTCAAAAGTTATTCGAACATATTATCTCACAATTTGTTCGGGATTTTGTTTTGCTTGTTGCTACCTTAACATTTCAGCCGTTCGAGTCTCTAACCTTCCTCCGTCTAGAAACAGACAGCGTTCTGTTTTTCACAGCTTACGTTAATGGCTGGCCACTCGTATACCCATCTACTAGGGCAGCTACCTAATCTATTGCAGACGCTTGCTCAGGCTAGTTTGTGTTTGTTCAAAATCCACAGAGTCCATCTGTGGTTTATAGTTCAACTATGCTGAGCAGACCTTAGTTACAGTTTCTGGGAGAGAAGCGAGTTATCCGGCGTAAGTAACAATCTGGACAAGGCCAGCTATTTGGTAGGTAATTAAGTTATTGTTATAACTAAATATTTAAAAAAAAAAATTTAAACTACCAGTTAAAACCTAGTTATTTTAACTATCTACTCTAAACATTTTAAAACATTTGTGCAGTATAATAATTTTATTGAGGGTTGGTTTCAATTTTTATTATAGATAACTTCAATAAACTTTAGTTTATGTTTAATATTTTCATGCAAAAGTAGAGATGCATTTTCATAAGAGAATTTTACTAAACTGCGAATCTGGATAGGTAAGCTGATGTAAATAATGAGAGTTGTTAGATGCATCATTCAAATTAAAACTCAACGTTCGAGACATCGTAGTAGTAGTATGCCCAATATATATATATATGTTTAAAATTGTAATATGGATTAGATATTCCGTCGCTGCTAGTACTTTCGAAAATCAACATATTTTCATTATCAGACATTAGTATTTTTTTCCTTTCAGGTAGCGAGCAATACGAAAATAAAAGTATTGCAGGCCCCGAAGATGTTTTTTAAGAATATGTTATTTATTAACGGATACATAATTTTGGAGCGTGCTGTGTCGCAACATCAGAGTTGTATTTTAAATATTTCAAGTGAGATTAACACTTTTTGAATATATATATATATATATATATATATATATATATATATATATATATATAAGTATAGGATTGGTGTATACGGAATAAATTCCAATAACTAACAATTACTATTCTTAAAAGAGTGCTCTATACAGTGTAGAGCAGATATAATTATTTAAAAATTATAACATAAATATGTTATAAAATCATTACAAAAATAGCCATTTTGTTTCAACACCTACAGTGTCTTATCAAGTGATGATGTTGAATGTAGAATAAATGGTTTTAAAAGTTTCAAATTAATTAACGATCATTAATTAATTTAAAACTTTTAAAATTATTACTACTGTTGTCAGATGTTTCTAGTGCATATTTTGTAAGTTAAGCGAGTAATTTCGAAGACCATGTTTTTTTCTTTTAATGTTAAAACTTGAAGACGAAATAATTGTTTGTAGACCGAAAGCTGTTTTTTTTAAAGAATGTGCTATTTATTGATGGTTGTACAATCTCAGACCGTGCGAGTCGCAAAGCTAAAGTTCAAAATTTCAAGTGAGAATTTTTATATGAATTTTGTAATATGGTAAATCCACGAATATTTTTTTTACAAGTGTTTTCAGTTAATATGACATGAACTAAGTATATAGCTCAATTAATATAGTGATATGTCTTAGTAGTTTTTTCTCAGGAATTTCATACTGCGAGAGCAATTGTTTTTTTATAAACATATAATATTAGGCAGCATATATTTTATATAACAGTTTTTTATATTTATATTTTTATATTATATTTCTATTTTTTTAATTACAGTTTTATTAATGAGGATCACGTCATTCAATGGATTAACAGTATTTTAATGCATGCATTATGTTCTACTAGCGAAGTGGTTTCACCATTAATCGCATTAATATTGCTGATTGATTCTATGTATGATTATTTCTTTATATATAAAATATATACTGCCTAATATATATATATATATATATATATATATATATATATATATATATATATATGAAAATATATAGAAAATAGGAAAGAACTGGTTAGGTAAATAATCCAAGGTTCTTTAGTATTTTTGTTATTATTTTTTAAAAATATTGTCGATACAAAAGTAGAGCATAAATATAATTGTTCATTTAAAAATATGATTCCAGCATGCTAGGGTGTTGGAATCATATTTTTAAATAAACAAACAATTATATATATATATATATATATATATATATATATATATATATATATATATATATATATATATATATATATACACACACAGTGAAACCCGGATATAAGAGATTAGAGCCATACTTACCTAAACAAAATAGACCAAACCGGGATATAAGAGAAACCCGGATATAAGAGACTTCTTCTCCGGTCCCGACAACTCTCTTATATCCGGGTTACACTGCATATATATATATATATATATATATATATATATATATATATAGACAGACAGACAGATATATAATCAATTCACCCCAATCAAGGCGATAATGCCAGTAAGATGCACGGGATTCCAGAGAGAATTAAAATCCTTTAGAAGGAACCGTAAACACATTCCTAAACAAGAAATAAGGGATAAACCTCTTTTTGTGTTAAAAAAGGCCAGACTAATTAATAAAAATTCTTTATATAAACAAAGCCTGATTCACCTAAAAGTAATTGGATATTGAGCAAGGTATATGTTCGTTACTCACTATGAATTCTAAGGTGCTATCAACCTCGATAAGAGTACCTTCTTCAATTATAACCGCTCGATAACAAACATCTGTAATAACTCCATTAAGCTACCCCCACCCCGACCTCAGAAAATTAACGGTTCCATTGTAAACAGGATTGTCATTATTGGTCGTTGGAACAATTATCTTAATCATAAGAGGGGCGGTGAGATCAGTAAGCAGAGAGAGACAGTCAAGGCGAGCACCTTCAATAAAAAGTACTTCAAATCAAGAACGAAGAGGAAACATGAACTGAAATTGATTTTCAACGTTAACTGTTAAAAGTATCACCTTAAGCAAAGCCAATAAAAAGAGATAAACAAATTTGAAGCTGCCGTTTTCAATTCTTCATCTCAAAAGACGCGTAAATATTTTCCAGTCGCTGTTTACCAGAATCGGACACAAAACTGTCTCTTAACAACATAACGATCTAACATTTGAAGTCTTTTTGAAGATGGCTATCGTGTTTCTTTTTTGGTTAAATACACTGGTCCTTTTATTTTGTTAAATTTTGTTTGTGCTGGCACAAGGGCAGCATAACAGAGCTGTAAGGTTTGGAAAGAGGCTTTACAATAAAACCGGGGATTCACGCACCTCGATTTAAGGAATAAATGATTTAAGGAAGCATTTGTTGATCATATGGGCAACGATGAACTGACTTTTTATTTTTTATTAAATAAAATTAGATAAATGAGAAAGCAAAACATTCCTGTAGTTTCTATTAACTTATAATGTAAATCTGAATATTCTTAGTGATAAAGGGTAGCTATAAATGAAAAACCTTATCAGATGCGTATCTTTCTATATTTCTGAGATGAGGTATTATGTATCGTCCTCATTTTTGTTGCCATATTTATCACAACGTTTCGGCCGTTGTACGCTGCGGCCTTCTTTAGGTGGTTGGAATGTCGAACTGTCTAATGGATGTCAGTTATCAGTTATCGCCTGTTAATTTCCCTCTCCAGTTTCTCAACAGCCTTAACCAGGTATTGAACTCACACTCCTTAGCTTCTGTCACGGGATCTAACTAAGGCTTTTATCGACTGTTCCATGTTTCAAGTTCAATTTGAGTAGTGCGCAGACAAGGTTGCTTGCTTATTCGGAACAACTGAATTGTGTTGTATTCAACAAGAGCATCTTCCTTAGTTCACTGTGTCATACAAGGCAATTTACCTCTCCAGAATCTGTCTTACATATCTATGAGTTCACCATTCACCCATGCTTAGATTATTGCTGCAATATATGGCCCGGTGCTCTTGTTATTTATCGAGAGATCCGGGATAAAGTCCAAAAAAGAATCAGCAATATTATTGGTCCTGATCTAGCGCCTCGGCTTCACTTTCCCACAGCCGTAAAGTTGCCTTCCTTTGCTTTTTCTATAAATATTTTCATGGTAATTTTTCGGATGAACTCTTCGCTATGTTACCTTCGTGGTTAGAATTCTCTGTTCAAACCTTTTTTCGACCGGTGGTTGGAGTCAAACGTTTTTCTGCCACTCTCCTTGATTTGTTTTTTTTTATTTTATGTTAAGTTGATTTAATTTTTCTTTTCTTACATTTGTTACTGTTTTTTCACCAAACTTTGATTTTTTTGGCTTTTTCAATTTTTTTACCCTACCCCAGTTTTTATTTTATCATTTTTTGCTCTTATTTTTTTTTATTATTAGGGTTTTGATTTTTAATATATTATTTGCGTTTAATTTTCCTGAAACCCCCTCCAGATTTTACTTTCATTGTTTATTTTTATCCACGTGTTACGTTAATCTTTGTTTTTCTTTATGTCGTCCCGTTAAATATCTGTTAAATCTTCTGTGTTTTTATTAGTTAAATTTTCAGTATTTAATCTAGTTTAACTTTTCGTGTGTATTTTGTCCAAACTCTGTTTTTTTCCTCTTGATTTTATTTCCATGTTCTTTTGGCAAAACTTGTTTTTCGTATTACGCTTGTTTTTGTCCTGCCATTTTTATTGGTTAGACCTGTTTTTGTGTAACGTTGGCAATTTTGTTTATTTAGTAAGCCTGGTCAATTGTTTTTTTACGTATCTCGTTTGGTGTAGTAATTTGTACTTTTTAAAAGAAAATTGGTTAAAAAAGAGATCTTATACGTTTAATTCTTTCATTTTAAACATCTAATGATTTATTTAAAAGAAAAAGAAAAAACGCACCAAAAATTTTGCTTAAAAATAAAGGAATATACGTATTTATTTTTAAAAATTGATACTCGAAGTATATCAGTCAAGGAAATTTATTTGGGCCTAATAAAAAAGAAAGACACTCAAGATAAAGGGAACAGTCTAAATTAGTCTTAGATACTACAAGTGACTTGAATAATTATTTGGTAGCTGAAAAAGCCCAAATCCGAAAACTCCTAACGACCACAATTGTACGGTGTGCGAAAATGGCCAAAATTTGGACAGTTCTAAAGAAACAACTGCCCCCAAAATTATGGTGTCCGAAAAAAGTCAAAATTCGACGACATCACAAGCAATCAACAAAGACAGCAATGTAGCGGTCAGGGAGACGCATCCTGCTGGAACTCCCCACCGAAGTGTAAAATCAACATTACAGAGTTCCTCGAGACGGCTAAGAGTTACGCACATATTGTCACAGAAGATGAGCTCTTGGCCAATCCTGTTGAACTACAGAAGGTTGAAAAAAGAATTGTCAGTTTTGCGGTGGACAAGTGTTTGCGGAAAATTTGAACTCCGCAAAAGACACCGTCATAAAATCGCTGTCGTCTCTGCGGGTCAAAGCATAGAGAGTCATAAAAGAAAAAGGATACTTCATGTGGGTTGTACTGGTACCCACGCCTGCCTACTTTAAGCCTTCGACCAATAACGAAGATATAATTCAAGCAGATGTAGGACCAAGGTATCCTCCTCGGATCGGCGGGGAGCACCTTGCTGCCTGTGTCAATTCGGGTAGATGCTCAGTACTTATTCTGACGATCTGAACGAGGGATGGGGTTTGGAAATAATAATCAATCGGAATGCTTTCATCTCCATCCGCAACTGTGTGGATGTAGAGGGCCGGAAAATGCCTATTATCTTAACGGGATGTAGAACAACTTGCTGGACGTCTGGAGAGGTTTGTTCCGTCTCCTTTTCTATTCCAGAGAAGGATTTCTGGCCCCTCGCCGACTTAAATCCTTTTCTCTGGTCGAGTCTGTTGTTTCCGTCTCGACTGTCATGGGCATGTCAACGACCGGGACTGGTGTGGTTAAACTCCAGGATGGATCTGTCTCACAGTCCCCATTCCCCGAAAAAAGCCTTTGCCTTCCGCTCGTAAGGTTGCAGAGAAAGAAGAGGGAGAATGACAGGTCGTTGGCAGGGCTAGAGGGAAGCTCCGGGTAGCAGAAACTCGTTCCCCTAAAGTACTACGACAAAAGACACATACAGCTCGACTTCTTCTACCAGTGCTAAGGGCGATTCTCTGACTAGCGACGTTAAAGTGGACGTCGTCGGCGGCGGAACTCGTTGCTGCGTATTAAAGTGCTCATCGATATTCCCTTCTCTGTGAAACGGAGTGAAGAAGAAAAATACAAAAAAGTTTCCAGCAGCCATAGCTTCACTACAACAGTTTTTACTTCTTCATCACCACCTGGCTTAGCACCTTGACATTTCCATATTTTGGTTTAATGGAAAAGGCACTGCGAGGTAAACGGTAGGATTCTGGTGTTGAAGAATTAAAAACTGCAGTTAGGAATTGACTCCATCAGCATCCAGCCGAGATTTACGAAACAAGAATACATGCCTTCCTTCATGGGTGGAACACTGCCACAGGAAAAGTTGGGGATGGTTGAGGAGAGAGATGAACCTGTGATGTATATAGCTATATCTTGATGTACGATATGATTGGTTGTGTTGCTTATTTCTCATATAATAAATCAAATTGCATTACATTTTGACTCATCCTCGTCAAGATAACTGACGAGAGTATAGAATACAGGGATAATTAAATTCATGCCTTTCTGAATGTGTTAGTGACAACTGAACGCAAGCAGTCACTGATATATAGATAAATCATATATGCAGCAAACCTTCTTTTAAACATGTTCGGTTAAACAGAACGCAAATGGATTTTTTTTTTTTTTTTGTTAAGTTGTTTTTTTCGGATGTCGACTTCAGTGTCAGGAGGAAAATTGGAAAAAAGAAATTCTCATACTTATGTTTTATATTCTGAGTATTTTGGACATTCTCGAAGGGTTTTTTTGCAACACGTTGTTTCTTTCTTCCTTTTTTTTATATTTTTTGGTCAGGTCAGAAAGAACCAATTAGAGAAGAGCAATCCACGAAAAATACTTTGAAAACACCGGAAAACATGAAGAAGAGATAAAGCAATCCCAAAGAAAATCCAGCGCTCCCCATCCCCTGAATCCCCCTCTTTCACCACGCGGTGGTTGCCAGCGTTTCATCAGATCTAACATAGCAGTTTAAAGCTCTATTTTGTATTCTAACTATCCTTCTGTAGAACACAATTTCTGTTGCTTTAACTCTTCTCTTCATCTGTGATGAAATTGTCCAGCAATCACTTTCATATAGATGGATCGATATTATACAAGAGGTCAGTATTCTTTTCTTTGTAACGAAATTTCCCTGTCTCTTGATAATTTATTTAACTTTTAGAATTAATCTTTTACTACTTAGATTTCGGTGCCATATTTCCCTCCTTTGTTAAAATACTTCCCAGATCAAAACGTAATATTAGTCCAGGCTAGCAGCCATTACAAAAAAGTCGACCAGAAAAAGCGTTCAATTAGAATGGAGCAAAAACAGCATCATGTTTAGATGTAAGAGAGTCTATCTTCTTCAATTACATTAAAGTACTTTCATTGAAAAAAAAACAACATTTTATGCAGTTACTGATATAACAGAAGGAGTCTGTATTTATTCAATCAAAGTTAGTCGAGGATATGAACGGGTAAAACGGGCAATATGCAGACCCGCTTCAGACTACAATTATTTTGGAGTTTAGGAAATTCATTTTGTCAGTGTGCTACCAGGGATGTAAAAGAGGATACATTTATAAAGCAATTGTTAAGTTTGATGAAAATTGGTTGAAAGGTCAACAAAAAATAAGAAAGAAACCAGTAAAAATAACCATTTTTCGCTATTTCCGCAGGTTTTCACTATATGAGTCGACTCAGATATCAAGTTAAAAGACTGTTAAACAATCAACTTATTGTTGGCTACAATTGAGTGAAGTTTGTATTAGATTGTTTGAAAATTGAGGGAGCTTTTAGTTTAAGATTTCTGCTGAAATCGATCTGTGTTGAAATCGATTCGTGTTGAAATCGATTTTTGGTTTTTCGCGGTTTTTCGCTAAACGCAATAGGGTAGGAATAAAAAATTAGGTATCGTTGAGCTCGTCATGATGGAAGGAACCTACATACCGGGTTTGAATGAAATCGGGCCAAAAAGTTGAAATTATCGATTATTTAATTATGGATTTTTAAGCTAAGAAGCTATCTCTTACATTGTATATGCACAGGCATACTCTTATATATATATATATATATATATATATATATATATATATATATATATATATATATATATATATATATATATATATAAAAGACATTTTATATTTATACATTCTTTTTATAGATACAAATATTTAAGTAAATGCCCTGTTTATAAAAAACAGTATTAAACAACATTTACCGGCCTGAATGTCCGGGAAATTTTCATAGAGAATATTCGTCCTCCGACAGGATTCGAAATTGTATCGTATACGGAACCGCCATATAGCCTGATGTGCCTTTTAACCGATTAGTTTCAACATCAGGTAAGGGATGTTATTACTGTGATTGTGTAAAGATGAAATTCTTGATAATATATTTCACTCTGAGCTAAAAGTTAATGATTACGATAGTAGTTTGTTTCTTTGATTTTTTTTACGGGATATCGACCTCATGGGTTATTTAATTCTGAAATCTAAATATTTTCAACGCAATTGGATGCCTTCAACAACAGATAAAATGTATTTTTGGTTATTTTGTTCTGAAATGTATTATTAGTCGTTTTGCTATAAATAGGTATTGAAGGCCATCTTACAATAAAAATGTATTTTAGACTCTCATAGTGTACTGTCTTTGTTTGGGGGTTCACTATTTGTCCAGGTGCTGATACTCTGGCTCAGGGTGAACTTGGGAACAACAGCGAGATTAAGAGATAGTTCCACGCTCCTTAAGACCTCCAATCTCCTGATCAGACGCGTTGCTGCCGGATGAAGTTTATCGTCATACTCAGGACTTCTTTTTTCTATGTAAGCCACTTGAGAGGCTAGAAGAGGCAGGGATTTTTTCATAGCGTTCTGTTTTTGCTATTTTCCCATAACTTGGACCCTAACAGGTGCTGCCACCCCTTGGACTAGGAGACGACAGCAATCAATTGTTGGTTCCACATTCCTCATTCAATCTCTTGATTAGAGGCCTTGCTGCTGGATGTAGTTTATCTGCAAATCCTGTACTAAGATAATAATAATGCTGATGACGATGATGCTGGGGACAACCGTTACACTGATATTTTTATAATGATGTTCACTCTTTATACCATATAAAAAGCCCCAAAGCCACCCGAAGGATATAGCTACAAAGAGGCACAGTTCATGGTGATTATATGGGGAAGATAACGGTTAACCCTAGGCTCCAACAGGTTAAGATTGCAGTGAGCAGGGAAGGGACATCTTGGAAGTCGATTCAACAAGACAGCGGAAAGCGGAATGCGAGAAGAAACAGTTCCAGTGGAGTCAAAGTTGATCTTAAGTGCACCATTGGAATACAAATGGCTAATAGGCCATGAAAAATAAACCAGCGTATTTTTATCATCTTTATATACAAACATAACACAGTTTTGTTTCCGCAAATCTGCTCTTCATCTTTGATGAAGTTATCAGCAACTACAGCCCGATAGTGTGCTTGATATTGTATAGTAGTTTAATTTTCGAATGTGGTTTCTCGTATTTTTTTCTCTGTTTCTTAATACTTGTCATCTTTAGCTATTTAAATCCTTTGTATTTTGGCGCCAGATTTTCTGGATATTTTATTTCTGTTCTTGCTGGATTTGTTTTCTGAAATGAAATGATCAAATATTATTTTCCAATAGGATAATGCACACTGTAGAGACCACCAAAATTTGGTTTTACTACATGGCTGTCAGTCTCAGACTTCAATCTATTCAGAATATAAAATTTAAATCCTACAGGGCAAGAGTTCCCAAAACAGGCTAGGTGTCTCGTCTCGAATATTCGCCGTATTTGATATCCCTCCCACGCCTCGTCCCGAATATTCGCCGTATTTGATATCCCTCCTACGCCTCATCCCATGTTCGCCGTATTTGGGATCAATCTCACGCCTCTTCTCGAATGTTTGCCGTATTTGATATCCCTCCGACGCATCGTTTCTAATGTTCGTCGTATTTGACATCACACCCACGTCTCGTCTCAGAAGTTTGCCGTATTTGACATCACTCCTACGCCACGTCTCTAATGTTCGCCGTATTTGATATCACTCCCACGTCTCGTCTCGAAAGTTCGCTGTATTTAATATATCTTGCACGCCTCGTCTGAAAATGTCGCAGTATTTAACATACCTCCGACAAGTCGTATTTGGCATCTTTCCCATGCCGCGTCACGAATATCCGCCGTAGTTGATATCCCTTCCACGACTCGTCTCAAAAGTTCGCCGTATTTGACATCACTCCCACGCCACGTCTCTAATGTTCGCCGTATTTGTTATCTCTCCCATGTCTCGCCTCGAATGTTCGCATCGTTTCTAACGCCGTTCGCCGTATTTGATATCCCACCCACGTCTTGTCTCCTATTTGATATTACTCCGACGCATCGTTTCTAATGTTTGCCGTATTTGATATCCCTCCCACCTGTCCCGAATGTTCGCCGTATTGGATATCCCTCTCACGCCTCGTTTAAAAAGCTCTGATATCATTCAACGCTTCGTTCCGAATGTTCGCCGTATTGGATATCCCTCCCACAACTCGTCTCAAAAGTTCGCCGTATTTGACGTCCATACGACTCAGCGGCTCATCATTCCCACGCGTCGTCTCAGAAGTTCGCCATATTTGGCATCACTCCAAAGCCTGCTCTCAAAAGTTCGTCGTAATTAATATACCTCCGACGCCTCGATTGTTCGCCGTATTTGACATACCATCCACGCCTCGTCTGAAAAGGTCGCAGTATTTAACATACCTCCGACAAGTCGTATTTGGCGTCTTTCCCACGCCGCGTCTCGAATATTCGCCGTATTTGATATCCCTTCCACGACTCGTCTCAAAAGTTCGCCGTATTTGACATCACTCTCACGCCACGTCTCGAAATTTAACATACCTCCAACGCATCGAATGTTCGCTGTATTTTTTATTTGATATCCCTTCCACGCATCGTTTCTAACGCCGTTCGCCGTATTGGATATCCCTCCCACGCCTCGTCTCAAAAGTTCGTCGTATTTGGCATCCATCCGACTCAGCGTTTCTAATGTTCGCGGTATCCGATAGCCTCAAGCCTCGCTTCAAAATTTCGCCGATCACTCCATGCTTCGTTTTAACGGTTCGCCGTAATAAACGTACCTGACGCCTCGACTCAAAAGTTCGCGGTATTTCACATCACTCCCACGCTTCGTCTAGAATATTTGCCGTATTTGATATCCCTCCCACACCTAGATTCTAATGTTCGCCTTATTTGATATGGCTTCCACGCCTCAAAAGTTCGCCGTATTTAATATAATTCCCAGACTTCGTTTCTAATTTTCGCCGTATTTGACATCAGTCCCATGCCACGTCCCAAAAGTTCGCCGTATTTGAAATCACTCCCACGCTTAGTCTCGAATGTTTGGCTTGTTTATCATCACTCCCATGCCGCATCTCGAATGTTCGCCGTATTAGATATCCCTCCCACGCCTCGTCTGAAAAGGTCGCCGTTTTTGACATCATTCCCACGCGTCGTCGCGAATGTTCGCCGTTTTTGACATCAGTCCCATGCCACGTCTCAAAAGTTCGCCGTATTTAATATCAACCCCCACGCCTCGTCTCGAATGTTCGTCGTATTTGATATCCGTCTCAGCCTCGTTTCTAATTTTTGCCGTATTTGACATTCCTCCCACGTCTCGTCTCGTATGTTCGCCCTATTTGATATCCATTGTTCGCCGTATTTGACATTCCACTCACGTCGTTAAAAACTAAACTCCTCATTCGTCAAAACGAGGTCATCCCTTAAAGTATCTAGACCGGCCCCCTCCTCACTAACACACAGCATGATGGCCTAGGGTGTCGCAGAGGCCTTCCTTTGCCCGTGTGAAGTCTTTCAGAGCAAGTCGACACTCGCGATAGAAAGAGAACTCGACTGAAGAAGTACGGCGGGCCTCCTCCACGACAGCATGCATACTTTGAGAAGACGGAAATTCTTTTAGATTCTTCCTTTCAGAAGGGACCATTGCCCTCATTTTACATACAAATCCTGGAACATGAGCCGCAACGTCTGTTGACGAATCTCAACATTGATTATTCCTAGACACCCCCCCCCGGCCACCTTGCACCTTAGGAGGCCTGTCACCTCAAAAGATTCGAACCAATAAAATTATCTTGTTAAAGAAAGGTGGGATAAATGTGCTGGACACAAATTTCAGCCATCCCATTTTAGGAAAACCTCCTCCGAGATCACAGAGGAACAGCAGCCTCTCAAAAGCGGTCGCGTAGTTTGGTATAGGAGGATTACCTGGCCGGGGTGTTCCCACCAGTGAGGGTAATTCCATGAAGGACCGGATTCACCTTTAACTGTGCAAGAAGGACTCCAATGCAAGAATGTACAGCATCGGAGAAAGCGGGCAACCATGATGAATGAATCTGGATAATATGAAAGGATTCGTCATTGCACCATTCATTTCTACCATCGCAAAGGAGGACCGATACAAGAGCCGGATCCAGGATCGAAAGTACGGACCGAAGGCGGGCTCATCGATAACAGCCCCGAGAAATCTATGGTCAACCCTATCAAATGCCTTGGACTGATATAAGTTGATGAGCGGACCAGATGAAGGTTGCCATGTATAGTCCGACACTTCACAGCGCAAATCTGCTCAGGGCCAATCAGCCAAGAAGAACAGCGTGCAAACAGTTAGCTAAGACTTTGGTCAAAATGTTTAACACTGTATTCAACATAGTTAAGGGCCGTAAATTATTAATCCCATCCCTTCCGTGTTTATTCCTCGACCGACATGTTTCAATACATCCCACATTTCCTCCTCTGTTATCGCACCCCCGCACGCAGTCGCTTCAATTGCTTCGAGACGAGGAATGTCAGCCAAATATGTGTTGAACTGAGTCGAACTCAGACCGTGTTCCCTGGTAAAAAAAATATCCTGAAATTGAGCCCGGAAAGCTTATGCCATCGTTTGTAGTGACGGTACGCCCATCCGACAATGTAACGCTAGCAATATATAGTCTACGATACTCTGAAGTTCTTCAGCTCGCAATTTATCGGCCATATTTGTGGCCTCGGAAGACATCTTTTTTTTAATCTAGCCCTAACTACCAGAGCTTGGCCCTTTTTGATAAGCAAGGAAGTCAACTCTGCCCTAGCTACGGCTTAGCTTAGCATAAGGAATTCAATCGATGCCCGGAGTCTTGTCTCGACCGACTTACTTCAACGCATCCCATAGTTCCTCCTGTGTGATTTGAGTCACTCACCCAGCCACTTCAGTGGCCTCAAATCAAGGAATCTCAGCTAAATAGCTGTCGAAATGAGTCGGGCTCAGACCGTGCCGCCTGGTAAAGTGATCCTGAAAATAACATCAGAAAGCCTCACATTTTCCCTTGTTTGTAGTCACCATACGTCCGCCCGGCAATGCGACACTAGCAATATATAGGTTTCCGATACTCCGAAATTATTCAGCTCGTAATTGAGCGTCCATATTTCTTGCCTCGGAAGACACCGTTTTTTATTCTAGCCCTGTCTACTAGAGGCCACTGAAGGAGGCCAACTCTCCCATAGTTGTAGCTATTTCCCCACTATCTCTCGATTTTATAGGCCCTTCTACTTTAGATTAATGTGCTATTTGCTCTGCTAATCTATCTTAGTTGACCCGTTTATTATAATCAGCAGAAAACGACCTAAAGGCAGACTTAATGTGGGTCGGCACTTGTTCCCACCCACAGACCAAATCAATTCCTGCATTAGAATTAGTAAAAGCTAGTCTTGAAAATTCTTATCATCAAACAACGATGTGTTTATTTGCCAGTATCCAGCCATGCTAATCCTATGCTTATCTAAGTTTAGACGAACCCGTACAAGTCTATGGTCCAAATAAACTATAAAATGAAGACTTGGACAGACTAAGAGCCCTAAGTCGACTCACCTAACAAAGACTCGGCTAATGTAGGATGTACGCAACACCGAAGCCGATCTGCCCCTATTAATTCAGGTCTATACTACCTCCCTTTATCGAAAAAGATTCAGACTGTTGATAAAGTCCCGAAAAACTTTTACATTCGGTTTGTTAATATCTAATCTAGTCCCTGTGCTATCTATTTCGGGATCGAGGATGGCATTCCAGTCACCCGCTGAAGTTACCCGACGAGATGTCGTCAGAAACGGATCGATAGGCGGCCTGCGTCCTGGAGTCGTTAGGCGCATAAATCCCAATAAAATAGAATTTCAGATTTTTATTGTAGCATCCACGACACAAAGCCTGCCTCCAGATCCGCGAAGACAAGTGTACATACAGCCTTTTACTATTAATATGTACTGTTGGTAACTTTACTATGAAAATGTGTTATTGGTATTTTGGCGGGAAAATCTATTACTGGAAAGTTGGCTACAAAAATGTTGTGTTGGTAATATTTTTATAAAAAGTATTGCTGGTAATTTTAAATCCATTGTGGGCAATTTTGCTAAAAAATGCATTATTGGTAATTTATTTATAACAGTGACTTACTGCACACTATTTACATTATTCAGACTATTCTCCTCATCATTGTCGCCATATTTATTACAACGTTTCAGCCTTTCACTATCTATCTATATATATGAGATTAGGTATTATGTACACTATTTACATTATCCAGACTATTGTCCTCATCTTTGTCGCCATATTTATTACAACGTTTCGGCCATTGTGTGATCCAGCCTTCTTCAGGTGGTTGGAATGGCGAACTGAAGACTTTATTTCGCTCACTATTCTAGTTACACGTGCCATGTTTAATGGATGTCAGTTATTAGTTAACTACTGTTAATTCGCCTCTCCAATTTCTTCACTGCCTTAATCGGGTATTGAACTCACACTCTTCCGGTCCAGTCACTGGATCTAACTAACTCCATTATTCACTGTTCCATGTGTCCTTGAGGCCACATCTACCCACGAGAGTAGATGTGGCACAAGGCCGAGTTTAACGTGAGTCATCCGAGCCAAAAAACGCCCCTAGAATCCGTATGAACGGGATCGGGTTGGTCAACTTCCACGAACGAGTCTCTACCCTTCGGCAGAGCTTCATCCGGGTTCCTCTCTGCACGAAGGCAGAGAGTTCGACTGTCTAGCTGGAACAGGTCACAGCTATTATATTTAGCTACGCCCACCACGAGGGTTGCATATGGCACAAAACCGGTTTAACGTGGGTTCTCCGAGCCTGTAGGTTCGGCCCAAAATATTCCCTTTTTGTACCCGCACAAACGGGTTCAGGGGCAGTCAACCTCCCTGAACGAGACTCTTCCCTTCGGCCTAGTCCGGATTCCTCTCTGCCCGAAAACAGAGTTCGAGTGTTTAGCGCGAACAGGTCACAACTAGTATATTTAAACGAGGGTTGCATGTGGTACAAGGCCGGTTTAACGTGGGTTCTCCGAGCCCATAGGCTCGGCCAAAAATATTCCCATCTGAACCTGTTTATACGAGTTCAGGGGCAGTCTACGTCCCTGAACGAGACTCTGTCCTTCGGCAGAGCCTTGTCCGGGTTCCTCTCTGCCCGAAGGCACAGAGTTCGACTGTTCAGCTGAAACAGGTCGCAGCTAGCCTCTGTAGTCCATTGACGGATACTTATATGTAGTTACTACTTATACTGTAGTCACTCATGGGGGTAACAGGTTATTCCATTACATCAAAAATTAATATATTAAACGTAAATATTTACATTTTTATGGCAGAGTAAACAGTAAAGTAAACGTGCTTTTCATTATCTGTTAAAATAGCGGGAAGTTAATGAAACACGATCATTGCGTTCTTCGCTATTTTTGTTTATTACGTCAAAGCAAATGACTCATCAGGGCAGTGGATCTTTCTTCTGTACTTGGAAACACAAGAAGCGGACTAGATTTAGGTCTTTCCTTCTTTTATCCTTACACACACACACACATATATATATATAGTAAAACCTAGAGAGCCAGACAAACCTACCAAGGTTTCACCTAAGCGGTAGGTTTGTCCGGCTCTCTAAGTTTTACTAGGTCTGCTCTACTTTGTATTGGGCACTTTTAAGTTAGTTGATTATCCGTATCGGTATTTTTTTCTTTGGGCTTTGGACCTGTATGCTGTACGATTATTTTCGACAGACGTTCATGTTCATAGCTTTTTCTTTGTTAAAAACCTTTTTTTCCTTTGATATTTGACGATTAGCAAATCAAGAAACCGATGGTTTTCCGAGACGAGCGTAGTTACCTATATATATATATATATATATATATATATATATATATATATATATATATATATATGTCAGTATCGACTCTGGGTCAATGTTTGTCGGACTCATTAAAATCTTTAACAAAATATACCATTGGTATAACTTCGCTGCTAAAATTAATCCTTTACTCTAAAGAAATATAAAAATTTAAAAAATCTATCACCAGATACAGTTTTTAAAAAATGTGTGTATCTATCTCGATTGTGTGTTTGTATATATTTGGATGCGTTACTGTATCTCTGTCTGTGAATTCTACGTTTAGGATAAGTACTGCTGAGTGATATCATATTTCCCCGACACTTCCCCAGTCACAATTCACCGCAACCAACTAGTCAGCGAGTTACGGCTTTTGTTTTTCGCCGAATTTTGGTCTGGGTAAATTCTACGGAATAACATTTAAAATGGACATTTGAAAACAATCATTTGAAATAAAAATGTGTTCTTTGAAAAAGAGGGCATACAAGTGATTAAAGATTTTTAAAAGATTATAAATTTCAATCAAAAAACACTTTGCTTATTAAATGTCTCTAGCTCAAATAGAACTCAGATTTACGTAGCCGGACTAGCGACTTTAATTGTATTTTGTTCTTTTTTTTTTTTTACTTATTTTCTTTCTTCGTTTTACATCGACACATCTTCCAACCACTCCCAACCACCAATCAATTAACCCTGAGCTTTCTGACAATTCTTTCGGTAAAGGTATCTTCAATGAAGGGAAGAAAAACTATGAAATGGCCCTAAAAGATAGTGGATTTCCGACAACACTCACATGTACACTCTACAGCACAAAAAACACAACAGGAAAAAAATCATATGTTTTAAACCATGGAAAACAAAAACGTAAAAACAAACGTAGGAAAAACATTTATTATACCCATGCAAAGACCCCCACCAGCAAGCATTCTCTACAATATATTCAACGAAAAGAGATAAAAATCAGCTACAGAGAACATGACACAAATAATAAAAATCACATCAGGAAAACAGCCAATGAACTATCCTCACAAATGTAACCCACGTGTAACTGCAGAAAAGAGTACGAATGTCCCTTAAACGGCAATTGGTTGTAGAACAGTATAATATACCAAGCCACTATAGAATCAGCAGCTAACGAAGAAAAATATATATTGGAGTAACTGAAGAACCATGGAAACAAAGTAAATACGTAAACTAAGACATCATTACAAATAGTAAATACGCGAACAGCACATTGCTTTCTAAATATATCTGGGAGAAAACCAAATCACACCTAAAATATCAGGGAAAACAAAGGAAAACAGCATCAGCCTACAACTAAATCCAGAAGACTGTAACTCTGTCTGGAGGAGTAAGTACCTTGAATAAATAAACATAACTAAATAAAATAAAATAAATAAACAAAAAACAAGTAAATTAATCCAAACCAATAAACAGTTCCCTAAATTAAGTAAATAATAAACAAATTAAAAAACGACTAACGTACACATAAATACAAATAGACGTAATAATAACAACCAATAATGAAATAATAATAAATAAAATAGTTAAGAAACAACACTATAAATAGCCTAAAAAACTACATTCGGATCCACAATTATTTCCACCTCATAGCTGTTGTAGTTTTTTGTATATATATATATAACTAGTGAGTTAGCCCAAATGATTTGACTCACTTTATAGTCCAGCAATAGAAGGTTAACCAATCAGAAGACGTAGAACATTCAATCCATCGTGTGTAAAGGCGGCCATTTTGTCTACTCTACCCGAATGTCTAGCTCCAGCTTGTCAGGCGAAGAGAAACAGAAGGACGAACTACGCTCTGCTACTTTTACCAAAATATCCACTGCTAACCTGAACAACGCTTTCCTACTGTCTTCAAAATATTCACTGCTAACCTCTGGATTCTATACTCGAAGACGACCGTCATCATGAACAAGAATAGCCTCTAGAATAATTTTTTACTGCCCATTCAAATAACCGTTAGAATAATACAATAGAATACGGACAATGCATAACTGACCTGTATATGCAAATAGTCGAGCAGAAAAAAAAAACATAAGGGCTAACGATTATGGATAAACACGAAACAGACTGTCACCGCTGGGTGTTTACTTCAGTGTTCACTTTTATTTTTGCACACGCCTTATAGTTTAACCCATTAATATAGCCTGCCTTAATTCTATATTTTTATCATATATATATATATATATATATATATGCAGAGAGAGAGAGAGAGAGAGAGAGAGAGAGAGAGAGAGAGAGAGAGAGAGAGAGCGAATGCGGTAGATAGATATATAGATAGATAGATAGGTTTTAGTTGAGCAGCAATCCCTCTTTTATGCAAGTTTCATAAAAAAACGACTGACAAGGTGTGCAAGCTGAGTTTTTATGTAGTTTCTCAGGTGTTCGTATATAAATTATTTTTATTTTTAGGACATAAATTATATAAGAATTGTCCGAATGTTTTCCAAGCGCTTTCGGCTATACTTTAGTCATTATCAAGGATGAATTTTCTTTTACTTTTAAGTGAAAATACGGACTGTTTTATGCATGTATCTAGAATTCTAGGAATGTTTTATTTTCCAAACACGGTCAGCATATTGTGGTCGTGTTCATATTTGCTGTTATTGAGCGTTTTAAATGAGACCTATTTGAGCTATGATAACACACACACAAACATATATATATATATATATATATATATATATATATATATATAATTTATTCGAAAATTATAGCATAAACATGTTATAAAATGACTGTAAAAATAGCCATTTTCTTTCAAAACTTCTGTTGTGTCATCATGGTGAACGTAGAACAAAGAGTGTCTTTTAACATGTTTATGTTAGAATTTTCGAATAAATTATATTTGCTCTACTCTGTATTGAGCACTCTTTTAAGAATAGTATTGTTGGCTACTGGAATTTATTCCGTATACACTATACATACATACATACATACATACATACATATATATATATATATATATATATCAGTGAAAGAGAGAAAATGTTAATACATGACTCTACATTTTGCTAGAGAAATATACAATAGTTTCTTACTTTCGGAACTTACTTTTAAATACCCACAAAATAAATGTCATAGATTTTACTTAAAACTGACCACAAGGAGTAAAAGTAGTGATGTGACAATTCGTAAATTGAAAACAAAAATGATAAATTTTTCTTATTTTTAAGAATTAAATTTAAAACCGATTTAACATAATGTTGGCATATGTGCAGGAAAGGCAAAACAGGAAAGCGCGCGTAAACCGATCCGTTGTCCTCATACCTGTAGACATCAGGCAAAACAAAATCTGATTGGCTAATGTAAATCTCGATGCCCTTATAAAAATAACACCTACCTACTGATATAATAGTTGTTGTTAAAAATTACATCGTGGAGCGAATTATGCGGAAAGGCGGCCTGTCAACAGGTCGGGGCACCTGACTGAACGGATCTGATGTTGCAATACCCGAAATTCGGAGTGAAGCCAACCAACTTTTAATTTTATAAAAGTATTTCAAGAATATTATATTCTGGCTCAATATTTTAATATTTTGGCTTCTATTTTTAACTTATTTCTTAGTCCGAGTTCAGAGATTTTCTGAGCGAAGCTTAGATGTGGTACAAGGCCAAAAGTATGGAGCACCCTTCGAGACAAGCTTGATAACCAATAAACCGCGTCGACGTACTACGATAACTTTTATAAACTGAAATGAGGTTTACCTACCCTGTACATGTAACGGCATTCACCCCAGGTGGGTTGAGCTGGTTCCAATATTGGAGTTTCATGGGAATTTGGAATTCACAAGCGGTCCCCAACCGCATGTATAGCACATGAGATTTGATTACAGTGGTGAAGGTATCGTGCAGGACCATCCACACTTTTTGAAGGGCCGATTAGAGAGACCTGGTGCACTACGTGCCACAAGGTCCCCAAACGACCCTCCGCAGCTTTTGAGTTCAGAGTTTTTCCTTTTCCTAGACCAGTTGCCATCGAAGGCTATAGAACCCAGTCTGTCCTGCTATTTGCCCACAGCTGGAGGGAGAAGAAGAGGATTCACACCTTTCCCAAGGGTATTACCATGTAAGTGAATGTAATAGATTTGACTGGAATTCGAACTCGGCTCTCCGATTCCTCAATCCAAGCCGCTATCCATTACTCCACCGTGCCCCCTAAATGAAGTTTGACTCCAGATAGTTGGAGAAATTGAAACATAATCTCAACTTTGCCAAATATATCTGCCACGTTTATTTTAGCATTACTTAATCTCTGCCAGTCTACATGCTTCGGGCGACATGGCCTTGCCTCATGAAGAGTAACTCTACTGACGTTTATATATAACAAAATACGAAATGATTTGTCTGCATATTTTAGAGTATTATTTATTTACAGTAGCCTATTTCCATAGTGTTTCTTTACAACTGGGTGTACCTGAAACGGTCATGCAAATAAGAAATTAAATGCTCCCTGTCTATTTCAAGATGTTACCGATCATGGCTCTCCACAATTTCCTGTTCTTTATCGCTTATAATAAATGTTGTCTTTTTGTTATCTTTCCTAAACCCTGTTCTGCCATCCATTTATTCAAGGAGGTAGGATAAGCGTTGTTTTCCTCGGCCCCTCTCGTCTTCAATGTGTTCTGCGCGCTAGAAATTTCAACACTCTGTTTCTCATGTTAAGTGTCTTCTTTGCATTTAATCTAAAACTTCGTCGTGGCTCGCATGTTTGACCCATGGCATTCCAATCATCCTTCTGTAGAACGACATTTTTGTTGCTTCAAGTCTCTTCTTCAAATGAGAGGAAATTGTCCAGCATTCACTACCATATCAGAGATTAGTTATTACATAGCCGTCTAACACTCGTTTCTTTGTTTCTAAGACACTCGTCAGTAGAACCACATCTCTGTCGCTTCAAGTCTCTTCATCATCTGTGAGGAGATTGTCCAGCATTCACTGCCATATAGGAGATTAGATATTACATAGCCGTCCAACACTCTTTTCTTTGTTTCTAAGGACACTCATCAGTAGAACCACATCTCTGTCGCTTCAAGTTTCTTCTTCATCTGTGAGGAGATTGTCCAGCATTCACTGCCATATAGGAGATTAGATATTACATAACCGTAAAACACTTTTTTATTTTTTCTGAGGGCACTCGTCAATAGAGTCACATTTCTGTCGTTTCAAGTCTCTTCAAACTGGAGATGTTAAAATCCAGTAAGTGCAGAAATTTAGATTTCTCGAAAGAAAAATATACACACGATATAAATTTGACACCGAAATCTTGTCTTTTATTGTCATATCCCTTCAGGACATACGCGATCAAATCTCTCCACAATTTTCTGTCCTTCGTAACTATTAATAAATTTCCTCTTATTGCTGTCTCTCCCAAAACCTGATCCGCCATCCATCTACACAAGCTCATTCATCTTCTTCAATGTGTCGTGTCCTTTAAGGACGTTGGCGATTTTTGGCTATGTGAAGGCAGACTGGGACAGCTTCCGATCCTACTTAATGGAAGCTCACCACTTCAAGCATGCTGCCTCAAAACCTCTTCCCTTGTCTCTGACTGGATCCTTTATTGAATGGAGAGTTTTATCCCCACCGCAAAAAAGAATTTTGCAGTCAGAACTCATCGAAATCTGTACTTTAATATCTATCTCAAGGAGCGATGGATTTCGGCTCTCACTGCATTCAGAACCGCCCGAAATCTCTGCAAAATTCTTCCAGAAAAGGCCAAATGCAGCTACGCACGTTCAGTCCAGACCAAGTTTGAAAAGAAACAAATTGTTTCCAGTAATTTCTGAAAGATAACTAACGAAATCATGAACAGATGTAAAGCGGCTGTGCCAACAAATTATAAACGGCCCCGAGGTCATATCTTCCTCGACAAATAAAGCGAACCTCTTCGCCACCATCTGTGTCTCCATGTAACTCAACCTTAGATGACAAAGACAATCCCCTCCCCAAATTCCCACATCTCACCGAGCACGGTCTCAGTAATATTATGATTGCTGCACGAGAAGTCTCTAGAATTATCAACGGTCTTGATCATAAGAAAGCTACGGGTCCAGAAAAAATTCCTTTGTTGTCCTTAATTATCCCCAATCCTAGCAAAATTATTCGACCGTTGCTTGAAGGAGAAATCCTTCCCAAGCGTGTGGAAGGGGTGAAGCTTATGCTCGGTTTTCTTCCCGCTTCCTGTACAAACACATCAGTATCATTAGTAAGCATTTTCAGCTCATAATCAATAAGTTCGTCGGGTAAACTCTTCAGCGACGAGCAGTATGCGTTTTAGTCGGTCTGATCCACTGCTGATGTCCACCATTAATCCTGATTAGTGCTATTTTGGGATTAGAACGCGATGATGTAATATAACTAGCTTAATTTTCGAGGCATTGAATGTAACCAGCCAGTTTTTACCCCATTGTGTAGTTTGTACAAAATCGGAAGAGACGCCAGTCGCCAATTTCTGACCAATGAGAGATTTTGAGGTGCCCCTGTACATAGTCGTATCATCGGCATAGATCTACATTCTTAGCCATTTCATCTTGTTAAGATTGTTGTCGCCAATAAGGAATCCGGGTAGGATTTATAATTTTAGTTTAGTTTATTTTTTTGAAGACATATCTTTCTACAGGTGTAGAAAGATATGTGGAAGGATTGATACATCGGAACAAACGGAGTTAGAATTGAGCGACTGTCCGCTGACAGGAAGCGATATTAGACTAACAGGGCCTCGGCGACGTGTACGGGAAGAGAAGGGGTAATATATGACACGAGAAGCATTCATTCTTTAGTTAATGACGAAAAGATTAAAATTACAATTAATAAAAAAAAAAAACTCAAAATGTAAATTACAAATTAGAGATGATGAAATACAACAGGTGCAGCAATTAAGATATTTGGGAAAGTGTATTAGCAACGGATGGAAAGATGCCTTCCAAAAGTTAAACAAAGTATTAAGAAACGAAAGCGTAACGTTAGAAACAAGGAAAAAAATGGTCTGAACTGTTATGTAGTATCAGTTTTTTATAAGACGGTGAATACAGGACAAACAAGAAGAGGCGTGAATTAACAGGAATGTTGTTTTACAAAAGGATCCAGAGAATATCGTTAATCTAGCATGTGTACGACGACAATGTCCCGGAGAAAATGGTAAGAGGAAAGCGCTTTAAACTTAGGAAAAGACAGCTGCAATTTTGGTGTCCATAATGAGGAAAGAGCTATTGTAAAATTTGATACTCCCAGGAAAGATTGAAGGCAAAGACAGAATCAACGAACAACCTACTTGGGGAGTTGAGCTTGTCTGAATAGGTAACGGAGCAAGGTTTAGGAGAAACTATAAAAAGAAAAATGTTATTAAGAGCTACAGAGGAGAAATAAAATATGGAGAGCCATGATCATTAAAGTTCTGAAGAGATATGGGGCATAAAACAAGAAGAATGGACTCAGTAAATGGTTGAGTTATAGGAGAGTTAACAAAAGACAAAATATATAATAGCTACAAAGGATAGGAAATTGTGGAGAGCCATGATCATTAAAGTCCTGAAGAGATATGGGACATAAAACAGAAAGAATGGACTCAGTAAATGGATGAGTTATAGGAGAGTTAACAAAAGACAAAAAAATATAATAGCTACAAAGGATAGGAAATTGTGGAGAGCCATGATCATTAAAGTCCTGAAAAGATACGGGGCATAAAACAAGAAGAATGGACTCAGTAAATGGATGAGTTATAGGAGAGTTAACAAAAGACAAAAAAATATAATAGCTACAAAGGATAGGAAATTGTGGAGAGCCATGATCATTAAAGTCCTGAAGAGATATGGGACATAAAACAAGAAGAATGGACTCAGTAAATGGATGAGTTATAGGAGAGTTAACAAAAGACAAAAAAATATAATAGCTACAAAGGATAGGAAATTGTGGAGAGCCATGATCATTAAAGTCCTGAAGAGATATGGGACATAAAACAAGAAGAATGGACTCAGTAAATGGATGAGTTATAGGAGAGTTAACAAAAGACAAAAAAATATAACATCTACAAAGGTTAGGAAATTGTGGAGAGCTATTATCGCCACATCCTGAAGTGATACGACACATAGAAGAAGGAGAATGAGCTTGTGTAAATGTATGTCGGAACAAGGTCTAGGAAACATAAAAAAGACCAAATTTATTAAGAGCTACAGAGGACTGGAAATTGTGGAGAGCCATCATCGCCAACGTCCTGAAGGGACATGGAAAATATAAGGCGATATAATGAGCTTAAGTAAATGGATAGCGAGGCAAAGTTTAGAATAGATAAAACAAAAAGACCAAATTTAAGAGCTACAGAGAACTGGAAACTGTGGAGAGCCACCATCATGAAGGTCCTTAAGGAACACCGCACAAAGAAGAAGACGAATGAGTTTGTATAAATGGATGGCTGAACACGTTTTAGAAGAGATAAAAAAAATTAAGCGCTACACAAGACTGGAAATTGTGGAGAGCCATCAGCGATAATGTCCTGAAGAGACACGGCGCACAGAAGAAGATGAATGAGATTGTGTAAATGGGTGGCGGAACGAGGTTTACGATAGATAACAATAAAGACCAAATTTATTAAGACCAACAGAGGACTGGATAGGGTGGAGAGTCATCTTCGCCAACGTCCTGAAGCGTCACTCCACATACAAATAAGGTTTCTGCTTCTTCGCATCAAAACCTTCTAAAATTCGGTATAACCCGAATTCATAAGATTTTAAAGCGTAGTTTAGATGTGACACAATGTCAAATGTATGGTGTACTGAATGCGTATCGAACTCACTGTTCAGTAAACTAAATTCTTCATGGTCAATATCCCCACCATTTTTAACAAGAAAATAATTACTTTCACAGTCAGCTTTTATCAGCGCCAAAACTGATGATTATGTCCTCGACAAATGAACTTAATTTTATTTTCCCGTCTGGGAATTCGATAGAAGCGAATCTAAGATACGTTGATTAACAGACTTCAATGTAAATTAATAGAAAATCAAATAGAGCAATCGAATTTTTATGGATAAAATATTTTACGAAATAAAATCTTAACCGTAAAAACGATCAATAAGTCCATCGCCAGAAGATAAAAAAAAGCAATTATTACAGGTATCGCAAAAGTCATTTCGCTTTAAAAGACTTTCACCAAAAAGCTGATTTATTGTACGCCTCTTAAAACTATAATTCCACAATATTATTATTTGATTTGCTATCCTATTCGACAGTTAGGTGTTTATGAAGGGGGAGGATGATTATATATAATCTCCTACCAGCAGCATTGACACTTTATTCAGTACATGAACTGTTTCATTCAGTTCAGCCACCTGCATACACCCAACGATGTCCAAGGCGTCTTGCAAGGCAGAAAGATGCCAGAAAACAGTCCCAGATCTCTTTCTCTCATTATTATTATTATTATTATTATTATTATCATTATTATTAGGTTGGTGCAAAAATAATGTCGTTTTCTCACATATGTTACTATGTGAGAAAACGACATTATTTTTGCACCAACTAAATATTATTATTATATTTCTGCTCTGGTCACACTACGAACCAAGTCTGCAGGAAGACCTAAGGCAGGTAGTGGTGTGTTGTTATGGCTGCATTTCATGATTTGTTTTTAACAAGTGGTTCCACGATCTTCAAAACCTTCTGATCAGCCGTCCTGGGTATGACGATAAACTACATCCGCGTTCTGGGTAAGACGATAAAGTACGTCCAGCAGCAAGGCTTTTGATCAGCAGGCTTTGGGGAGCGTGAAACCACCTCTTAATTGCTTGGGTTCTCAGGTGCGCCCTGGCCCGGCGTGGTGGCACCTGTTGGGGTCTCAGCTATGGACAAGTAGTTAACCCCGAAACTGGGCTAAGAAAAATTATCAGCAATAAATTTTTGAAGAAAAAAGACTATTACCAGCAATACATTTTTGAAAAAAAAATATTATCAGCTATATATTTTTAAGGAAAAAAATATTATTCAGCTATACATTTTTTGAAAAAAAGAAAAATATTACCAGCGATACATATTTGAAAGAAAATTATTACCAGAAATAGATTTAAAATAAATATTACCAACAATAAAAATTTTGTCGGCATAAAATAATCCATTGAGATTGATATGTTATAAAACCAAAACAAACAAAACCAAACCAAGCCTGATCAGAGGCCTTGCTGTTGGATGTAGTTTATGCAGCGTTACAATTTTCGTACTCTTCCTTGGAGTAACGTCCATCGCAGCAAAGGCCTTAGAACAACTAATCGACAGTTGAGACAATAGTGTCTGGGCGTGATGAAAATCAGATGCAATCACCGATGACACAGTATTTTTCAAGATCAAACAAATTTCATCATACATCGCGAAAATAGATCTATAGGACCTAATCTGAGGAAAAAATAGAAATCGATTACATCCCGTCACTCCAGTTGGTCTAAAATTGACCGTATGGTGAAAAAAAGGAAACTAAAGTGAATGCTTCAATTAATTTGCACAAGAGTATATCTTCAAAAAATGTAATGCAATGTAAATGATACCGCTTGTAAAGGTCATTTGTTTAAAACATATAAATAAACCGGTGATCGCAAAGTACAAAATATTAATCACGTAATATCAATGAGAGTCGCTTTCATTTATGCGATGGAGTCACACAAATTTTAGACTTGAAGAAATTCACGAAAGAAATAATTTAAGCATTTTCTAACAGAGTTCAAAACGAAAACAGGGTAAAATAGCTTTGTTTCAGACCTACTGTCTTCTCAATGAGCAATGGTGAGAGGAAAAAGATCAGTCAGGCCTTCCGTAATGGTACCAACTTTCATACTTTGGCTTCCATCTTCAAAGTGTATTCACGAACAATCAAAAGAACTGTGAATAATTCTTTAAAAAAATAAGGAACAGTAGAGAGGAATACTGAAGCAGGAGATCACAGCCCGAAAAGGATCATCATTTCAACAGAATTAAAAGAGGAATTAGAAACGATACAACTCAATACATAAGACACGAGAGAAAGGAGTTTCAGCCATGACAGTCCAAAGAGCAGTGGAAAGAATTGAAAATGAAATCCTCCGTGAAACGTGGGAGGCTCCTTGTTATTACATATCAGAAAATTAGGAAGTTTAGAGAGGGCGAAACTCATCTTGAATAGGTTGGAAACAGATCCTGGAATAATACACACACACACACACACACACACACACATATATATATATATATATATATATATATATATATATATATATATATATATATATATGTGTGTGTGTCTGAACATTGAAGTCAACACTCAGAGGCGACGGGCTGTTTCATGCTAGACGCAATCGTCAAGCGGCCGGACGAAGCCACTCCCCAAATTAGTCTGGGGTGAACTTGACAGAAGAGTGAAAAAAAAAAAAAAAAAAAAGAATATTAAAAAGAAATCTTAGAGTCAGTGAAAAAAGAATGGAATCAATTATGAAACTTTTGTAACGAATGCCAAAAATTTGTACTGCAGTAATCAAGGCTAAAAGAGATCATTTTGACGAGAGCAAAATTTAAATGCGTTTTTATTTTCCTTTTTGCCACAATAAAATTTCTAATAAAAATCATCTCTCACTTTTTTAATCATATATAATAATTTTTCTCTTATTTAAAGTCAAAAAACTACATTTAGGGACAGTTTAAAAAAATACTAGGGCACTTCAGACTTTTGAAATGTAGCGTAAATATAATACATACAATTTGAAGATAGATAGATAAATAGATAGATAATGAACAGCCTGCGATATATATATATATAGATAGATAGATATGAACAGACTGTGATAAATAGATAGATAGATAGATAGATAGATAGATATTGCAACATTGACACAAACGCACCATATTTACATGAATGTACACGCCCATATACTTACATACACCGTCAATATAAACATACTTACACACACACACACACACACACACACACACACACACACACACACATATATATATATATATATATATATATATATATATATATATATGTAGATAGATAGATAGATAGATAGAGATATTGCAAATATTGATACACATTTACATGGGTACACATAGGCATATATATATATATATATATAGAGAGAGAGAGATATTTATATACATATATATATATATATATATGTATATATATATATTCATATATATATATATTTATATATGTATATACATTCATATATATATATGGATAAATATATATATATATATATATATATATATATGTATATATATGAAGAAATATAGTCTTAGGGTGTGCTATATTTATGGGATAAAGTGCTCAATATCAGGGATAGAGCGTGTGTAAATATAAAAGTGAACATAGAAGTCAACACTTAGAGGCGACAGTCTGTTTCATGCTATATGCAATCGTCAGGCCACGATTGCATATAGCATGAAACAGACTGTCGATTGCATATAGCATGAAAGAAACTGACGATTGCATATAGCATGAAACAGACTGTCGCCTCTAAGTGTTGACTTCTATGTTCACTTTTATATTTATATATATAGATATGTGTATATATATATATATATATATATATATATATATATATATGTGTGTGTGTGTGTGTATATGTGTGTGTGTGTATATATATATATATATATATATATATATATATATATATATATATATAGATAGATAGATAGATAGATAGATAGATAGATAGATAGATATTGCAAACATTGGCACACATATTTACATGGGTGCATACGCGCATATATATACATACATACACCACTAATATATATATATATATATATATATATATATAAAGAGAGAGAGAGAGATTTATATACATATATATATGTATATATATATATATATATATTCATATATATACATATGTTTATATATAGAGATAGATAGATAGATAGATAGATAGATAGATAGATAGATAGATAGATAGATAGATAAATAGATAGATAGATAGATAGATAGATAAGTATAATATCTGAAGAGTTTATTTTTCTTGTATTCCTTATAATCTTTGGCTACATAAAATCGCAGACATTGCGTTGTTAATTTTTACAAAAAAAAGTGGAGATTAATGAATAAATAAATAAAAAGTAAAAGAAAAAAAAAAAGAAAATCGCCTATGCAAAATTCTTCCCCCGAAATCCCACCCTCCAATCGTACTAGCCACCCCGATGCCAAATGTCTCGCATTTTGTTGTTGGCGTACACGGCCGAATCTAAAAACGGAGAGTGCATCGCCATAACACAACCACTCATATTGCATATGTTTACTTATGCGGGTAGCTGGGTACTAACATTTTCTCTTTAGTCAGTCTACTTTTACGAATGGCTATACATATGCACGAGCATTTCTTTCTTTTTCTCTTCCTTTTTTTCTTTTTCTTGCTTTCAATTCAGACTTAATAGCCGGTCATGTACCGATCTTGAAAAAGCAACAGAAAAAATGTTTGCATCTTCCTATGCGTTAAATACTATTTACACACACACACACACACACACACACACACACACACACACACACACACACACACACAGCTATATCTGAAAATGGATAAAAAATTCTATAAACGACGCAACTGATTTAATTTTGATTGTAATTTTTTAAAGTATATTATTAACTGTATAATATAATATTCATTGTATTATATTATAATATTCGCTGTATAGTATTATAATATTCATTGTATAATATTCACTGTATAATCTTATAATATTCGCTGTATAATATTTACTGTATATTATAATATTCACTGTATAATATTATAATATTCACTGTATAATATTCACTGTATAATATTCACTGTATAATATTCACTGTATAATATTCACTGTATAATATTATAATATTCACTGTATAATCTTATAATATTCGCTGTGTAATATTCACTGTATATCATAATATTCATTATATAATATTATGATATTCACTGTATAATCTTATAATATTCGCTGTATAATATTCACTGTATATTATAATATTCACTGTATAATATTATAATATTCACTGTATAATATTCTAATATTCACTGTATAATATTCTAATATTCACTGTATAATATTCACTGTATAATATTCGCTGTATAATATAATATTCACAGTATAATCTTAGAAGCACTCACGCAGGAGTTTGTAATTGGGAAAAAGTTTTATAAAAACATATTTCTGTCTGAACTTCCTGGATGGGGGGTTTATTGATATTTATATTCAAACTGATATACTTGTCTTTGTTGTCATTTTCATCGCGTTTTGGCCATTTGGGTCCTCGGGTTTTCTACAGATCCGGGTTTCCCTCGGGATTTTTCAATTCGGTATCTTATGTGTAAACGTTTTGGAGGCTTAGAAACAAAACCTTTATTTTATCTAAAAAGGTTGAATTTTCTCGTTCCATTATTCCAGTCTCGAGATATTTCATCATGTTTTTATATTGCACTGATCACGTAAAGTTTGCCATGTTTCCATTGAGTTTAATTCTATAGCACCAGTTTAACAGATAGAATCTATATTTGATATTTAAAAAATCAAGGATAACAACAATAACATTTAGCACTTTCATGTATTCGCCAAAAATTGACGTAACTTTCAGGTCTCCAGAGTTTAACTTTCACGGTTAGACTGAAAAATACCTAAGTGCGTTCTTAATTAAAAAAAAAACAAAAAACAAAAAAAAATATAACGATATTTTTTGTTCTCTTTATACAGTTTAAAATTCTTATATTTGACTTAATGAAGTCTATCAGAGGACGAAATATTAGTTTTCATTTTGTTTTTATTCATATTGTCTCTTTACAGATATGTTTTATATGTGAATGTTTAGACGCCCGCACGCCCGCGCGTACACACATACACACACAGACGCGCACACACACACACACACATATATGTTAGGCTATTCAAATTTAAGTAATTAGCTGCCGTTTTCAATTTTTTCATCTATATTATTTTCATCATATCTATATATCTATCTAAGTTAGCTTCTTCATATATATATATATATATATATATATATATATATATATATATATATATATGTATATATTATTTCTTTCATATCTATCGATCTTAGTTTCTTCATATCTATCTATCTATCTATCTATCTATCTTAGTATCTTCATATCTATTTTAGTCTGTTCAATTATATCTAGTCTTTTAATACGTGACTTTATGTCTGTCTATTTCAAATGAAAGCAGATAGCTTGCGATATCAGTTCTTCATCTATGTTTCTCCCTGTGCATATATATATATATATATATATATATATATATATATATATATATATTAGGTTGGTGCAAAAATAATGACGTAATAATGTCGTTTTTGACTTTAAAAAATACGTCAAAAAACGACATTATTACGTCATTATTTTTGCAACAACCTAATATATATATATATATATATATATATATATATATATATATTCTTCTTATCTATCTTCGTTTCTTCATATATATATATATCTTATATTCTTTATGTGTATCTGTCTGTCTCTCTATCCAAGTTTTTTCATATTTATTTTAGCCTGTTAAAATATATCTAGTCTTTAATACATGTTTTTATGTCAGTCTGTCTATTACAAATGTAGGCAGCTAGCAAGCGATATCAATTTTTTCATTTCTCTCTCTCTCTCTCTCTGTCCATATATATACATACATATATATATATATATATATATATATATATATATATATATATATATATATTATTCATGATAATTTAAGAATCTATCCATCTGTCTATCTATCTTTCTGTCTAAATTCTACGAATAAATTTTGTTACAAGCTAGGAAGTATAGCACCCGGATCTTTTCGGAAAGCATTGTTTGATCTCATTAATGAATCTCTTCACGCATGCGTTTTTTTTTTTTTCTCGGATTATTTTTAGGATCTCATTAGTAAATCGTGCCGTAAAATGACAAAGTGTTGTTAAAATTTATTCAATTCGAAACAGTTTTTTCAAACTATCATTTATCACAATGACCCAGACACATTTCAATTTCAACAAGTCAGCTCATGCCACCCTCCCGATTTGAGGGCGTGTCTTTATTATATCCTCATTAACGTGAAAACAATTGAAAGGCATTGCAAATTTTACACTTGTTTTAAAGAACCTGCAACCTGATTTTCTGACTAAAGGGAACATATTTGAGAGAAATTAAATGAGATGGGTGGAGAGTATGGTCATCTGTTTGAGCTTGTAGCGTGCATATCTGTATGTGCGGAATCTCCCACGCGTGGGGAAGTTATACTGTTTAAGGTTTCTTTTTAAAAACAGGGTGATAATGCCGCTAAGAAAATAGACATTATTGTGGGTGAAAGAAGAGGAACCGGAAACCGAATCCTAAATAGGAAACATGCGATAAGTCTCTACTCCTGTTCAAAAGATTGTCAAAGAGTATGACAGATTCGGAAGCAAAATGACCGTGGTTTCACAGGTTTCTTTGTGTGTCTTTTAGGAAACACAACATTTTAGAACTGTTTTCCCCCTTACCGCGGTTACGCTTATATATATATATATATATATATATATATATATATATATATATATATATATATATATATACAATCGATACATAGGGCCAGTGTTGGATGCGCAATTTTTTATTCTTATCTGAGTACTGGGATTCCAAACAACAAAAACAACGCATATTTTAAATGAAGCTTATAAAAGGTTATTCTCTGGAGAAAATTAGAAACAGAACGTCAGTTGAAATAATTCAGAATTATCAGAAATGTACCCTAGCAAAAAAATGTTCACTGTTCATTGCATGAAGTTTTTGTTTTATTAAATTAATTAAGTGTTCTTAGTGCTACGTGAAATGTGTGTAGAGACTTACTTAATGATAGCCAGCCTAATGTTTTTTTGTCAATGCGTAAATTAGAGGTAACTGCTGTTTGTTGCCTTCTGTTGCGTGCGTGGACAAGGGCTAAATCAACCCCTGCTAGCTGCCGTCTCTTCCATTGTGTGCGCGTGTGCGTACATACGTGTAGATTAAACTAGCTTTCGAAATTGATTTGAGCTCTGAGAAGCAGAAGTGTTCAATTTTTATATTCGTAAGAGGGATCCAAATTCAGATTTCACGTAGAGGTGTGATTTTTTTTCTATACAACGTTTGAGTTGTTAAAAATGATTTTACACCATCCCGAAAAAACTATTTTTATCGAATTTGAGACAAAGGTGAAGATTGTTATTATTGTTATTTTCTAAATGGTCCAGAAATAAATTGTGGCATTTGTTCTTGTAATGATTGTTTATCAAACAAAACTTTGAAGGAATATTATTGTCTGAAAAAAAAAGCAAGTAAGAAGAAAGGAGTTCAATTGCCGGGAAGTGCGAGAGAAGAAGCTGTTGGAGTAGAAGAGGCGCTTACACAAGCATTTTACCAAAGGAAGGCGGGAGTGTCACTAGCACGCAAGGGGTTATAGAGAGTGAGAGCAAGAGTAAAGAGTGTTGTTTGAGGAAAGGATATAGAGAAGGACGGGGTTCAGGATCAAGGCATCAAAAGATGTCGATTAACATTACATTTGAATATTTAAAGATTATACCCATCAGGGAAGCGAGTAAGAAGAAGGGAGTACCCCTGCCGGGAACTGCGAGAGAAGAAGCAGTTGGAGTAGAAGAGGGGATTACATTTAACTGTTTCGACAGTGAAAGCAGGGAACCCTACACTTAAATTTATGAAGTTGGGGTACCAGTGAAAATAACTCGTCAGAGCAGTTGCTATGAAAATATTTGCAGAAAAAACAGAGGGAAGCCACATCATATCTGTAGTCGAGATTCCAGGTCAGGAGATATAATATTGCATATCCGTCTTTGGATTTTGTCGTGGACCATGAGATGAACAGCGGGGTCACCAGATCTATATGGCAACATATAGAGACAAGTAGGATTTAATTTTTATAAGGGTCTTACATTATTTGTTGTTAATTGGATAATTAACATGAATGGAAATAAGATAAGTGTTAATAGAATCGGTTTCATGCCTGTGTCTGTGCGTATGTCTGTATGTATATATTTGAGGAGGAATCAAAGATCGTTACTTAGCATTTCAAGCCGATCTCATCGCCATATTCCGTCGCAGAGCAAAACCCTGACTGCATTTGCTTCCTTTTTATGGAAGAGCGTAGAATGCTGGTGAACTGGAAGTTATCCGGGATTGGACTATAAATTGCCAAGAGCAGTCGCAATGGGTTATTAAAAATGAGGAACGTTATAGCTGATGTATGGTACAGAAAATCAATAACCGATCAGTAGGGCCGGGTCAACGTGGAGAAGGGCGAATGATGTTGAAAGACTCGAAACGCCTAAAGGACCTCGTCTAAAAACATCATTGATGATGTTTGTCAAAGTCCGAAACAGATGTATTTCACGAAAAATAAAACTGGTTTAGATAAGTTAGTAAAAAAAGAAAAGAAAAAAAAAGGTGTGTTCGTAGTGTAGTGGTTGTGTCAGAAAGTGGAATCCTGACGCTAAAGTCAAATTCCAGTTCATTGCACTCGTTTTCGCACAAATACCTTTGGGGAAGCTATGAAATCATTTCTCCCCTCCTCCTGTTATGGGTTAAATAGCAAAACAGACTGGGTTCTATAGCTTTGGTTGGCAACAAAGTTGAAAGAAAACTTTGAATTCAAAACCGGTTTTGTGTGTATAAGACTACTACACACTTGAAATATTAATCCACATAAGAACCCCCCCTTTTATTACAGTGAGGTCCAGCCTATATAAAGCATTGAGTGCCAATAGAAAGAGGGGATTACAACTTAAGATTCTCATTTTATGCAGATAACTGGGGAAGATATCGGTTAAACCTAGAGTTGAACAGCTTAAGATCTGGCAATAACACCCCTTAAAATACCTGACAGGGAAAGCACAGAAGGAAACCTTTTTATTTTCCCGTGAGGTCTCCCCCTGTACAAGGCTCGGGGTCACTTGAGATAAAGGGTTATTGTTGTGGTCTTGTTAGGGCCAGAAATAAAGGCACAGAGAGAGGAATTGAGTTAAATATATTAACAGAAACAGTAATACAAACGTGAGTGTTACAGTAAGAATATTCAGTCCAACTCTCAGAGCTGACTTCTGGAAAATTTTCCCCCAAAAAGACAGTACCTGCTCCTATTTATAGCTGGGAGCGTCCATGCGTGTATGGGTAAATTGCCATAACAGTTATAGAGTAAGAAGTACATTTTATGCCTATACCTAGGAATGAGGGTAGTTTGCTACAATTTGAGTGGCATGGTGGTTCCTAGTCGTGAAGATTCGAACTGGCGGAACCAAGGAATGCAGTTCGTCTGACGACTATCCATGAAAGTAGCGATAGAGTAGTGGGAAGCATGGTACATCCCGTGTATGCGAGAAGAATTGCAGAGTGGAAAATAATTTATCACTCAGAAGGACATGGAAACGCCTTTAGACCTCTGTCGAAACTGGAAAGTGAGGACTGGACAGCTCCTGCTTAAATATGACAACAGTACTTGATTTGTCTCTTGTTAGGGTAGGGGATAGCATGTGGAGTGAGATAGTTACTGGAGAGGTAGAGTGATTTTTTTAATTTGGGGTTCATGGGCTTCTCCTCTAGTTTTTAGTGGGTCCGTGAAGATCAGATAAAAATTAACATTTATAATCGCTATACAGTCCTTGTCTCAATCAAGTGTATCCCATTTAAAGAAATAAAAAATGCATCCTACCACTGCTTGAGAGAAAACGCACCCAGTTTTTACTTACAGTGCCGACTGCTAGGCGTCTCTTCACTTGCTGTTAGGTTAATATTCACCATTTAAACGGTATCATCATTCTCTGCACGACCGCCATATTTTGCCACTCCATATGTGTAAGTGATAATTCCCATTTTTCACGTCTTATCCCGACTTGATTATCTTGGTGGGGAATAATTGACCACAATTTCTTTCAAACGTGATGCATGTGAAGTGTTCATGAGTTTGCAGTGTGGAGAAATTCACATACATTATTCGGAAAGACCAATCAGACTGTGAGCAACTGCATGTACGACGGGGGACAAAAAAGTAACCGGAATCGTTTTCTGTGTGACAAGCCCGTAGTAGGCTTCCACCGCTAGATGCCACTTGAGGTAAACCCTCAGGCATCAGTGTCCTAACTGGTGTCATAGTGGGAAGATAAACAGCGCTGTAGTTCACATTTGTTTTGAAGTGTTTCAAGCCTTTTCGTCTATTTTTACCATGGCTGAAAGGATGCCTATCGTAAACTGAAAGAACAGTTGGAAGTTGATCCTGACCTTTTTTCGAAGGTCATCACTGGTGACGAAAGCTGGTGCTATGGCTACGACCCGGAAATGAAGCAGTAATCAAATCAGTGGAAGCATCCAACGTCACCACGACCCCCAAAAAGCGCGTCAAGTGAAGTCCAATGCCGAGACGATGCTGATTTTCTTTGATGTCAAAGGGGTTCGCGACAAAGAATTTGTTCCTCCTGGTCAAACTGTTAACCGGGCTTTTTATTTGTAAGTCTTGAAGCGTTTGCGAGACAAGGTGAGACGAAAACGCCCTGACCTGTGGCAAAGTGGAGGGTGGTGCTTGCATCATGACAATGCGCCAGCGCATACCGCCTTAAGTGTGAGACAGTTTCTAACCAAGAATGGTATGACCCCATTTCCACACCCACCCTATTCACCCGATCTCACCCCCTGTGACTTTTTTTTGTTCCTCCGAATGAAGAAAGTACACAAAGGGGAAACGTTTTGCAGATGCGGAAGAGGTTAAGAAGAAAACAACGGAGTCATTAAAAAATATAACTTGAAAAGATTTCCAGGACTTCTTTGAACAAATGGAAAACACGTCTGCACCGGTGCATTGCTTCACATGGAGAATACTTTGAAGGGGATAAAAATATAAACATGCAACAATAAAGGAATAAAATTATATGACACAATTCCGGTTACTTTTGGGTCCCCCTCGTATGTCTATCTATAAAGATCTAGTTTTTATAGGGGTCCGTTATTAAAAGCATCCGTGACTGAAAAGGTTTAAGATTGGTTTGGTTTGGTTTGTTTTACGGCATATTAACCTCAATAGGGTATTTAATTCCGACAACATTTTTATTGCTTGTAATGTTTTTCTTCAAAAATCTGTTTCTAGGAATATTTTTTCTTGAAGAAATCTATAGCTGGTATATTTTTTTCAAAGAATGTATAGCTCTTTTTATTGCTGGTATTTTTTTAAGTATTGCTGATAATAATTTTTCCTTCAAAAATTATGGCTGGTAATAATTTTTTTTATTACAAAGTATTTCTGGTATTAAAACCTATTTTTACATAAGTTTGAGGATTGACTATTTGCCCATAGCTGGGACCCTAACAAGTGCTACCAATGCGGAACAGGTTGGACCTGGGAACACCAGCAATTAAGAGGTGGTCCCATGCTCCTCAAAACCCCCTGATTAGAGGCCTTGCTGCTGGATGTAGTTTATCGTCTTACCCAGGACGCGGATGTAGTTTAACTCTTACCCAGGGCCGGGAAAAAGTTTAAGAACCACGTATTTAGATGCTGATATTGTTGTATTATAAATCACAAGTGGGAGATTTGTATTTTTGGGTAGAGATTTGTATTTAGGGGTTGGTAGAAGAATAGGCTGAATGTGCAAAAATTCCTCTGACACAGAAGTGAAAATAACATAGTGAGTGGATATAGCTAGAACGATTTGCTATAATGGATTTTCTAGGTGTCATTTTTCCTCGGTTTGTGCACGATAATGGCTCTCCACAACGTCCTATATTTGTAGGTCTCATTAACGTTTGTGTGTGTTTTTTGATCATCCCTTTCAGACCGCGTTTAACCATCCATTCACACAAACTCGTCAGGACCTTCTTAACATTCCACGCTCATATCGAAGGCCGATATGAGCATGGAATGTTAAGCAGGTGCTTATCACCTCCCATAAATACTGATAACTGTTCAGTCGCCACTATACTTGTTCTCATTAACAGATTTCTTAAATCTCCAATATTATTATTACTGCAATGATTCTTCACTTCGAACTCGAAAACCGTGTCCTTGAGTCAAACTATTTTAACCTAACTAAACAAAGACGATGCGTTAAAAAAATCAAATAGCTACATATTAGATGGTTACGACGTTACCAACAGTTCGAAATTAATTCAACAGGATGCCTTATATATAACATAATTATCAAGATCCCGTAATCAGGGTCGTTGTATAGAATGTAGCTTAATGGAGGTCAGGGTTGTGGAAAACATAGACTGATGAAGACCAGACCTGAGAGAAGCATAGCGTGATGGAGACCATCGTTGAGAAAAATATAGGCTGATGGATGCCATCGCTGTGGAAAACAGCGTGATGGCGACCATAGCTGAGACAAAGATAACGTGAAGGAATCCATTGTTGAGGAAAATATAGCTTGATGGAGACCATCGTTGACGCACTCATTGCGTGAATTAATCCACTGTCGAGGAAAACAACAAAAATCTTTGAGACAAAAATAGTGTAAAGTATTCCATTGTTGACGAAAACACCTTGACGGTGTGCATTGTTGAGAGGAAAATCGTGTGAAGAAATCCATTGTTGAGATAAACAGAGCATGAGGAAGACCAACATTTTTTTTAAATTCACAGTTGTCTTTCACCTTGACATATGGACCTAAGATAAACATTCCAGTCTGTTGTAAAGATGTTGTCATTTAGAATTTTCTTTCCTCTATACAAGTTGCCGCTCAAGTCAACGAAGCCATGTCTGTTCTGCTTTTTGAGCCGTACCCGTAGCCATGTGTTTTTCAAACAGGTAACGAATTTCTGTGCACGTGGAGATTATCTCTGGCAGCCAAGTAATACGGACAGAATTTAACAGAGTTTTTCCGAGGTATCACCCTTGGGCTTTTCTCGAATAACCATACGACGTTATTTTGGAAGAATTTGGATTCTTCACAGATATCAGCGGCTCATAAGAACAACTGGTGCCAAATGGAGACCATGCGATGCCAAAATGGAGTCATATTTGGTACTGATAAGGATTGTCGTCCCAACCACTAACGAAAGAAAAAAAAAATGTATCAAATATTATCCGAATTCACCACTGGCGCTACTTACTCCACCAGCTCATGCTCGTTAAACAACTCTCACTGTTCTTCTTGTGGTTTTCTAGTTGTGGTCTAAAATATTATTTAGCTTATTCGGACTATTGTCCTCATCTTTGTCGCCATATTTATCACAACGTTTCGGCCGTTGTACGCTCCGGTCTTCTTCAGGTGGTTGGAATGTCGAACTGAACACTTTATTTCGGTCACTGGGGTAGACTGTTCTAGTTCCACGTCTAATGGATGTCAGTTATCTCCTGTTAATTCCTCTCTCCGAGTTCTCCGCCACCTTAACCAGGTATTGAACTCACAATCTTTGGGTCCCGTCACTAGATGTAACTAACGCCTTTATCTACTCTGCCGTGTGTCCTTGAGGACATCTGTGTATGAATATAGATAGATAATGGTCTAACAATGTTTAAATTTTAACGTTTTAAATATTTTCCGTGTTTTTACTCTTTCTGATAATGAGATCGATCTTCGATGGATATCGATCGCACTATATCAGTGACCTTGTGCCATACGAAACTATTCTCCGCAAATATTGATAAAGAGCGGCGCTTTTGCGCGCAATTATTTCGAGTACCACTGAAGTGAGTTCAATGTAAAATTTTGCAGATATCCTTCATATATTTTAAGTTTCTAGCTTTGTGCGATTAAGTGTTAAACTCAAAGTAAATATACAGCGTTCATGCGGGCACTTTTTCTTTAGTGAAACACTCGACTGCACAGGCCGGTGGGCGTTGTTTTACACTATTTGGGAAATAGGGTTTTCTGCTCAGGTGCGTGTGTCTTCTGGGTGTGACGTTCAAACTAATAACAAAAAAATGTCTGTCTTTGTGTACGTGTTTTCTTTTTAACCATCTCATCCCAAGCAAGGCAATATAGCCACACGGACGCAAAATATTACTGAGTGTTAAAGAATATGACAAAAAAAAATGTTATTAAGCAGAGACGCCAATAAAAGAATAGGAATTAAGAATATAGAAGATAACGATTGATATTATGTTTAAATTTTTTCAGGGAAATGTTAAATGTTGTCAGGAAATCCAGAAGCTGGAAGAAAGTTCCTCAGGCGTGAATTGTGGTAGAAGAAACTGTTAGCATAGAACTTACGGTTACATCTTGCCATTTCAGCTGTAAAAGGCCGCCAATCTAGAACTGTGCTTAAATTCCTAAATTCTAGGTACCATAGAGGAAAGTTCATCAGAACAATAACCATGAAAGTATTTATAGAAAAGGCACGGGAATGCTAAGTTACGGCGGTGAGAAAGAGACTGAAGAGGAGATGCAAGTTCAGGGCCAATAATATTGCTGATACTTCTTTGGATTTAATCAAGAATCTTTAAATATATAACAAGATCACCAGAACAGATGTGGCAGCAATATTCAAAACAAAGACGAATGGTAGGCCTAGATAGATTCAGGAGATAAAGATTGTCTATCACGATCCAGTGAAGCAAATTTCTGAGCTGCAGACCTGTCAAACTGATTCAATATAATGTTTCCAATTTATGTCAGCGGAAAACGTGTGTTTGTGTCGCTGCTTTTATATATATATATATATATATATATATATATATATATATATATATATATATATATATATATATATATATGTGCAGATATGAATGTACGTGAGAGAATCATGGAAGATTGAAGTTTAAAGACAGTAAAATCGACCTTGCTAATCGAACGCTCCTCTGTGGTTCAATCGGTTAAGGCACATTATATATATATATATATATATATATATATATATATATATATATAATGTGTTACAAATATAGTTTTAAGGTATACTATATATTTATGGGTTAAAGTTCTCAATATCAGGGATAGAGCGTATTTAATTGTCATGGGTCCTTACCTATAACTACCTAATGAACTCTTCCTAACACTATGTATACTACGCCTCTCAAGAGAGAGCGTCGAATTGAGTCGAGCCGATAGTAGTTCACTCCAAACCAGACTGACAGTCAGACTAACACCTTCAACATCTTGTATTATTATTTAGTGTAATATACCTTCGTTATTTCTACTCTTATGTTCGTATTGTTCTTCCTTGGTCCTAACCTGGACCATAACAGTGGCGACGAGTATATTGAAGAAACGAATTCTACGCGGAGGATATATATATATATATATATACATATATATATATATATATATATATATATATATATATATATATAAGTGTAGAGATTCGTCTTCAGCTGGACGGATTAAGCTCTCTGTCCGCAGGCAGAGAGCATTCCCAGACGAAAAAGGGAAAAGTCTCGTGCCGAGAAACACCTACTCGACCCCGTTTTATACATAGTCTACTGGGAATTTGGGGCTGAGCCCATTCGCTCGGGACCCCCCACATTAAATTCATTCTTGTGCTACACCTGACTTCGTGGGGTATTTGGCAGATACCGTCTGCAGTCTACAGTTGAAAATTCATTGGGGAATTCATTTGCATCACTTCTAGTAGTTGAATACTTCTTCTACGCGCAGCTACCGAATCTTATATGTGTTGTTCTTCTCCTAAGTATTACCAACCTTCGTGTGATTATTTTATTCCCAAGGTTCCAACACTATGGTACCTAGAATTCGTGAATTTAAGCGCAGTACTAACTTTTCGCTTGTAGAACCCCATTCGAGTTCCATGCTTCCCAGTCAACTTTGAACTTCAAAAGTTTAAATGCAATGTCAATCGCTATCTATTGTCGGCTTGATTACTCTTCTTCTGTTCTCGCTCCTTAGTAATGTTTCTGTTTTGTAATACATTTGCACCCAGTAACCTCTTATATCTTAGTCGCTTTACCTCCTTGTTTGGGGTGAATGCGATTGAAAAAAATAATAATTTTGAAGTAGTTAAATTTGATATCCAGTGTTTCTTCGGGTCAAAAGTGAAGAATTTTAAGCCCGAGGCATCAACAGTTTGAGCGATAGACAGGATTATTGTATCGATAATAGTGAAAAAAATATTTTATTCATTAAATATATCGATGACGATATATTCAAATGCGACAGGACTTTCTTCCCAATTCTAAGATATCGAAAGCTGGTTTTCCAGGCAAAAAAACAAAAAACAAAACAAAGCAAAAAAAAAAAAATAACACGATTCAGATAGAATATTGTCGCAATACAATCCTAGTTTCCTAATTACTAATATATATAATAATAATATAATCTCTATCAATAAATGCAGGATGTGTGTGTGTGTGTGTGTGTGTGTGTGTGTAACGAATGCATTGCCGCAATTTTCGACGGATTTGCACCAAAATTTACATGCACATGCTCCAAGTTAGCGGGAAGGCCAAGACTTTGCATTTCGCAACTCCCATCGATAGTGAAAATAATCGATTGTTTCATGCTTCTATGACAGTTTTCATGTAGTTTGCGGCAATTTTCTACTGGCCAGAGTGACAGCCTATAGCTGGCTGCCACGAATAGGCAGGGAGATTCTATTAGCCAACGTGAGAGCCAACAGCTGACTGACACGAATGTTAACTAGCATGCTAGCATGCAAAAAATCGATAACTGCATTCGTCACAAGTGGGAATAATGTAAAACTGCATTGCACTTTACTCCAATTGGCTCATTCGCTTGCTTAAGCTCAACGTTGATTCTGATTCCACAGAACTGAGTTGGGTGTGAAAAAGTATTTGTTGTTAAAATTCTTTTTTCATTCGGTTTTTCCAGTTACGAGTCCTTTTTCATTTTGTTTAGTTCTTTTTTTCGTAACAGATTTAATGTTTAGTATAGAGGTTAGAAAAAAATCTCAGTGTGAGATAGGCAAGAAGTAAGGCATGTAGCAACATCAGCACAGCAAAGGGCACTTCTTTAAAGGCAAGGAAGGGCAAAAATATTTTAAGTCAAGTGATAGCGATTGCTGTATGAGTCGTACGATTTTTGAATCGAGCACGGGCAACGCCGGGCCATGCTGCTAGTACATATAATATATATAATCCTCGTTTCCTAATTACTAATATATATATAATAATAATATAATACATGTAATATGTATAATCCTAGTTTCCTAATTACTAATATATCAAACCTCGTGCCAACTAAAACATTTTTTTTTGTTCGTTATATATCCGACCAATTTCTGAATTTAAAAACGCGGTCGTCTTCCCTTTTACCGAAAGTAACTTGATGTCAGGTCGTATGGATTCCAGAAGAATCTTTGAGAATGCAATGTGAACTCAGATGGCTTGACATTCTCAGCAGTCGCGATTTCGAATTGTTGACACGCAAAACCCGGATTCACTGAGGCAAGCCGGTAACAAGTCGCCTCTCAACCAAGATTGATGGGTGCTTCGTAGCAAGCATAGTTTCACATTGCATAATTACTGTCTTGTCATAGCATGCTTCTAGCACGGTAAAATATAAACCAACTCTACAACATAGGCGTCTTTGTTTAACGCGTAAGTGCACGTGAGCCACCTGGATCTAAATAATCCGTATTGGGGCAAAGTTTGGCGTCGTTGGAACTTCTAGGTTGCAAATTTGGCGAATTCGATAGAATATAAATCGAAACTTCAAAAATTCCTCAAGGTAAAATTATTGTTGTTCATGAATTCTTAGACAATCTGCGAAAATTTATCTTCAACATCAATACTAAAAAAAAAAATAAAATTATTACATCGGCCATATTGCACTACACTATCTCGTAAGTTAACTTGTCACTTGACGAAACTTAGTGCAATTCGTGCACATATAGATTACAGGCACCACAGTACAACTATAAACATAAAATATTCAATATATAAAAAATGTATTAACGTAAAAAATTTAATATTCAAAAAACGTTAACAACGTAAAATATTTAAAATGAAAAAATAAAAACCCATAAATGCATTCTTACATTAACAGCTTCGCAGCTTCAACCCTTACATAAAACGTCACTTCCAACTGATTCATACTTTCAGTTCTCTATAAAATAACAGGATGTAGCCAACAGAATATACCCTGCCACATGGTTCTTGATAATGACTGATAACGTCGAAAGTACCTGAACAAAACAACTGTGATCTTGATTTTTTTTTACAATGATTCTCGCCTTGAACGAGGCTCAAGAGCCATTTGAGGTAGATGGTTATTGCATAATTGGGGAATATAAAGTTTAACATGATCGGGAAAGCATGTTCTTGGAATTTAGTTACAAAATCCAACGGTTCGTAGGAGAAACTGCTCGAGTGGAACATACAGCTCACTAATGGAATCTCCTACAGAAGGCAGCAAAGGAGAGCAAGAAGAAGGGACTAAGCATAGACTACAAGAAGAGAGAATGCATGGTCATCAATAAAAGGATGAGCCCGAAATGCGATTGCAGGTCGGTTACAATAAAATTAAACAGGCGCGGAAATTTAAATATCTTGCAAGTGTTTTGACAGAAGACAATAAGTACAATGCTGAAAATCCTCGAAAACATATTGGGATAGACAAAAACGCATTCCAAAAGCTAGGCAGAGTCTTGCGAGACAGGAGGATTTTTGGTAACCAAAGAAAAGCATACTGAGCTGCTACGTGACATCTGTCCTCCTACACGGCAGCGAAAGTTGGACGGTCTTCTCAAAGATGAAGAAGTGACTCGAGATGACAGAGGTATGGTTCTACGGAAGGATGCTAAGGATATCATAGACCAAACGTGGGAGCAGCAATGAGGTTTTGGAAAGGATGCAAACAAGGAGGAAGCTTATACTTAACACCAGGAAGAAGCAGCTGACATTTCTGGGACATATAATGAGAAAGGAGGGTTTGGAGAATCTGATACTCACAGAAGTAAAGAGGGGCAAAGTAAAGCAACGCATGGCATACCTAGCGGCTTTATGGAAGTGGATGACAGAACAGGGTCTGGAGGAAGGTAGCAAAGGGACAAAAGTTATTGAAAGATACAAGAGATAGTGGGGAAGTGGACAGCCATGATCACCTACGTCCTGAAAGGACATGGTACATAAAAAGAAAGAAAGAAATGGAATACGAAGCGAATGAGGGTGGTTCGCTATAATGGGTGTGCTATTTTGGGTCTTAGCCGTGAAGGTTAGGGATGAACTTCGTCTGAACACTCTCCATAGATTTGTCATGTAATTATATAACAATTATCTTATCCTTAGATTAGTCAAGTGACACACGTGATACACGCTTGGGTGATCATGACTATTTCGATTCATGAATGACTAAGCAATATATTTTCCTGCATTAGGTTGCCTTTTCTTTCCACAGTAGACTAGTAGCCAACCAAGGCTATAGGAAAAAGATTTTAAAAAATGGTATTTTCACGTAAGTGAAGGTAAAGAAAGCGACTGGAATTCTAAATCGGCTCTCCTATTTCTCATTCAAAGCCGATATACATGAAACAATAACGCACATCCTTGGATAATGTTCCTTAAATAAAACGTCAGGTTGTCGATAAATGTTCTAACAACCACCTCCGTGTTAAAAAAAATAAATAAATAAATGCTTTTCTGCAATATTTTAAACTAACAGCATAAACTACAAGAAGACAGAATGCATCGGTCATCAGCACAAAAACCCGACATATTTACAGGTCGGGGACACTAAAATCAAGCACGTCCGGAAATTTAAATATCTGGGAAGTGTTTTGACAGAGGACAATAAGTAGGACGCTGAAAATCCGAAGACGTATTGGGATGGCCAAAAACGCGTTCCAAAAGCTAGGCAGAATATTACGAGACGTGAGGATTTATTTGGCAAGAAAGAAAAGAGTACTAAGCTGCTACATGAGTTGAGATGAATTAAACTTTGAATCAGCTAATTTTCTTTTCTCAACGTTTCAGAAAATAACATTTTCTTTTCGAAAAGATTTTTAATAAAGAGAATTATGTGTTGGCAGATTTTTCAATATCGATGATTTCATCGATTTTACTGATAATCAGGAAAAATGCTTCCAACCAAAGCAAATTCCCTTTGAAATACAACAATGTGTTTTGCTTATTATAGTTATTAAATTTAAACAGTTCACTTGGAATTAAATCTAAAATAAAATCTTTCAGAAAAATTTTGTCATCTTTAAAATGCAATATAGTAAAGGTATAAAAATTATGGTCACGCTTTAAATATTTTAAATTTTAAAGATTACTATGTAGTTAAAAAATACATAAAAACAGCGTTTACACTTTGTTATACAATTTTTTAACAACGCTCTCTTAGATAAATTTTCCAAACATCAGGTTGTCAATAAATGTGTCAACACCTCATAAACGCCTTGCTTTTCTGCAATATTTTAAACTAAAAGTTTGTAATATTTGTTTCAATTTAAATTGATTAAACATTAAATTACGTAATTTTTCTCAACTGACGTGTAAGAAAATTTATATTTACTTTTGAAAGTCTTTTTTGATAATCATAAAGACATGGTGTGTTGACAAATTTGTCAATATTGACGATTTTTTCCATTTTACTTATGATCAGAAAAATTGTTCCAACCAATGAAAATTCAGTTTGAAATGGATCAAAGTTCTTTACTTATTGGAAATTTAAAATTTGATCCGTTAGCATTGAATTAAAACGAAATAAAAGCTTCAAGAAAGATATTTTCATTTTTAAAATGAATTTCAAACCATTGGAAGTATATATATATATATATATATATATATATATATATATATATATATATATATATATATGTATATATATATATGAATTACACAGAATAGAAATCCAAAATTACCTCATTTGAATAGCTATTTCAACCAACAAATCCTATGCTGTTGGCATTGTTAACTCAGAAATGTATATATCTATATCTATCTATCTATATGTGTGTGTAAACGTATCTCAAAATGCAGACACGAAAACAAATTTTTAATCCGTTGCTTAAAAATTTAAAACTAAAAATGAACACAAAAATAAAATAAAATGAAACAAAAAAACAACAAATAAAAAGAATATATAAGTAAAATAAATGACTCAATAATAACCAATACATAAGTAAATTAATTAAGTAAACGAGAAATAAATTAACAAAATACGAACGCAGGCACACATAAGCAAAACCAATACAAATAATAAATTAATCAGTAATAAATAACGAAAAAAAGTAAACAAAAATGCTAGAGAATAGATAGAAAACTGCATCAGGAACCACAATTATTTCCACTCAATGGCACCTAGAATAATTCGAAACAACACCGTTACCGCCCATCCACATCGATAGAATAATACCCATAATGCACCACTGTCGTATATATAAATGGCCGAGCCAAAACACAAGGCACATGAGCTAACGATTGCGTTTATTTATGAAACAGACAGTCAGCGCTCTGCGTTGATTTATTGTCCAAATAAATTTATTCATTATTTATCTACTTTTTATCGCTGATATTGAGCACTTTAATATACAAATATTTAATACCTTAAAACTAGATTTTAATATATATATATATATATATATATATATACACACACACACACACACACATATATATATATATATATATATATATATATTGGAGGATATTAAACTGAAAACATGTCAAAATCGCTACGTTAAATTAAAGTACATAAATTAAGAAAAATGAAGCAAATTTGACGAGTTTTCGATGTAATATCTTATAAAAAATAATATTGCTCTACTTTGTAACGAGCCCTCTTTTAACTTAAATGTTACAAATGTTGGAATTGTACTCTATTCGTTCTCATCTTACCTGTATATATATATATATATATATATATATATATATATATATATATATATATATGTATGTGTGTGTGTGTGTGTGTGTGTGTAATAATCCTTTGGTAAGTAATACAAGTGAATCTTATTAATAAAAATCTCAAAACTGATTCACCGAGAGACCTCGATCATTATCGAAACATAGCATATATTACGTCCAATAGGAATTGTAAAGTGTGACCCACACTGGAAAAAAAAAAGTTTTTTGAAAAATATGAATAAAAGTTCAAAGTTCTATTTAAATTTTTGCACATACAGCATTCCACTATCCATGCTCAGATAAACCTAGTTAAACAACAGATTCCATACGTTTTTATTTTAAATAATGTACAACAAGAACGCCCACCAATGACACGAAGTAAATTTAAAACCTGCTCGACGTTAAAAAATGTCAAAGCCTATTGGCGGTAAAAACTCGTTCGTTTCCATTAACTTCCTGGTCAACATTTTTGTGAGTCTTATAATCTTTGCTTTATATATATATATATATATATATATATATATATATATATATATATATATATATATATATACAGTGGGGGGAAATAAATATTCGTACACTTGAAAAATTGTACTTTTATAAATGTAAAAGCCTTAAATAAAACAAATCTCGGCACATTTTATGTATAAAGACGCATACTATTAAAAAATAATAATAAACTTAATTAATTCTTATTCTAACAAATTAATGGATTTTTTTAATTCTAACTAGTGAAAAAAGTAGTCGTACAAACCACATATTAGAATAAAATAATCAATTAATTATGAAAAAGGTATATTCTAGAATGTTCTAGTAATGTTATCAGTAATTATAGTTAACGCCATTAGCCATTATCAGATAATTCTGCAATTTCTAGTCTTACGAGAAGGTTCTGATAATGCCTTAAGGTAAACAATTGACTATTTCATAAAAACAACACATTTTGTCTCTTTGGAAAGATGGGAACAGTTACAGAACGATTTCTAACAACCTGAATATCCCTTTTGCTACAATTGCTTCGTTGATTGCAAGTTTTAAAACTGGTAACAGCGTCGAAAACCAAAGACGAACAGGTGCCCCAAGGAAGATTTCTCTAAGATCAGCAAGGATATTAGAACTCCAGATCCAACAAAATCCACAGGTTACCCGAAAAGAGCTGCAAGGACATCTGCGTGCATTAGGGATTAAAGTAACCAAGCGTACAATAAGTAATGAACTACACAAAAACAGTCTGAAATCATGCATCCCAAGGAAGACTCCACTCCTCTTGAAACGACACAGAGATGCTTGGCTAAAATTCGTTAGAGAGCATAAGGATAAACAATATTCGTTTTGGGAAAAGTACTATGAACAGATGAAAGTAAAATAGAGTTCATTGGTCATAATTATCGAAATCATTTGTGGAGGAAGGACGGTAAATCCTACTTACCAAAAAAAAAAAAAAACGTTACAAACTGTAAAGTTTCGTGGTGGCAGTATCATGATCTGGGGCTGTTTTTCTGAAAAAGATGTTGGCAGAATATCAATAATAGTTGGCAAGATGAATGCCGAAAGATACCAGAAAATCCTGCAAGACAATTTAATGCATTTTGTTGAGAGACTACTGATTGGGCTTTCTAACTGGATAATGATCCTAAACATACCGATATAGATCTACAAGGAAATGGTTAGCGGAAAGTAACGTTGATGTCTTGCAATGGCCAAGTCAGTCCCCAGACTTGAACCCAATCGAGAATTTATGGTGATATTTGAAAATTCAAATTGGGAAAAGAGCACCAACAAATATCAAGAATTTGAATGCAATGTGCGAAGAAGAATGGGACAAAATACCACTCAATGTGTGCAAATCATTAGTTGAGACGTACAGGAATAGACTGGTAGCTGTTGAACTCAATAAAGGATATTCCACAAAGTATTAAATTAAGTTAATATGCTTTATTTGTTTTGTACGAATACTTTTTTCATCAGTTAAAATTTTAAAAAATGCGTTAATTTCTGTTAGAATAAGAATTTATTATTATTAGAATTTTAGGTTCTTCATTCAACGCCATCACTTGATAAGACACCAGAATTGTTGAAACAAAATGGTTATTTTTATAGTGATATTATAACATATTTATGTTATAATTTTCGAATAAACAATTATATTTCCTCTACTCTGTATTGAGCACTCTTTTAAGAATAGTATTAGTTGTTTAAATAAATTAAAGTTGTTTAAATTTGTAAAGTTGTTAAATTTAAGTTGTTTAAATTGTCTTATGAACATTAACTTTGTTGAATGCGTGTTGTTGAATTTGTGGATCCTATCATCATTAGGTTGGTGCAAAAATAATGACGTAATAATGTCGTTTTTGACGTATTTTTTAATATATATGTATATATATATATATATATATATATATATATATATATATATATATATATACATATATATTAAAAAATACGTCAAAAACGACATTATTACGTCATTATTTTGTATATATATATATATATATATATATATATATATATATACATATATATTAAAAAATACGTCAAAAACGACATTATTACGTCATTATTTTTGCACCAACCTAATGATGATAGGATCTACAAATTCAACAACACGCATTCAACAAAGTTAATGTTCATAAGACAATTTTTTTTAACAACCCTCAATATTGAATACTTAACGTAACCAAAAATAATATCGCTAAAATAAGCAAAAACATCCTCGAAAGATCATGCAAATTCACTAAAAACACTCAAGGAATTAACCATTGGCACAAAACAGCTGAAGCCAGAGAATGGTTTACCAATACAAAAAGAAAGAATGAACATACATTCATTCAATTCGATATTTGCGATCGCGAAATAAATATCATAACGCCGGTACAAAACAAAAATACTTTTCCACAATGGTTATCTGTGGACCAAAAGTAATAACCCGGAATTTTGTACTGCTGTGGGATCTTGTGACTCAGCGGAAGCGTGTGTATTAGTTGGAATTCTATTATAATTAGATTTATTTTCGGCGCCAAAGACACTTTATCGATCAACTTTATCGATGTAACCTTAGAACTGAATAATGGTTATTATAAAGAATACACAAAGGATGTATACAACCGTAGATACATCAGTAAAGAATCAAACATCCACCATAAAATTTTAGATAATTTACATAAATCAGTCCAAGCAATAAGGAACTATTTGATGCGTCTAAAATTAAATATATACAGACTTTAGAACTAAGCCACCGTAAAATAAATTTTAAATATTTAGAAATGAATAAAGATAAAGATGAGCAGAAATACCTTAAACACAACATTATATAGTTTAATCCACGTATTAACCATAATGCCAAAACTAATATCGGTAGATTTTTTTTGTAAATCTAATTCATAAACAATTTAACCGTTCGCCAAAACTAAAAACGATTTTTAATAAAAAAAAAAAAACATTGTTAAGATCAGCTATAGCTGCGTTAACAACATAGAAAAACCCATCTGTAATCATAATAACATTACATTAAACGAACATATTTCCATCAAAGAAAGCGGCAATTTCTCAATAAATAAATGCGACTGCCGAAAAAATACGATCTGTCCTTCAAACAGTAAATGTATAATCGATAATATTGTATATCAAGCAAACATTTCGATAATGATGTTAACTTTTATTTTTGTTCAACGGAAAATCCTTGGAAATTTCGTTTATAGCATCAGGGATTGACTTTAAATAATTTAAAATACCAAAACAGCACTGCGCTCTCCAAATGTTTCTGGCAATTAAAGAAAAGGGCATCTCACTATCAATCAACTGGAAAATTATATTTAGGGCTAAGGCTTATAACTGTAAAAGAAACAAATGCAATCTATGCCTAGTTGGAAAACTGGTTAAACACTTAAATAACCCAAGCTTATTAAACAAAAGAAATTAATTGATGGTTACATGTAGGCATAAAAATAAATATCCTCTTCAATACGTTGATCCAGGTAAAATTTTTAATTATATTTTAAAACTTTTATTTCTTAATTTTTACTCTTACTTTTCAATGTGAAGCGCTATTTAATTACATATTTATTTGAATACAAATTTTTCCCTTTTGTTTAAATATGAACAAGTTATCTCCCTTTAATTAGAAATTTAAAATATGAATATTCATCACTAAATTATCATTTTTTATCCATTTTTTTACATACCGCTCATTTTAGTTGGCAAATATAAATTTAAATTCAAAACTGTAATCCCAGCATAATATATAAATACGCCAAGGTCATTCAAGTCCACGTTCACAATTTAGAAGTATATTAGTTGATAATACAAGTATACCCCACCGTGAATTTAATGAGAAGAAACTAAAAATTCTGGTAGTCATATTTATTAAAAAAAAATTAAAATCGACTAATTTAACAAAATTAATTATCAATATAGTACAACTGTTCTGAAATCTTTTAGTATAGAGTCCTTTAGATATATCTATGTTAAACCTAAACAGTTTTTTTTAACAAGAAAATTATAACCCACCACAAGATAAATTAAAAAAAAAACAAAACAAACATCGTTTATGACTTTGCGCATGGCTGGAATTGTTAACAATCATAAACCTGAACAGGATATTGTGAATATATCGGAAGTACCCGGGAACATAAAATGAATAAATGCAACCATGGTACCTCCATCCCTCTTTTTAATCAGGAAACAACAAAGCTTATACGAGATTAGGAAAGAATCTTATTCAAAACACAACACGAACCAATTGTTTAATTACATATGGTTATATATATATATATATATATATATATATATATATATATATATATATATGTGTGTGTGTGTGTGTGTGTGTGTGTATGTAGGCAGCAATCCTTCTTTCATGCATATTTCATTGAATACGACCGACAATGTGCTTTTATTTAGTTTTTTATACAATTTCTCATGCAATCTAATATATATTTTTTTTCTTTTGGGATGATAAATTATATACAAAGTGTCCGAATGTTTTTTTCAAGGATTACATATTTTAACTGTTAACTAAGAAATATGAATGATTTATAAAATATTTTATCCTTGAAAATGGCTAAATAAATAGCCGAAAGCGCACAGATAAAAAGAACTTTCAGACAGTTTTTATATAATTTGTCATCCGAAAAGAAAAAATGTATTGGATCGTATGATAAATAGTATAAAAAACTAAATAAAATTAAAATAAAATTATTTAGTTTTTTATACTAATATATATATATATATATATATATATATATATATATATATATATATATATATATATATATATATATATATATGAATATGAGGATAGAAAAGAAGTCACAATTGCTGTTAACAAACTTATTTCGATACAGGAAAAGTGCTTGATGTCACTATTTCAATGTCTATTAACCAAGCAGTCGTTAATATTCAAAAACAGTTTTGGGCGCCTCAATCAGCGGTAAGGAATGCCGCTCAAATAATGTAGTCAAGTATATACGTTTAATGAGCTTTGGTGGTTTCTCCTAGAATTGAAGCTTTATGTTAAACTAAATTAAAATATTCATGTGTAACATGGCAAAGTTCGTAACGAGCGCGAAGTGAGTTCGATCCGTACTGAGTGCATTAATGTTCTAACTTTTATTAAATAAAGTTAAACTTTGTGGAGCAGGTCGGGTTGATATCTTTTCAGTATTATGGCCTTGTGCAGAATTTTATTAAAAATCATTTCATCTCAAGATAGGTAACACAACCTCTCAAATGTAGGAGGGTTGCTGAGTGTTAGAGAATATGAGAAAAATACTATTATAGAGAGGGAACAATAAAAGAAAGAAATATTAAGAAGATAAGATCAAAGTTGACTAGGAAGAAAGAAGCCGGAAGAGATTTCCGCAAGTGAGAAGTGCGAGAGAAGAAGCTGTTAGAACAGAAGATATCGTTGCATGTCGCCATTTCAACTGTAAAATAAATGCAGCATAAAAGAGAACGTCCTCCGTTACAAACAGCATTTCCTATTGGTTCTGTAAGAAAATCTTATATTTGACATTTTTTTTAATAGTTTCACCCCAAGGAAGGCAATAAAGCTATTAAGACACAGGGTGGGGATACTGTGTGTGGAAGAATAAAGAAAAAAGAAAGAAAAAAAAACGTTTTTTAAAGCGTGAGAATAATAAAAGATCAATCAAGAAGACTCTCGATAACGATTGCATTTAATTTTTAATATTAAAGTTGGCTGAAAAGCAAGAATCTGGGAGAGCATTGCAAAGGCGACAAGGTCGAGTAAAGAAATTGATAAAAAACGAAAGCGTGTTTTATGAGAAAAATAAGCACAACAGATATCTGGGAAATTGAACACATCTCCCCAGTAATGCTGGGTGAATTTTCAACATTGCACTCAGTGTAAAAGTTGTGGTTTGGGATGATGAGAATTACTCTATTTTCCGGTTTACAAGACGCACTTTTTCCTTAAAAAATACCCTGAAAAATACGTGTGCGTCTTCCAAGACGAATCTAAGGCAATGCCCGGGCTCAAGTAAGCTTGGATGGTCACCTAATTGGCTTCACTAATAGGGATACGGATTTGTATGTTGAGTCATTACACTATAATGTTAGCTATCTAATTCAGCCTTTTATATGATGTAACCTCAGTACTTAGCTGTTACATGTATTTCCAAGACTATAAACCTTCCTGGAACCGAGCCACAAACTTAAACATGATCTGTTTACTAGCAGCGGAGGGAGGCTTTCTGCTCTTAACTAGCATGTCATTGCCATACAAGCAAAATCGGACGAGTGATTAATGTAAACAATTCGTGGCGCCAGTATGTGAGGGGTGCATGATGAATGTGTTGTTGTATGAGAATTTATTTTTTCATAGAAATTTCTTTCCAGTATTAGGGTGCGTCTTCCATGCCGCGGCGTCTTGTAACCCGAAAAATACGGTAACACCAAATATTAGCTTTTCCCATTTTTTTGAGTATTTAGTTTTAAAACCGACTGAAAAATATTTACAGAAATACCAAATTTCCGCTGTTTTTTGCTTACAAACTGATTTCAAAACATTACTATTTAAAAAAAAAAAATCTAAATCAAGTTGATACTTTTGCATTAGATACATTGAATGAAACGTATATTCAAACCAGAATTCTATTTATAAATCATCACAAGAAATATATGCATTTTCTTACTGTATTCGGTAAGTAAAAAATTGTAAAAGATTACAAAAAAGCGACTCATTGAATAAGATTTGTCAGATCCGAATAAATAAAAACTGAAAATAGATAAAATTTTATTTTATGGCATTTTTATGTTTATACATTATTTTTTTATAGATAAACATATTTAAGTAAATGCCCTGTTTATAATAAACAGTATTAACAACATTTGCCAGCCTGAATCCCCGAGAAATTGTCATAGAAAATATGCGTCCTCCGACAGGAATCGAACCTGTATCCTAAACGGAACTGTCATTTGAAGTTTACCATCGCTAGC
>OZ010592.1:92986888-93004388 GCA_963932145.1 Acanthosepion lycidas | reverse complement strand
TATATTTTATTCGTGTATAGATCAGATTATGTGCATGTTGTGTGGGTCCACCCCGCAACCCTAAAGACACCGACCTGCTTGTATGTGCCGTTTTATATATACTCAAGTGAGTTTGTGTGCGTGTTTTAAAGCTTAAAAACACAGATAGAAAACAGCACACATACATATATATATATATATATATATATATATATATATATATATATATATATATATAATGGCTATTTTGGACCGTTTCGTTCTGTTATTTTGGTTTTTATTTCTATAAAACTCTTCAATTGTTTGCAAATAAATCAAAATGTTCAATTCATCCCCAAATAATATCATGATAAGCACGTCTCCGCCTCTATATTTAATCGTCCTGTCTCTCTATCGATTATCTCTGTTCATTTCGCAATTAATCTCATTCGGTTAATATCTATCTATCTATCTATCTATCTATATGATTACAACCATCTCTATATGTGTGTCTTGATACATATAGCAATATAATATCTTTGTGTATCATATCTGTAGAACTGAGTTATATAGATAGACAGTTTTGAAAAAAATTGACATTCAGAGATGAACTGATTAAGATAGAAAGAAAAAGAAAGAAATCTAGCTAGCTAGATACATACATACATACACACAAAGTTAGATTAAGAGAGAGGAAAAGATAGAGAGAGGGACTACTAGGAGATTAAGTGTACGCATCTCAAATGTATGTATGTATATACATACATACATACTTATATATATATATATATATATATATATATATATATATATATATATATATATATATATATATATATATTATATTTGGTCATTATGTTCGCTATGCATCCGCTTTTTTGTCCATATAAGTGGTCATAGTCTTTCGGACAGACAATTATCGGAAATAATGAAATTCGACATTTTTGAAAGTTTTCCAGGTAACTTGGCTTGAGTTGTTAAAATAAGGAAATGGATATTTTTTTTCCAATTACGAAATTAGAATCTGAAAAACCCAAAAGAAACAGCGAAAAATAAAAATCTACAGCATTTCAATAAAATCCCTTTGAGTTGGGCTCCGTTAGAAGAACTTTTTTTTAAGAATTCTTTTTAATTACATGATCTTTCGGTACATTACTATTGTCCTCATCTTTCTCGCCATATTTATCACAACGTTTCGGCCCTTGAACGATCCGGCCTTCTTCAGGTGGTTGGAATATCGAACTGAACCGTTTATTTCGCTCACTTGGGTAGACTGTTCTAGTTCCACGTGCCATATTTGATGGATGTCAGTTATCAGTTATCTCCTGTTAATTTCCCTCTGAAAGTTCTCCACTGCCTTAATAGGGTATTGAACCCACACTCTTTTGGTTCTGACACTGGATCTAACCAACGCCTTTATCCACTGTGCCATGTGTCTTTGAGAAATATAGGCAGACTATCATCTTTCGGAGTAAACAACAACCACAATAACAATAATAATAATAATTCGAGAGTTTGGTATAACTACACACAAAAATAATTACAAATAATTTTAAATTGCCAACGAAATCGTTGCTTTTCACCTAAAAGTTTGATTTTAATGTTTGTAAAAAGAAACAAGAAAAAAATGTCTAATCATTTTTGGGGGGAACATCTACAGCTGGTAACCTGTTTCTATCTATTTGTCTCCTCAAATCTATCGATCTATCTATCTATCTTTTCATATGTATGCATGTATCTATCCATCTGTTGATATATGTATGTATTTTTGAATTTCTCCGAATAATTCTATGATAAGACAATTGTCTCCCCCACCTCTCTCTCTCTCTCTCTCTCTCTCTCTCTATCTATCTATCTTATCGTATCTCTCTATTCCTATATATCCATGTATCTATCCTTTCTTTTTTCTTTTCTTTTTTAAGCAATTCACCTCAAGAATGGCGGCTGTGCTACTTATACGTAAGAGGCTACAGATGGTGTATGTCAGGTAAAAGAGTGGGGACTGAGGAAAGGATAAAAAAGGACGGGGTCCAAGCAAAAGATGTCGATTGACATTACATTAAAATTTTTGAAGGTTATATTTATCAGAGAAGCATGTAAGAGGAAAGGAGTCACACTGTCGGTAAATGCGAGAGAAGACGTTGGAGTAGAGGGGACGGTTACATTTAACAGTTTCGACAGTAAAAGGGTGGGATATTGTTGCCATATATGGTCTGATACCCCCGGTGTTCATCTCAAAGTTCTAGACAAAATCCAAAGACGAATATGCAATGTGATCGGTCCTGACTTGGCATCTCGGCTCCAGTCCCTTTCTCAGTGATATAATGAGGCTTCTTGCCTGTCAAATTCCTTTACGATTTCTGTCTTCCTTGATAACTACAATCTTCAAAGATTTAAATACAAGGTCAATCACTATCTTCTGTCTTCCTGAACCTTTGTTGCGGGCAGTATGCATTTTGGCATTTTAATTGGGAAACACGAGTATTTCTCTTGATCTCTATTCATCTCTCTCTCTCTCACTTTCTAAGAATATTCATCTCTATTCCTCTCAATTCATCTATCTATCTATCTATCTATCTACGTATTTTGCTTGAACTCTCTTCAGATCTCTCACTATGTAAGAAAATTCATCTCTATTGCTCTGTGTTCATATACCTATCTATGAAGATATATATATATATATACATATATATATATATATATATATATATATATATATATATATAACCCAGATAAACGCGACATAACTTAGAAAAAGGCAATACCTTAAACTAAACAAATAAGCACACGAGAAAAAAAAATGTGAATAAACAGTAATGTGAACAAATAAAAAAAAAATAATTACAAGATGTAAGTGCACACATGGACGCGGCTAAGTGTAGCAATGATAATGAACAAGAATGAATTAGGTGATCAGTGATGACTAACGAGCAGAAGATTAGCGGCAATCTGGCGTAGGCCCATTCAAAGCCACAATTTTTCATACTCAATGGCCTGTGCAATGATATGAACCATAACCCTTGCCACCTGACCAGGGATTATTGGGATGGTACCATATCCTTGACTCTCCATAATCCATCACTATCTATCATGTATAAATAGCCGAGCAAAACACGTGTAGTAAAATTATGTAAAACAAAACATAATATTTTTTCTAAATAAATCCACATTACAACCAAAAACGTTTACGGCACCTCGCTTCTCTTCTTTTTGATATATATATATATATATATATATATATATATGTATGTATCTGTCTATATTTCTGAGATGAGGTATTATGTACATTATTTACATTATTCGGACTATTGTCCTCATCTTTGTCGATATATGTGTGATCCCATTCCGAAGTGTGTTGCTTGTGTACAGAAAGTCAACATCTCCATCAGATTATCTATTGGAATACTGGTCGTCCGTTCTTCTAGGGAACACACTTCGGAATGGGATCACACATATATTGACAGGATGAGGGCTTAGCAATGGGCTCGCCATTATCACCAGCAATGGCGAATATATACATGGAATACTTTGAGGAAATGGCATTAGAATCTATATCTCTAAAGCTAACTATATGGTTAAGGTACGTAGATGGCACCTTCATACTCTGGCCACACCAGGAAGATGTCCAGGTTCTACTGGACCACGTGAACTCAATAAGACCTTCGATACAGTTCACAATGGAGAAAGAGAGTAACAACACACATTCCTGGATGTTCTAATATCTCGAACAGAGCATGGGTTTAAGACATCCGTATACCGTAAACCGACATTCACCGGACATTATCTCAATTTCAACTCCCACCATCTATACAGCGTAAAGAAAAGGATTGTCCATTGCTTACAACACCGATCAAAAGTCATAAGTGGCGACCCAGAGACGTTAGATAAAGAATTGGTCAGTATAAGTAGTACCTTACAACATAACAACTCTCCTTGGTACATGGCAGCTGCCCCAAAAAACTTGGATAGGCGGGTACAAAAGGAGGACAACAACACTCAGAAAACAGCCTGCTTGCCTTATGTGAAGGGGTTATCAGAGAAAATACAAAGGATCTGCGGTCCATATAACATCAGGACAACCTCCAAAAGCTTGACGAGACTTCGCAGATATCTCTCCCGAGTAAGACCCCCCATTGTGGAGAACATGACTAAAGACTGTGTGTACGCTATCCAGTGCAGCTGCGAAAAGGAATATAAAGGGGAGACAGGCCTCCCTCTTAAAGTAAGGCTTCAAGAACACCAGAAAGCTGTAACACGCGGGAAAGTAGAAAAATCAGGCGTGGCTGACCACATATGGAGAGAGAAGGGAGATCATCGACCTCTGTGGGATCATACTGAGATCACAGACAAGGAACATCATTGGAAAATTCGTAAACTTAAGGAATCAGCACATATTATAGGCCACAAAAATCTCCTGAGCCGAACAAGCATAGAAATAAATACAATATAGGGAATTGGTAATAAGGAGTGCCAGAGAAAAGCAATGATAACAACAAAGTTGCAATATGAGCTCTGGTAAAAACATGAAATGATAACAGCAAAATTTGCAATATGAGCACTGGTAAAAATGGTTGCTAAAGACATTAGGCTTATAATACCCAGAAATTCATACCCAGATGTCCTCAAGGACACATGGCACAGTAGATGAAGGCGTTGCTTAGATCCAGTGGCAGGACCCAAAGAGTGTGAGTTCAATACCCAGTTAAGTGGAGAACTTTCAGAGAGAAATTAGCAAGAGATAACTGATAACGGACTTCAATCAAACATGACACGTGGAACTATAACAGTCTACCCCAGTGAAATAAAGGGTTCAGTTCGACATTCCAACCATCGTTGAAACGTTGTGATAAATATGGCGACAAAGATGAGGACAATAGTCCGAATAATGTAAATATCTATATTTATCTATTTATCTCTCTCTCTCTCTCTCTCTCTCTCTCTCTCTCTATATATATATATATATATATATATATATATATATATATATATATAAATTTCCAAGAGGATAGAATCCAGGTAGAACATCATGTCCAGGACAGAGTAAGAATATAATATAAAAAGGCTCAAACACTAATATTCCATTGTTATAATTTATTACACTGGAATCATAATCACGGTCCAATTCATCAGACCTAAAAATTCAAAAAGCATTTGTAGGTCTGATACCTTCTCCATAGAACCCTCCCTTATAGAAATTGATGAATCAGATGAGACTAACATCAATACAGGCGGCCTTGCTAAAATATATCTTATCGATGTTATTGCAGATGTACAATGCTTGCTTTGTCGACACTTCTCCAACACTAAATTGAATAGGCAACCATCCCTGGCTTATAAGGGTTGAGCCACCCACAGCACGAATAACTTTCTTTGATGGGATCAAGTTACTTTCCTTGAGACCCATGCTATGTAGGTGCTTGGGTCCTCCAAGGCAGATGGTGGCCCCACTGTCTGGGAAGATTTTCAAACGAGTGCTTTGATTACCTGGAATATCTTCAGGATTTCTGGGGTCTGGCCTTGGAGAGAATGGGACCAGTGTTGCTTCTATCTCAACAACACTATTTTTGTTAGAGGACACATATGAGCCTGTCTCCTGGTCAAACTCTACATGTGCAATCAAACTGTCCATGTTAGCTTCATCGTCTTGGGAGCCTCTCACTTCACTAGAGCGATTTCTTGATCGGCAAACTTTTGAAAAATGACCTTGGATGCCACACAAGTCACAGGTCTGATTCCAGGCAGGACATGCCTGTTGGCGGGTGCTGGTTCCTGGGATGCCATGCTTGTGGCTACCACATCCACTACAGCGCAACTTGTTTTGTTTTATAATCAGTTTTGGGGGGCTTCTGGATGGAGGGGGATTTTTTTTCACGTGTGTTGTTTTTTCTTTGCGATAGTTTGATGCACGCAATGCTGACATTTCAGTTGTCCCTGCCATTCGTGCTTGGTCACGCAGTGCTGCCTCGAATGCCTCAGCATGGTTGATGTTTTGGTCAAGGGTCTTCAATGAGCTGGCCTTTGCTAGTAAATCTGCTTGGAGAGCATCATTTGCTGTGCCTCTGACCAGCTGGTCTTTGATATAGATGTCAGATAGGTCATGACTGCAAATGGGACATGTGAAGTCACAATCTTGCACTGTACCTCTGAGGCGGACAACAAATTGCTGGATTGATTCACCTGGTCCTTGAGAAATTGAAGCAAAAGACAATCTATGAACCATAGGGTTCGATTTTTGGGTAACTAATGCCTCCAAAATGTTCAGGAGTCTGTTTGGTTTTTCCGAGAAAAATTTGGGGTATGTATTGATGATCGACGTTTGCACAGTCTCATCAGCACAGTTGTATAAATGGATGTTGGTCTGTGTAGGGGGCATGTTTGTCATTTGCACAAATACCTCCCAGTCAATTCTGAACTTTCGGAATTGCTGTGATGTCATCTCTGAATGGAGCTGGGGGAGTTTGGCTTGGCTACATTTGCCTACTTGTGTGCTAAACCACTGGCAAACTAGCTAATATTCGACATGGCCTGATTTCAATGTAATAAATTATAACAATGGAATATTAGTGTTTGAGCCTATTATATATATATATATATATATATATATATATATATATATATATATATATATATATATATATATTTATTTCTTCGAATGTCCTTTTCAGTCCATACATGTGTTGGAGTAGACGCTTCTTATTGTGAAGCTCTTCATACCCGGGTCAGATGGTGGTTTCTCTTGCAAGCGGGAGTGGTCGCAACCTGCCTGCTGTTGATAATTACAAACAAGAGGAAGACTGTGTTGCTTTCTTCACATGTGCAATTCAGCAGAGAGCACAATAAAGTGGAAGAAAAGACTAATGATTAGCTGATTTGCTTTTTAAATATTGTCAAACCTTCGTGGATTATTTAAAATCGTAACAGGTTTTGCATTACTTTTTTTTCGAGTGAATATTGTATGAACATTTTTAGGATAAAAGGAATGTTCCAGTTACAAGTTCTACAATTTAACCCGTAACTGGGGGAAGAAAATTCGGATTCATACTTTTTCCAATGTTATTTGCACATAAGTGAATTTTGTCAACGCACAAATGAACATGTGACCAACGAGGAATTTTTCAAGACATGAAATAGAATTATAAATTTTTTAAATTTTCGAAGCATAACGAGGATAGATTGCCCCCAAAACTAATACTGAGATGTCATAAGGAATGGTTGATTCATTCATTTTTTATGATTTATCAACCCTTTGCCGGGTATTTAAATCCAGAAAATATTTTTAGATTGTAAATTTTTTTATTGTGGATAATAATATGTCTTATTATTTAACCCGCACCTGGCGGATAGAAGATGAGAAATCGTACCTTTCCAAGGGGTATTTGCGCGTAATTTGGAACTCGGCTAGCTGATTAGTTATACCTCACAGTTCATCCAAGTATACGGCATCTAATATTTCCAAGCGGTCACCCATCTAGTTAATGTAAAGTTGCTTAACTTCGGAGATTTTAACCTATTTAATCTAGAGAGAAAGGAATAAAAAGAGAAAGAGAGAAAGGATTAAAAAGAGAAAGGGAGAAAGGAATAAAAAGAGAGAAAGGAATAAAAAGAGAAAGGGAGAAAGGAATAAAAAGAGAGAAAGGAATAAAAAGATAGAAAAGAATAAAAAGAGAAAGAGAGAAAGGAATAAAAAGAGAAAAACAGAGAGAAATGAAAAGAAAAACGAAGAGAAATAAAAAGAGAAAGAGAAAAAGAAATAAAAAGAGAAAGAGCGAAAGAAATAAAAAGAGAAAGAGAGAAAGAAATAAAAAGAGAAAGAGAGAAAGGAATAAAAAGAGAAAAAGCGAGAGAAATAAAAAGAGAAAGAGAGAAAGGAATAAAAAGAGAAAAACGGAGAGAAATAAAAAGAGAAAGAGAGAAAGGAATAAAAAGAGAAAAACGGAGAGAAATAAAAAGAGAAAAAGAGAAAGGAATAAAAAGAGAAAATCGGAGAGAAATGAAAAGAAAAACGAAAAGAAATAAAAAGAGAAACGAAGAGAAATAGAAAGAGAAAGAGAGAAAGGAATAAAAAGAGAAAAAACGGAGAAAAATGAAAAAAAAAACGAAGAGAAATAAAAAGAGAAAGAGATAAACAAATAAAAAGAGAAAGAGAGAAATGAATAAAAAGAGAAAAAGGGAGAGAAATAAAAAGAGAAAGAGAGAAAGGAATAAAAAGAGAAAAACGGAGAAAAATGAAAAGAAAAACGAAGAGAAATAAAAAGAGAAAGAGAGAAAGGAATAGAAAGAGAAAAACGGAGAGAAATGAAAAGAAAAACGAAGAGAAATAAAAAGAGAAAGAGAGATAGAAATAAAAAGAGAAAGGAATAAAAAGAGAAAAACGGAGAGAAATAAAAAGAGAAAGAGAGAAAGGAATAAAAAGAGAAAGAGAGAAAGTAATAAAAAGAGAAAGAGAGAAAGGAAGAAAAAGAGAAAGAGAGAAAGGAATAAAAAGAGAAAAACGGAGGGAAATAAAAAAAGAAAGAGAGAAAGGAATAAAAAGAGAAAAACGGAGAAAAATGAAAAGAAAAACGAAGAGAAATAAAAAGAGAAAGAGAGAAAGGAATAGAAAGAGAAAAACGGAGAGAAATGAAAAGAAAAACGAAGAGAAATAAAAAGAGAAAGAGGGAAAGGAATAGAAAGAGAAAAACGGAGAGAAATGAAAAGAAAAACGAAGAGAAATAAAAAGAGAAAGAGAGATAGAAATAAAAAGAGAAAGGAATAAAAAGAGAAAAACGGAGAGAAATAAAAAGAGAAAGAGAGAAAGGAATAAAAAGAGGAAGAGAGAAAGTAATAAAAAGAGAAAGAGAGAAAGGAAAAAAAAGAGAAAGAGAGAAAGGAATAAAAAGAGAAAAACGGAGGGAAATAAAAAAAGAAAGAGAGAAAGGAATAAAAAGAGAAAAACGGAGAGAAATGAAAAGAAAAACGAAGAGAAATAAAAAGAGAAAGAGAGAAAAACAGAAAGAATGAAATAATGAAAATAAAATGTCAAATAAACAGAAGAAACGATAATCACGGGTGGTAAAAAAAAAATAACAAGAACCCCAGAAAAAAAAACAGAAGAAAAAATGAAAAATTGAGAAATAATAAAAAAAAAAAATAAAGAATAAAAATGTGTGAAAAAGTAAGAAAGAAATCAAATAATGAAAGATCAACAGAAAAGAATGATTGCTTGAAAAATGTTAGAACGAATAATAAAGAGAGTGAAAGAAAGAAGGGAAACGTTTGGATGGAGAGAAAGAAAAAGAAAAGAAACGAAAACCGGTGAATTCGATGAATGAACGTGTTGAAAGGACATGTGTGGGACGAAGTGAAAAACATTTTGAATAAATGAAGAAGGTCAAATGGTGAAAATGCGTGGGTGAAAAATCGAAAAATGTCTGCAGAAAAATTACTTAGATTAAGAGAGATAAAATTTCTTAGTGGTACAAAGTTCACAAACCTTTAATATGAAAGGAATAAACTTTAATATATATATATATATATATATATATATATATATATATGGAATTATTTATTTTAAAAAATTATACCATAAATATGTTATAAAATCACTACAAAAATAGCCATTTTGTTTCAACACCTCCGGTGTCTTATCAAGTGATGATGTTGAATGTAAAATAATATATATATATATATATATATATATATATATACAGCTCGACATAATCCAGAGACTGATATGCAATGTAATAGGTCCTGACCTGGCATCTCGCCTACAGTCAGTTTCTCACAGAAATAATGTGGCTTCCTTCTGTCTTTTCTACAAATATTTTCATAGTATCTGCTCTGACTAGCTACATTCACTGGTACCACAACTGTATGAAATTAAGCGTAGTTTGGTATCTCTGTCCCACCATTTCACTGTCGAAACAGTTAAATGTAACCACCTCTTCTACTTCAACAGCTTATTCTCTAGCACTTCCCGACAGTGGAACTCCCTTCCTCTTACTTCTTTTCCTGATAACTCTAATTTTCAAATGTTCAAACGTAATGTCAATCGACATGTTGTGATGCCCTGACCCTGGTCCCCGTCCTTCTCTATATCCTTTCCCCAAACAACCCTTTTTACTCTTTACTCTTGCTCTCATCTCACTCTCTATAACCACTCATGTGTAAATGCTACTCTCGCCTTGCTTGGGGGTGATATGCTTATATATATATATATATATATATATATATATATATATATATATATATATATATATATATGAAGAAAAATATACGGAAAAAAATTTCCTAATATGCAATTATGCTTTTTTAATGTTAATATAACATGTTGAATTGAATATAGTCTAATGTTAATTATGTTTTATGAATATGTCCTGAAGAAGGTCTACTAGACCGAAACGTCTGACGTTGACATTATATTAACATTAAAACAATTTAATTGTATTTTAAGACTTTTGTTTCTTTTTCCGTATATTTTTCTTCATACTGTCGGATCTATATCCATATATTTGCTTATATATATATATATGTGTGTGTGTGTATATAACTGATTATTTAGAAGAGAAAAGAACAAAAATGAATAAAGCCACGGAAAGTTTAATTAGGAATTTGTTTCAAGTTTCGCTCTGTCGGGATTTACGGTACAACTAAAACTGCAGAGTAGCTAATCATTTCTGAACAGATCTCTGGAGACAGTGTACCTCAACAGGAGTAATGGTTAACAGTCTTTTCTCGCTAGTGCAATTACGACTGCGTAGTGAATTCGATCCTCACTGGGTGCCTCATACTTTCGGCCTTGTGCCGCATCTAAGATAGTGATTTTCTCAGCGTAGCTTAGATGTGACACAATGCTGAAAGTATGGTGTACCCAGTGAGGATCGAACTCACAACTCAGTCGTAATTGTTCTAGCGAGACTAGCTTGCTAACCATTAGATCGTCTCAAAGATACGCTTAGAAAAACACCATAGATCTGAAGACAAAATTCTAGAAGGAGATATGAAAAAAACACTTACTACGATATCATGTAATGGCCGATTTTATTTAAACTCTATATTTTCTGTGTGCCGTGTCCCTTCAGTTCTTGGGCGATCATGGCTCTCCACAATTTCCCGTCCTTTTGTAGCTCTTAGTAAAATTTGTCTTAGTTTGTAAATTACTCCTTTGAGTAGTTTGTAACACAACTATTAATCATCGCTCAGTTGCGTCTCTGTCTTTGTGCAGAGTGCGCTCAGGGGCATCTCCGTTAAAGGACAGAGTCGCAGCTGAGGAAAATAATACTGAGAGGTGCCCAGCCCTGGGGAACAGCAGCCCGAGGCCGCGCCCTCTCATTGCACCAGTGAGAGGGATCGGTGCTCGCATCGAGGACAGCGCAAACGACGGTTTTGTTCCTTGCCCGGATGTACGCGCTCGGGCCCCCACCTTAAAAAAGACCTTGTGTCAAAACTCGTATTAGTAGGGAGACAGAATAAATACCTAGTAAATTTTGTCTTTTTTATGTCTCTCCTACTCCCTGTTTGATAAACCATATACACAGGCTAGTTCTTTTCATCGATGTATTGCGTCCCTTCAGGACATGGACGATCATGGCTCTCCACAATTTCCTATCCTTTTGTAGCTCTTAGAATTTTATCTCTCCTAATCCCTGTTTTGCCAACCATTTACACAAGCTCATTCTTCTTCTATGTACCATGTCCCTTCAAGATGTAGGAGATTATGGCTCTCCACAATTTCTCATCCTTTTGTAGCTCTTAGTTTGTCTTTTCGCTATCTCTTCTAATCTCCGTTTTGCCAGCCATCTTCCGATCTTTCTAATGTCGTCATATCTTATTCTTTTGTGCGCCCAAGGAAATTAACTGTAACATATTTTTTGGCTTTACTTGAAGGCGATTTCTTATTTTTCTGCCTTTTATAAATTTGATTTTTATTAAACTTTCATTCTTGCATAATGCGAAATTTTTGTGCTATTTTCAAAACCTAAACATCTAAATTATCACCGTTCCTGATATTCATTGCAAATCAGCAAATCCCAGCGCAGCTTAAATATTTTCACTTTTTTTTTTCCAGTCTCGAAATATCAAACTAAAAAATTCTGAATTTCTCTATTTTAGGCGGTTTTTCCTACTTTTCAATGTCTAAGTCTGTAATGTTTTGACTTTGAGTAATTGTGACAGTTTTCTGCTCCTGTTTTTTTTTTTTAATATCTAGACGCTACAAATTTTTGCATGATTCCACTTACGAAACTCGACCAATATTCAAATAGCCGGCCGTCGCTTAATACCAAGCATTTTTAATTGGAAATTTTTTATTGGATTTTATAACCAAGTTTTTTTTTGTAAATTTTGACTATCGCCTTCCAACCTTTTGGCTTTGAGAAACAGAATTAAATCCAGCCCCAAGAGGATCATCTCACCAGGCATTAGATATCCTTCAGGTGGGATACTACGGTTAATCTCTGATGTTTATTGGATATAAGTAGTTTCGGTCTCTGGTCCATTGCACGTACTGTACTCACATTTTAAACTCGGCCTTATGTCACGTTCCGTTCGGGTTTTAGCGCCCCAGTTGTTTGGCTTTTCAGACAGGGAAGTAGGTCCAGTCCCGACACTGAGGTTTCCGTCTCCTCAGGCAGGACCTCACCCTCACTATGATGTTACGGTTATTACCTGGCGACCGACGCATACAAAAAGGGCACGTGATGAGGGAATATAACTATTTTTGCCACTGGTTCCTTGAACGCGTGAGGTGCTCATTTTTAATTCGGAATTTGCGTCATATTCTGTTTGAGTGGAGTTAGGATTAATGTAATCGATTCTTAGCTTTTTGAATTAACTCCAGTTAAAGGCGGAAAGTAACACTAAGTAGTAATTCTCCTTCCAGGATAGGGAAACTATTGCACTATTTTTCCCAAGAAATTTTGAGAATTTGTAGAAAATAAAAACAAGAGATCTGTAAAATGAAATGATCGGGAATTATGAAAAATCAAATTTAGTAATGAGAAAAATTAAATTAAAATTCGAATGATGATATTTTTTTTTTCAAATGTAGTCATTAGTCGTTATCTTATAAGGAAACATCCACCATTTATTGAAAGAGCAGCCAAGTGCAATTCGAGTTACGGTCATTGGAGAGGGATCAGAGAGTAGTATCTTTTGACTCTCAGAGTCTGTCTATATGCTAGGCCACAAAATTCTCCTGAGCCGACCAAGCATAGAAATAAATACAATATTGGAACCAGTAATAAGGAGTGCCAGAGAAAAGCAATGATAGCAAAGTTGCAATATGAGCTCTGGTAAAAACATGTAATGATAACATCAAAACTGCAATATGAACACTGGTAAAAAATGATGCTGAAGACATTAGGTTTATGATACCCAGAAATTCATACCCACATGTCCTCAAGGACACATGGCACAGTGGATAAAGATCCAGTGACAGGACCCAAAGAGTGTTAGAACTTTCAGAGGGAAAATTAACAGGCGATAACTGATAACTGACATCCATCAAATATGGTACGTGGAACTAGAACAGTCTACCCCAGTGAACGTAATAAATGGTTCAGTTCGAAATTCCAACCACCTGAAAAGGCCGGAGCGTACAACGGCCGAAACTTTGTGATAATTATGGCGACAAAGATGAGGACAATAGTCCGAATAATGTAAATAATGTTTTGTCTCTCTGTTTTCTCTTCATCTTCAGACAGAGCGCAATTCTGTTTTTATATTGTCTCAGACAGAGCGCAACTGAAAAGATTTACTGAAAGGTAACCGGCCTCGGGTAATATCTGCTCACGGCAGTATCATCCTTATTGCACTAAAGAGGGGCATCGGTAGAAAGGTTGCAGCTATTTTTTTTGGACCTGGCTTCCACACGTGCTCCCCACATTAAACTGTCCTTATATCACATCCTGCGGCAAGAAAATACTAAATGTAGTATCGGCTTTCAGGAAAACGACATTTTATCTCTCAACTGTGTTACTGAGCGGATAGAATACAAAAATAAATGAGGAATGCCTGGTACCGGGGATCCCTAGCTTAAGACAGAACCTCCCACACTGCACCAAAGATGGAAGATCGGCTGAATATCGACGCCAGTTCTCCTTTACGAAAAGATTCGAAATTCATTGAATGAGTTGCAAGTTCAGTGCGTTGGTAAATATTTATAAAATATTTCCCTTAAAAGAGATTTTCAGGAAAACGGGTTTGTCAAGTCCAGTAGCTGTTATCGATCTTTACAGTATTGACGAGGAATTTCCTCCCTAACCTTTTGTTTGAAGCAATGCGGAATGTCAACATATTCATTATGTTATCATTTGCACTTCGAGTTACATGTGACGTCCATTTTGGTTGCTACAAAGTGATCAAGTGATGTGGTTTCTGTCATTTGGTAAATTTCCTTTCTTTTTTTGGATTCTGTACCACCAGACCACAAAGTCCGAACAAAGACCGTCCTCTCTAAGAGAAACATTCATTTTTTTCTTTCAATCAAAGATGGTCCTCACTAAAGGAAACAGCATTTTTTCTCAATAGAAGATTGTCTTCACTAAGAGAAACCTCCATTTTTTTTTTCAATCGAAGATAGTATTAGCTAAAAGAAACATTCATTTTTTTTTCAATGGAAGCCATTTTTCTATTGTTCTGAGAAAACGATTGTATGCAAATTGATACACATAGTATGCAAATAGTTTAGATATTACTGAACAGATTTGTCATCAAGGATGTCATCCATATGAAGATCTTGATCAGACAAGGATACAAAACAGTGAGAGTATGAAGAAGAAACGACACCATTGATATCAAATAATGGGTTTCAAGAAATAGTAATGGCAATACTGAAATTAGTCATTTCCTTGTACGAAAATAATTCAGCCTTGACCGAATAGGTAGGTTGAAATTTATAAAATTTTTCTCTTAAACAATTTTTCAGGTAAAAACGTTTCTCAAGTCCACTAAATTTTATCGCTCTTTTTGTTACTGATCGGAGTTTCTTTCCTAACCTTTTGTTTAAAGTGGTAAGGAATGTCAAAATCTTAATTATATTATTTTCTCTACAAGTTACAAGCGTTAATCATTCTAATTGCTAATGCTGTTGAAAGTCCTCAATTACCGCGGTTTCTTTCATTTAGTTCTCTATTTGTGATTATGTAGCACCAGTTCGCAAGATAAAGGATAGTCTCTCTTAAGACCTACAGGAACGAGGCCAATAGAAGTGTAATCAGGAATACAGTAGATAACGAATAAACTATTTAAGCAGCTATGTATGAAATACATTAGGGAGACTTGAAGTAAAAAACGTATCTATGATCACAAACGTTACTGATACACAGCAATTTATCAAATGCATTAGTCATACATAGAAATAAATTCAACCATAACTTTGATCTAAAGAATACTACACTCATTAAAAGAGAAAGTAACTTTCTTAGAAAGAGAATTTTCGAGGGTGCCCTTATCGAATTTAATTAATATATAAATCTGCTCTCCAATATCTCCTTTCCTGAAAGAATTACTCTCTTCCAAACCAACATACATGATTACAGAAAGCCTAAAAAAGGAAAACGGTCAAATTAATAACCTCACATTGTTCAAAATATATATCACATAAATTAATACCAAACTAAAATTATTTAAATACTAATTCGCATAAAAAATCAAGATAATCACTTATTCACTTTCGTTTATTAGACATTGAATTGTGCTACTTCGCGTCTTCCATAGTTTGCTTGAGTTTTCAGCTAACCTGATAATTATTTATGAGCTTTCTTAAAATTAAAATTTTGAAAAAACCAAGAATGTTTTTTCTCTGGTATATAAATACTTAGAAAAGAAACTCCTTGCATTTGCCTTGATATAGCTCTTCAGAGAAAGAAATGCGTCGGCTAACATAAGTTCACTTTTGTCTTTATTCATATTGTTCTTTTACAGATATACTCATCCTGAAATTTTTGCACAAACAGACACACACACACACATATGTATGTATGTATGTATGTATGTATTAGAGTGCGTAACTTATATTTTATATCATAAAGAAAATTTATAAAAGAATTAAATAGCAATGTTAATGTGATTAATGACGAAATTACTTCACTAACAAGACTTAATGAGATATTAACTTGCTATCAATTACTTAAATAATAAGATATTTATATTCGAGTTGTTGTCAGATGGAAGACACATGCCAAGTACTTTTGACAATTTCAAATTCTCATCTTCAGTGCGCAATTTTCCCATACATAGGCAAAAACTAAGACGAAATATGTGTAGATCGAAACATGTTCTTTTTTAAATTATACTATTTATTGGCAGTTGAATGTATCTTTTGAATATAAGGATCTTATTCAAGAAATTGATAGTAAGTTAATGTCGCATTAAGTCTTTTTAGCGAAATGATGACATTAACATTGCTGCTTATATTAGGTTGGTGCAATAAATAATGTCGTTTTTTGACGTATTTTTTAACATCAAAAACGGCATTATTTCTGCATTATTATTAATTTAAAACTTATAACATAAATATGCTATAAAATCAGTACAAAAATAGCCATTTTGTTTCAACACCTCCAGTGTCTTATCAAGTGATGATGTTGAATGTAGAATAAATGGTTTTAAAAGTTTCAAATTAATTAAGGATCCTTCCCAGGGGGAAAATGCTATTGCATAAGTTAGAATGACCAATCAAAACACAAGTATACGAGAATTCAAAAAACTTGACAACGAAGTAAGGTTATACTAGCTATTAAAAGCTTTAAAGTTGGGGTTATACTCTGTATTGAGCACTCTTTTAAGAATAGTAATTTTTGGTTATTGGAATTTATACCGTATACACCAATCCTATACTTATATATATATATATATATATATATATATATATATATATATATATATATATGAGATACAAATATAGTTTTAAGATAGGCTATGTTTATGTATTAAAATACCCAATATCAGAGACAGAGTGTATGTAAATATAAATGTGGAGATTGAGGTCAACACCAAGCGGCGACAGTCTGTCTCAGGCTTTAACGCTATCTCTCATTTCTTTACTATTTATTATCTATTTTCATTTATACAAGATTCCAAATATGTTTGTGTCTTTCTGGCTCATTTCTGTGTGTAAGCATATAGGAATGTTGGGCGTGTGAATATCGTATTTATATCAGTTTATACTCACGTGTGTATGTATGTGTTTAAGCATTTATGTAAATGTGCATCATTTTGCCGGTTTGGGTGTGTATGTATGTATTTTCTGTTTGTCACAAATTTCGGCTAATTTGGTTAGTTTGAACATTTGCCTTCAAGCAATACATGAAATCTTGGAAAATCTACAAGTATCTATCTATCTATCTATCTATCTATCTATCTATCTATCTATCTATCTATCTATCTATCTAAGGCAGACTACTATCTATCTATCTATCTATCTAAGGCAGACTACTATCTATCTATCTATCTATCTATCTATCTAACGCAGACTGCTATCTATCTATCTATCTATCTATCTATCTATCTATCTATCTAAGGCAGACTGCTATCTATCTATCTATCTATCTATCTATCTATC
>OZ010592.1:92899388-92984388 GCA_963932145.1 Acanthosepion lycidas | reverse complement strand
TTTTCATTGGTTTGTCTTTATGGGTTAGAAACGTGTCGCGTGTCACGTGTTTCGATTGGTTATTTCTTATTGGTTAGATACGTATCACGTGTTTTGATTGGTTAGTGAGAAGTAGCAAAATATTTAGAAAAATTTGTTTAGGTTTGATTTTTCATTATAGCATATCTCGTGCGTATTTTGTATCTATATATCGTCATTGGTTTTTATGTATAAAATTAGATTCATCCATGTGTAGAAAACTTATCTAACCAATTAAATGAACCGGATGAAATAAATTACATTTTTATTTTTAACATAATCCGTTCATATTCACGGATATTTTTCCGAGTATTGCAATCAAATGATGCAAGAAATGCACTGTAACAGTGAAAATCACTTTTATTTTCTAAGTACTTTTCATCTCCTTTTCTAAAATCATCATCAGGGATTCAACTGGTAAAGAAAAAAAACTATGTGTACCTATTCATTACTGATTTTTTTTCTTTTTTTCATTTAAATACAACGACTGACAGTTATGCTTTAGCATTCATTAGAATGTGAAAAATATCCACGATGGATTTTTTCCTTTATGTTGGAATGCCATGGTCAAGCGCTCATTAAAGCAGGAAAACTCCCCTATTTATAGGCATTTTAGAAAATTATTACAGTATTCGTAGCTGATTCTATTAAGTGACAGCTTCAATTTTTTAATGAAGATTTCTTCGAGTATCTGTAGTTTTAATTTGTTATATTCTTGGTGGAGGATAGTTGTGTTATCAATGAGTATTTTTTCAATACTGTGAATGGTGACAGGAATGTTTGCGTAAATGTTTCACAATAGACGAATGGTCATACATCAGTTGGTGGAGAGGAGTTATTGCGAATAATTAAATTGGTTGTATTTTATTTTATACAATATATGATTAATTTTATTCTTTTATTGGGATCCATAGAAGATATATTGGTACTTATGAGAAAATCATAAAAATCTCATTCGGGATTTTCACTGTTATAGTGCATACCTTGCAACATTTGTGACAGGAAATTCGTACATTAGAAAAAGAAAGATTATTAAATATAATAGACGCAAAATGATTGTTTCTGTTAACAATTCATATATGCATCTATAGATATACGAGAAAAAATAATATATATATATTTGTTATGTATTCAATCAGACAAGCCTAAAAAGAAATTTGCTGCCTAAATACAAACACACATACACAAACACATACACACACACACACATATATATATATATACTAGTATAGGATCTGTGTATACGGAATAAATTCCATAACCAACAAATACTAATCTTAAAAGAGTGCTCAATACAGAGTAGAGCGAATATAATTATTTATTCGAAAATTATAATATAAATAAGTTATGAAAATTTTAACATAAATATGTTATAAAATCACCAGAAGTGTTCAGAAAAAATTGCTATTTTTGTAGTGATTTTATAACAAATTTACGTTATAATTTTCGAATAAATAAATAATTATATATATATATATATATATATATATATATATATATACATATATATATATATATATACACACTGCGTGCCAAATTATTATCGATATAACATTTTATAATATTTCAAAAACCGTCCAATCAATTCACACAAAATTTTCACACACTGTTTGCAAAACTGACCTGCGCAATGACTGAAATTTTCTTACTGATCTGCGCAATGTAAACAAACTGGCGCCATATTTGTTATCAACACGGTGATTTGAGCGTACCAAATTATTATAAAGGTTTAGTAAAATTCCCACAATTGATCAAACAAAACGTTTATTAATGTTGCACGTGAATGTTTATGATCAAAAGAACCTAATAAATAGGATAATCAAACAAATAATAAAAGTTGCAAACAAAGGCACAGTTTTAAACAAATTAATAGGGAATGTGCATTCCCTGTTTTGAAATTACTTGAAGAAATCGACGATTCATAGAATTTGTTAATTGTAGGATGTCATCTGCTGTAATGCCGCGAGATATGTCAAGAATTGCTACCCACAACTCAGCGATGCTCCTGAAGTGTCGTCCGTTGGCGTACAGTCTTCGCTTCATGATGCTCCAAAGGTTTTCGATTGGGTTCAAATCCGAACAATTTGCTTGCCACTTCATTTTTCGAGGTCCATCGAAGCCTAACTGTTTTAAATATTCAGTAGTCTTCTGAGCAGCATGTGAGGGAGCATTATCTTGCATAAAAACAATGGCCCTTTTGAAGGCAAATCTTTGCCTTTTCATCCACGGTTCAAGATGCTCCTCCATAAACGCTATGTATGCATCAGCAGTCACTTTGACGCCATCTGGTACTCTCCATGGGTCCACTAATGTTTTTCCAATAATACCACCCCAGATCATTATGCCTCCACCGCCTTGTTGGCGTCTCAAACGCTGATGGCGAGTCTGTCCGTTCATTAAGCAGCCTTTGCACCATCTATCTGACCCATTAAGTGTTGCTCGAGTTTCGTCTGTGAACAAAACTTTAGAGAACTTCATATTGTCCTCGGCCCATTTCAATCGATTTTCTCGTCAACGGAGGCTTCGATTCAGGTTTGACTGTTGTTGCTATTTCCCTCAGATACCGACACCGGGTACTTTTAGACATTAGGATCCCCAATGCTACTGAAAAGTTCTTGACTGGTAAGTGCAGGGTTCTTCGTGGCTTCTCGTTTAAGTCGTGACATGAGACGACGTGAAATAACCCTCGGCTTGCCTGTATCTGCCCTTTTGCGGACTTGTGTAGAGTCGGCGGTGAACTTTTTCACTGTTTGATGCCACCTCCCTATCATTTTAGAAATTTCTAGGGTAGATTTACCTTTTGAGAGTTCTGAGGTGACAGTTTTCTTTTCAGCATCACTTAAACTGCTTTTACGGTCCATCTTTTCACTAAATTCTTACACTTTTATAATAATTTGGCACGCTCAAATCACCGTGTTGATAACAAATATGGCGCCAGTTTGTTTACATTGCGCAGGTCAGTAAGAAAATTTCAGTGATTACGCAGGTCAGTGTTGCCAACAGTGTGTGAAAATTTTCTGTGAATTGATTGGACAGTTTTTGAAATGTTAGAAAAAAGTTATTTCGTTAATAATTTGGCACGCAGTGTATATATATATATATATATATATATATATATATATATATAATTATTTATTTAAAAATATGATCCAACAAACTACATAAGAGTTCTCATGTTTCAAAACAAGAGCCGAAAACTTCAATATAATTATTTGAATTAAATTGAATTAAAGTAGTAAGCTCAGTTCCATCTTCAAGCGAAATTTTTTTGGAATAACTTATTTAAAAAATTACGTGTTTTATAAGCATATTCATTATTGAAATCAAAATTTCTATGAACTCTTATGTAACGTGTTGGAATCATATTTTTAAATAAATAATTATATTTATGCTCTACTTTTGTATCGAGCACTATTTTTTTTTAAATAATAGCAAAAATACTAAAGAACTTTGGATTATTTATCTAACGAGTTCTTTCCTATTTTCTATATATTTTCATATATATATATATATATATATATATATATATATATATATATATATGTTGTAATATATACAAATGTGTGTGTGTGTGTTGTAAAAATACAACATTGTGGCAGGGTTAGGGTTATATATATATATATATATATATATATATATATATATATATGTATGTGTGTGTGTGTGTGTGTGTGTGTGTGTGTGTGTGTATTGTGGACTCTCCCGTCGTAGTTTCTTATCTTACACACAGACACAGAGACACACACACATACACATACATACGCACACACACACAAACACACACACACATATATATATGTGTGTGTGGGGGGGCTTAAACTATATGAGCATGTGTTACTATGGGTTAATTCGTAAGACGTATAACTAAACTATTATTATCTCAAAAAATGTACAATATAAAAGTATGTTTTTAAATTCCCTGAAAAGATTTAGACTTGTTTATGCCTATGACATGTTTGTTTCTCTCACTGAGATCCACACTGTGTACTTTATAGGTCAGTAGTTTTTCTTGACCCAAATCAAAATATATGTACTTTGTTATTTACGTCATAGAAAGCATTGCTTCTCAGTCTTAAAAGCCATCTTAGTTCGACACCGTGACTCGCACACTCCTATTAATTCGTTTCTTCTATAATCTCCATGCTTCCTCTTCTTCTTCTTCTTCTTCTTCTTCTTCTTCTAAGTACCGTGCCCTTTGCTGGACGTGGTCCATCATGCGACTCCACAATTTCTTGACCTTTGTATCCCTTTATAAACATTTCTCAAAGAAAAGACAGTGTAAAGCTTCACTAGAGAAAAAAATGTTCTTTTCCAATACTCTCTTAAAAGAACATTGCCTGAATTTCGATGGAAAATCGTTAGATATCCACCTTTTAAGATTTCAAATTTGCTACATCCCTTCTGGAAGTAGCTGATCATGGCTCTCCACAATTTCCTGTCCTTTGGAGCAATTAGTACATTTTGGCCTTTCGCTGTCTATTTTAATACCTGTGCATTTCTTGTACATTGTAGCACTTAATAAATTCTGTCTCTCCTAACCCTTGTTCTGCTAAATTTTACATAAGCTCTTTTTTTCTTCTCGGTACCTTCAGGGTGTGGCCAATCACAGCTCTTCCCACAATTTTCCGTTCTTTGAAGCTCTTAGTAAATTTTGGATTTTCACTATCTCTCCAAATCCTTTTCATTTGTTTTTTACAAGATACAAAATTTGATTATTTTGATCTATGTTAATTTCCTATTCATCTGTTTCCTTCAAAATCCACTATATTCTTCTTACTTTTTTTCTTCTTCTTTTTCTTCTTTTCTTTTTCTTCTTCTTCTCCTCCTCCTCCTTCTTCTTCTTCTTTTTCTTTTTCTTCTTCTAGTTCTTCTTCTTCTTCATGCTTCCTACCATCTATTTACTCAAGCTCGTTAAGCAGTTTATGCATTTTATTCTTGTGTGTGTCAAATTCTTCAAGCCGCCTTTCCTCATTATGTGACTTTGAAATTTCAACTATCTCTTTCTGATGTTAAGTGTCTTTTTTCTTTCTATTTTCTCTGAAACTTCGTCGAAGCTCACCTGTTGAGTTCATGGTATTCTTAGCATCCTTCTGTAGAACAAAATTTCTGTGATAGCGCAAGTCTCTTTTTCCTCCGCGAGAATATTTTCCCGCCTTGTCTGTCATATAGGATGACTGCTATTACATAATATTTCAGTAAATAGAGGGGAAAGTATTAGACATTGATGAACTCAATCACCTGTTTATTGACAATTAAGCAACCACTGATAGCTGTGGACGTCCTTGTATATCATTGGCTAACTGGAAGCAAGAACATTGGCATCATGTATGATAAGGGTTGGAAGTACCACGCCATCACGAAACCCTGTCGAATATTTTCGAATAAGTTTAGAAGGAGAAAATGATATGAAAAAAACGTGCCATAAAACCGTACAGATAGAAACGCTTTCATGCCTGTCAAAGGTCAATGATCAAAAACGCGTATCGACATTTAAATAAAAATATGGCGGTGAAGCGTAAAAATACTTACGCTTAGTAGGTGTGATTTCAAGAACAATTCACGAAGAAAACGTATCGATCAGAATGTTACTAGTAAGAAGTATGTTCGAACTTCATTTAGCACCCAATAATCGCTGCCGTGCGCCAGACTATGTATGAAACAGTTTAAGATTCGATTACACTAAAATGTCTTTCGAAGGGAATTAACATTCATTTTCCGGAAGAGTAAATTTTATGATTCTAGGGCGGAATTCGTTTAATATTTACGTAAAATGTTCAAATGGGTCGCGTTACTTTGGGTTCGTTTAGATGCAAAAAACAAAAAAAAACCGACTTTTTCGTGTGTCAATAAAAGCTATAATTTTAAATTGGGTGACTAACAAATGTACAAAAGAGATGGATTTTCTTTTCCCCTGTGAAATTAAAATATATTTTGGCTCTAAAGAAAAATGTGTATATACAGGGTGCGATGGAAAAAATGTCGTCTCAATGAAGCAAAAATTAAAATAACACTGCCATCTCATTTTAACAGATATCAGTCAGCTGTGGGCCATGCGTGATACACGCTAAGGCGATCATGTATCTTTCGATACATGACTGACGAAGCAGGTTTTTTTCCGCCGCAGTAGTTTGCCATTTCTTTCTTCGGTAGACAAATTGCCATCCAAGGCTATAGAACCTGGTCTGTCGTACTATTTACACATAGCTGGGGGGAGAAAACGAAGATTCATACCTTTCCCAAAAGTATTAGCACGTAAATGAATGTAATGGATTCGAATAGAATTTGAACTCGTCTCTCCGATTGCTATTAACCAAAATTACATAAAAATATCTTGAAATACTAAAGAGTAAATGTATTCAATAAAATTGCCATTGGTCTAAACCACAACCTCCAGACGACTTCAGAATCTCTCGCAGTTCTTTTGGACGGCCTCCTTGTTTAAGTTGGTGAACGCTGATATTATCCTTGCCTTCAGTTCATTTTGGGCGTTTCAAGGAGTTTTGTTGGTCTCTGGCTCAACTGTGCCTCACACATAATAATCAAAGAATTGCAGTCTGAGAAGTTAGATGGCCAGATGTAAGGGTTGACGTGACCGCAGATTTTATCTGAAAGCCTCGACTGGGTTCTCCTGCTTATGTGGCATGGTACAGAGTTCTGTTGTCAGACATAGAGACCATCAGCAGCCACCTTCTTGAGCCACTAACTCCTCAAGGTAGTTAATTTAGGCCTCCGTGTAGTTGTCCGAGGCTCTTTGGGAAGGTGAATGGAGGCATAACGTTGCCAGCTTCGTAATTCGCTTTTAGACTCATTCAACTCTTTCCGAATCCGCAGCGCTGTCCACAGATTGACGGTGAAACACTGTGAAATGTTGGCATTGGAGATTCCGGCGCCAGTACAAAGAAGTAGAGCATGTCGTTTCCATATTTCTCCTGTAGTGAATTACATCATGGTGCTCTTTTTCTCACAAATCTACTAATGGAAAACAGTTCATTCCTTTTCGATCCAGAGTCAATACAAGTGTGCCATGCGACTATAACGGTTCGCTAAATCACTGTATAACAAACTTCTGTGTAAATATAACAGGGTGACATCTTTGATGGTGAACATCTTTTTGTAATGTCCATATAACCACTCTGATGATGGCCTATCTGAGCCGAAAGCTAACATTGAGGAGAAGCAGAATAAAAAATTATCCAAATGTTGAACAGTTTTTTTTAGTACTCATTCGTTGTCAGTTATATTTAACAATATAAGTTTGAATATATATATATATATATATATATATATATACACACAGGGTGTTGCAGCAAAATCCGACACTTGGTAAAGCTTTTTTGTCAAGTGTCGGATTTTGCTCCAACACCCTGTATATATATGTATATATATATATATATATATATATATATATATATATATATATATATATATATATATATATATACACACAATAAATTATAACCATGGAATATTAATGTTTGAGCCTTTTTCTGGACATTCTTGTTCTACCTGGATTCTATCCTCTTAGAATATATATATATATATATATATATATATATATATATATATATATATATATATATATATATATATATATATATAGATAGATAGATAGATAACATACATACTCACTTTCCCTGACGATCCGTTTAGGTGAAGCCTATGTAGGTTTGTCTGGCTCACTAAGTGTATCTATCTATCTCTCTCTCTCTCTCTCTCTCTCTATATATATATATATATATATATATATATATATATAAAGTAAGGAAGAAAGAGAGAGAGAGATAGATATATTAGGTTGGTGCAAAAATAACGACGTAATAATGTCGTTTTTTGACATATTTTTAACGTCAAAAACGACATTATCACGTCATTATTTTTGCACTAACCTAATAGATATATATATAATGTTTATATATATATATATATATATATATATATAATGTAAATGCGCGTTAGAGTTTGTTTTTAGAAAAATTGTTATTTATATTTAAGTTGTAGATACGTGTACTTGTTTGGGCTTCATAGAGACACTGTGGTATTATGTTGACTGTAGTAAGAATATGTTGTTTTGGCGTAAGGAGTATATATAGTTTATTTCAGTCATAGTTTGTGGCTAGCTAAGTTAAAGATAAAAACAGTTGATGACCAGCCTTTCCCATCCTCCCTTTCAGCCTTGTGCCTCATTTCTATAAATAAAAATCACTCTCCTCCTTGGTGACTCGACCGCATGAATTAAAGCGTACAACTCGGTTGGCAATTAGGTCCCATCGTTTTATATTTGAGCTAGCTGGGTTCAATCGGCACTTCAAGTCTAACTGTTTTTTCTCGCACTTCTCACATGTGGAACTCTCTTTAGGTTTTGGTTTTTGCCTACAATCTTCACAAATTCCATTTGAACGTCAACTGGCATAAACTCTTTTCCTGAAAACTGTTTTTTTCTTCTTCTTTCCTTTCACTAAAGTCTTCTCGTTGCAGCCTGGTGCCAATATCGCCTTGATTGGGGTGAAATGATTAAATAATATATATATATATATATATATATATATATATATATATATATATATATATATATATATATGTAAGCAAATATATGGATATAGATCCGACAGTATGAAGAAAAATATACGGAAAAAACAAACAAAAAATCCTTATATGCAATTATGCTGTTTTAATGTTAATATGCCAACGTCGGACGTTTCGGTCTAATAAACCATCTTCAGGACATATTCATAAAATATAATTAACATTATCAATTCAACATGACAAAGACTATGGACATAAGAACAAGACTTATCCAAACAGATAACTGAAAGTTTTATATGATCAGCGTTCCGTTTAAACATGGTCACGTTGTCGTCAAGTGGGCGACGCTGTGAAAACGTATTCCTAAATTTGAGTATTTTGAATGAAAAATGAAAAATGAAAAGAATTCTATTTTGATCTAAAATTTATATGTACGCTTGTCGAGCATTAATCTCGCTAGAAAAGGGGAAATACTAAAGAAGCCAGGTCTAGGATCATAATATCGATTTTGATTCCGTGAAGATTTTAAAATATTTTCATAATAAAAATCTGAGGAGGATTTATGAAGCAGGCATAATATCCATCTCACGCACGGTAATTATTAGACCTGGCTTCTTTAGTATCCATTTAGGAAAAGTCTATGACAAAGTGGAAATAGCTTTCGTTTCGTCCTTAAGCTTGAGGAACGAGAATTAACTTCTAAAGAAAGAAACGCGTTGCACGGAAACTCCTATAATATTCAATAAAACATGCTTGAATATATATATATATATATATATATATATATATATATATATATATATATATATATATGCTTGCATATGGATGACTGTGCTCTCGTTCCACGGTTGAGCACTAAAGGGTAATAGTATTTTCAACAATGGCTACTACGGCTATTAACGTGTCACCATTTATTTATGAATTGAGTGCTCTTGGCTACTGATCTGGCGTTTGTGTACATCACGTATATAATACGTTAAAAGATTCAATTTCTGAGCCGTGTGCTGATAGCTTAGAGGTATAGCCTCTGTCTGATGCCAAATCGGTCGAGTTTTGTCCCAGACTGAATCAATCGGATGTCTACCCATAAAGCTGAGATGTGTAGGGTTATCGAAAGTAACTCCCAATTTTAAATACTTTATAATACTTTATTTATTAACTATAATTTTTACAAGGAATGGGAAGAGGGAATTTCCTTCTTTGCTTGCTCGGGATGGCACTCTCATACACACAAGCACACATACATACAGGTGTTCGCATTTTAGTTCACAGAAATACACCCATGTAAACAATCCGGGTCCGGGTGCAGGTGTATATCCATGCGCTCGGGCATACATACGCGATTTCTAATCTATTTCGGTGTCGGTATCGTTGCTTTTTTTATATGTAGTGATATTCCTTTCAACAATCAGTGCGTAGGGGTGCTCTTGAGGCTTTTCATATCTACCACCTACGTCGTCAGAGAATCTTACATTTCCTCAGACACACACATACACACGTGCTGACGCGGACATACACTCTTATTGGTCTTAGTTCTTTCGGTTATGTTTGTGGCCATGGGGATGATGGTGTGTGTAATTTTAACGCTAACTCTTCTGTATTATTCACGATTGTGATTATCTTCATGATAACTATGATATTAATTATTATTTATATGTTAATAATAGTTATTGATGCCTTAACAATAAATTTAGCCTTAATGATGATTGAAACTGTTGTGGACCCAGAATAGGTCCGAAAGAAAACTCGAATTCAGCAATTTAGTGAAAATATATTAACAAAAAGAACGAATGCAAAAGTGTTGCACGTCCGACTGACGGCAAAGTACAGTAGTCAACTCGTCAACGGTACACAGCTCTCTTGAGAGGCATAATCTCCCCGTATATATATATTAATAGGACGAGTTCATTTAGTCCATAAAGGTAGGTACCATAACAAAAACAAAAGTATAAAAGAGAGGGGGGAGAAATGTCAATGTTAATTATGAAAATATAATAATAATAATAATAATAATAATAATAATAATAATAATAATAATAAAACAACGTTAAAAATTAGTTCTAATAGTAGTGCAGATGGTTATGAAGTGATTGGTCAATCACTCGATAACCATCTATACATACGTATTCGGAATGCCATAAATTATACTAACGCTGTTTAACAAGTCAAACGCGCATGAGGCCTATTTAACCAATGAAAATCAAACAAAACAAAAATAAAACTACCAGAATTTCTCCATATCTCATTTTCTGATTTCTGGTTGGTTCTGTTAAGAAGCTTATTAACCGCCATGGCTAATTTAATGCCGAAATCTAAATATAGTGTACACAATTTTATTTTATTTTTAGAGAGTATAATATTTTAGTGATACAAGTTTTATTAATTAACATAGCTACTGGGAGAAACGGTGGATTCATATATTTTTCAAGGGGATGGGAACGAATATAATAAACCTAACTGGAATTGGAACACGGTTCTCCGAGTCATTATCCATTACACCAAGTTTTAGTACCGGGTATTCTCAAGCGGTTACCCGTCTTGGTACTGACCATCTTCGACGTTGCTTAACATCGATGATCGTAGGGGAACATATGAAATTTTAAGAAAAGTTAAACATGTTAGATTTGAAAACATTTCCAGTTTGTTCTTGATCTTATCATTCTGTCAGATTCCAATCCATATTTGATGTGTAATTCATCCCAATTGATACATACATACATACATACATACATATATATATCTATATCTATCTATCTATCTATCTATCTATATATATATATATATATATATATATATATATATATATATATAATAGCGGGTTACTCATTTACGAGGATACACGTCTTTGTTCAACACCGACACAGCTCACCTGGGGTTTATACTGGAACTATGCTGAGCAGACCTTAGTTACAGTTTTTGGGAGAAAACGTGGTATCTAGCGTGATCAATAATCTGAAGTCCAGCACACTCAAACCCTCGGTCACGCTGATTTGTGACTGCATGCTAGCACAGCTATCGACGGCCGCTAAGGGTTCCGTCTACCCAATTTCAATCACAAGCATCGGGTCAACCAGTGGTTTGGTTTTCAGACACTTTCAAAAGATACCGCACGCAATCCCAGTCTGATACCATCAAGAAGTTTAGTTCCTGACAAATCAATTGTTGTAAAATTCGGACTCAGGTCTCATGGTCAGAAAGCGAACATTCTAAGCAAGCTTATATATATATATATATATATATATATATATATATATATATATATATATAGTTTATGGAAAACTAGGTAATCCGTATGTGTAGACCCAAGGAGGATAAAATCCAGAGAGCTCAATGTAAATCCAGAGCAAATAATTTAAATAAAAACAGACCACTTTAAGGTTCCATGTAATAAATTATTTCACTACAGCCCTTTTTAACGAAGTTAGGAAGTGAGGGGGGAGAGAGAAGACATGAGAGAGTTAGCAGATATTGACACATTTAAACGCATCTAATTTACATATGTTTAATACGGCCCGTCAAAAATGTGTAAATTTTCTTTTCATTTTTTGCTTGGAAGTAAAGTCTTATGATCCGCAGTCCTTTAAAAGGGCTGTGGTGAAATAATTTATTACATGGAACTTTATAGTGGTCTGTTTTTATTTAATATATATATATATATATATATATATATATATATATATATATATATATATATATATATGTGTGTGTGTGTGTGTGTGTGTGTGTTTGTGTGTGTGTGATTCGCAGACAGTACTGTTTCGCTGTATCACAGCTCCTCAGTGCGATTAGACATCCGAATACTTCAAGCCCGGATCGAAACCCAACCGATCAGTCAGAGTTTATACCACGAAGCTATCTTCATTCGACAGAGAGAAACAACTAAATCTAGCGCATTGTTTTTACGAATGAAAACAAATGCCAATCAGCCGGAGTGCTCAAATTCATTTTACTGAAGAGCTTTGCATTAACGCAGGTGGCTGCTGTTTATAGAATTAGCTTATCATTCAACAGTGCTCAATTATTGCTGCGAAAACGTCTTAAAATCGCTACATAATTGCTGTCGTGTTTCGATGCGTATCAATGCATCTCAAGATGCGGTTCTAAATTACTGGCAAGCGAAAGATTTATTTAAGAAGGATTTATTTCGGAATCTAAATAAATCGTTCTCTCGCCAGTAATTTATAATCACATTGATACTCATCAAAACACGACTGCAAATGTGTAGCGATTTTGACATGTAATATGCTAAAATAAAAAAAAAATGCTCTGTTTTGTATTCAACCCACTTTTAAATTAAATGTTAGGAACGTTGGAATTATACTCTCTTCGTTCTCATCTTACCTGGATTCATGCGTTTATATATATATATATATATATATATATATATATATATATATATATATATATATATATATATATAGTTCTAGATTATTACAAAACCATAAGATTAATATTAGGAATAAAACCGAGAGGCTGACTTTGACGTGAAATTACCATTAATGTATTGAAATTCTGTTAAATCTACCAACTTGAGTTATTATTCTTATGACATATACATAAATATTTCTTCGTCTGGTTAAAATTCCTTTATGCAGATACGAAATTCTTATATTGTTGGTGAAATTGTTCCAGTTTGAAAAACACAGCCTTCGGTTAACTGTTGTTACCCATGGACTTTGAAATCGAAATTCTACAAACTGCCAGAGAATGGATTACGGGTTGTTTTGGTTTGAAATCAGTCTTGAATGAACATCCATAACTCCAATAGAGACATCATGGTCCGGATCGTCTCAGATATTTTCTCGAAAGCGATACTCTGAAGAAGGATTTCCGCGTTCAGATGTCAGAAAAAATCAGGAAAAACGGCTTGGATTTCAGCCATCATGGTGGAAAAAATTGTAACAAAGAAGTTGATAGATAAAAAGAGAAAAGCGGAAAATATTTCTCTCTCTTTCGATCTCACTATATCTCTCTTCTCTATCACTCTCTCTCTCATTCATCCATTGACTCACTTATGCGCACACACAGAGTCACTATATATATATATATATATATATATATATATATATATATATATATATATATATATATATATATACTCTCACTGGTAGCAATCGTCAAATGTTGATTGTAAACATTATTTTATTTGTGCGATAAGGTGCAATATTATTTTTCATTTTATTTAGCGCTTTTCATTAATTTTAACCATTTCTTGACAAATATTGCTTTTTGTCAAAAGGTTTGACACACACACATATATATAATTATTTATTCGTAAATTATAACATAAATGTGTTATAAAATCACTACAAAAATAGCCATTTTGTTTGAACACTTCTGGTGTCTTATCAAGTGATGGTGTTGAATGTGTAATATAATATGTATAACAATATTATATATGTATAATATAATGTTATACATTCAACACCATCACTTGAGAAGACGCCAGAAACAAAATGGCTATTTGTGTAGTGATTTTATAACATATTTATGTTATAATTTTTGAATAAATAATTATATTTGCTCTATTTTGTATTGAGCACTCTTTTAAGAATAGTATTTGTTGGTTATTAGAATTTATTCCGTATACACCAATCCTATACGCAAAGGAGATCAATTTAATTGTTATTTTATCTTTAAATCACTGAACTGATCGAGCCAATTTCTTTGTATTTAATTAATTCAAACCTGGCGAATTTAATGTTTCACATAATGAAATTTGAAATGAATTAATATTTCGCAATGTAGACGAATTATTTTACAAATTAAACAAACCATAGAGATCGTATCCAAAGAAATATTATGCTGAATTAATGTTAAATAAAGACTTTATTTAAATATCATGCGATTGGTTCAGATGTTGTCCCCTAATTTTAAAATCGAACAAAGATCTTGGTGACAGGGAAACTAATTAGATCTGACGTGTCTTAATTTAATACGAGATGAATTTCGCTGCTTCTCCATGGCCGAGTCGGTTAAGGCACGTCGGATCTAACGACAGTTTCCATCTGCCCAGATATACGCACGTTCGAATCATGCCGTTGAACGCATGAGTTTACTGTAGCATCTGTTTTCCTCATATCTAATGCTAAAAGTAATACTACCCGTTTCATTTAAACTACCAGCACTACTGCCTGTCGAAATTTATAGGAACTTTCTCTTAAAACAATTTTCCAGGAAAACTGGTTTCTCAGGTCTGGTAGTCGTTATCGCGCTTTCTAGTATTGGTGGGTAGTTTCCTTCCTAACCTTTTGCTTGAAGTCATGTGGAATGTCTACATGACATTTCAATATACGTGTAGCATTCCAGAAGGTTTGAGACTTTTTTAGGAGTGGCAGTTATATTTCAATATATCCTTACTATATACTATATAGTACAATATACTATATACTATAGTATACTATATATATATATATATATATATATATATATATATATATATATATATATATATATATATATATATATATGCTATACAGCTAATAAGCTGATCTGTCGACATTTTTTCCAGATTGGAGGAGACAGAAGGAACAGGTCTTTGAAAACAGTCTACTAAACTGTCAACTAATTTGCAGAATGCAGTCGGGAGGTGAAGACAATTTGGAAGGTCGCTAGGCAATAAAATTTTGTGTTAAGTTTCGTTTGGTTTGGTTTGTTTTACGGCATATCAACCTCAATATGTTATTTTATGCCGACAAGATGTTTATTGCAGGTAATTTTTTTCAAAAATATATTGCTGGTAATATTTATTTTTTCCTTCAAAAATGTATTGCTAATAATATTTTTCTCCTCAAATATATTGCAAGTATTTATTTTCTTCAAAAATATAGTTCTGGTAATAAAGTATTGCTGGTAATAACTTTTCTTCAAAAAAATTACTGCTGGCATTAAAACCTATTTTATCGTCATACCCTGGACGTGGGTGTAGTTTATCCTCTTACTCAAGACGCGGATGTAGTTTAACGTCTTACCCAGGACGCGGATGTAGTTTATCGTCCTACCGAAGACGCGAATGTAGTTTATCTTCATACCCAGGACGCGGATGTAGTTTATAGAGTTACTCAGGACGCGGATGTAGTTTATCGTCTTACACAGGACACAGATGTAGTTTATCATATTAACCAGGACGCGGAGGTAGTTTATCGTCATACCCAAGACGCGAATGTAGTTTATCGTCTTACCCAGGACGCTGATGTAGTTTATCTTCTTACACAGGACGCGGATGTAGTTTATCGTCTTACACAGGACGCGGATGTAGTTTATCGTTTTACACAGGACGCGGATGTAGTTTATCGTCTTACCCAGGACACGGATGTAGTTTATCGTCTTACCCAGGAAGTGGTTGCAGTTTATTGCCATGCCCAGGACGCGAATGTAGTTTATCGTCATACCCAAGACGCGGATGTAGTTTATCGTCTTACACAGGACGCGGATGTAGTTTATCGTCTTACCCAGGACACGTATGTAGTTTATCGTCTTACCCAGGAAGTGGTTGCAGTTTATTGCCATGCCCAGGACGCGAATGTAGTTTATCGTCATACCCAAGACGCGGATGTAGTTTATCGTCTTACCCAAGACGCGGATGTAGTTTATCGTCATACCCAAGACGCGGATGTAGTTTATCGTCTTACCCAGGAAGTGGTTGCAGTTTATTGTTATGCCCAGAACGGTTTTGTGTTAAACTGGGTAAAAACGTTGCAGAAATCTTATGAAATGGTTCAGACTGTTTATTGATTAAATTCTATACGCTGAGCTGTTGTTCTTCTCTGGTGCAAGACGTTCAATGACGATGGAATGGGAAAGGCGATAAGAGATGTAGGAAGATGAGATTCGGTTGAGAAAATTTGCAATTTTCTGAATAAGGATCCTTGTGTGCCTATAAAGACAAGCTTACAGTTTCGTGTTGACGAGGCAGATTTACACAATTTTATTCACGATGATATGAACATGAGTAATATTTGTGTAAAAGTTTGTTGCCAGGAGGTTCAGTGACGAATAGAAGGAAAACGTGTTGGTGGCAGCAGGGAGATAGTTGAGATCCTTACTCACAATATAAGAGTACTCGAATCTCTGGTGACCCCTGACGAAAACTAAATTTACTGTTATGAACCTAAGACTTAGGACCATCTTGACTTCCAACAAAATCAAGAAGGACATGCAAAGCAGACAGGAAGTTCATAATAATCTATTTTTCGACAGCACGGGCATCATCTATCTATTTTTTTGTTTTTTAGTGGGTGAAAGAGTTTTTCCGCAAAATTATACGGTTCTTAATGTGACTATATTTGTAGTAAGACCTCGAGCCTACAGCCATCCAGACCCCCTTTTCTGCATTTAAGTTTTATTAATACTGAATGCCTTCACGACGTGTGAGATCATACATCTCCACAGATTATTTTTTTTCATCATCTGGGAATTGCCATGGATTCTTAGGAAATATAGGGGAGTGGTTTACCATCGTCTTGTCCGCGATATGGAATAACAGAGTATTCGGATACGAAATTAAAAAAAAAAAGGACGGAAAAAGTGACACCGTAATTCGAAGTTGGCTTAGAGCGGAGAACGTTGCCTTTAAGAAGCTAAGAAAAGTATTAAGAAACAGGAAATTTTTGTTAGAAACACAGAAATTTCTACTAAACAGTTATGCAATATTAGTCCCGTTATATAACAGTTAAAGAGGAGACTAGTGACAATAGAATTCTGCTGTTGCAGAAGGATACGGAGAAATACATGAATGAAACAAGTCAGTAACGAGGAATTCTTGAGGAAAATGGTAACAAAAATGTCAGTTATAGTGATTTACAATGGATAGCTTAGTTTTGGCTCAAGCCCGCGATTAAAGAGCACACAGTTGGGATCGAACTCACTATTGTCGTAATTGATCCTGCAAGACAAGCTTGCTCGCCATTACACGATGTCAAAGTGGCCCGTTTCGAGCGTTATACCCTTTGACATTTATCAGGTCAGTGCTTGTTGATACTGTTAACTTTCACAATAGTTTTGGTGACCTAATAATTGTGAGTTCAATTCCTGAGCCGGGTAATGGTGGAAACACTGGATCAATAGCTGGGTTTTATCAAATACTAGCTTAAAAGCGGGACTTCGTGCGGCCTTTTCAACTAGATCCTGAGGGCAGAAACTAAAACAACTTCTGGTCCAGAAAAGTTTGAGGAAATAACTTTGAATTCCCTTCATGGAACTTCGCTTTAATTTTAATTCGAGCAATAAGTCCACTTCCGCTCAAATGACTGTTTCCGGTTGAAATTACCACTACTATATAATGTTAACCTTCAGGAAATGCTGAGCAATTTTCTCAAAGGTGCCTCACGCTAGGTTCGTCCCCATCCAAACCGATAACGCCAGGAAGTGACTTTCCTGATAAATCAACCGTGGTGAGATTCGAACCCGGGTTTCATGCTCAGAAAGCCAACGTTCTAAACACTCGGCCACTTGCTTGCTTGCTTGCTTGCTTGCTTGCTTGCTTGCTTGCCTGCCTGCCTGCCTGCCTGCCCCTGCCCCTGCCTCTGCCTCTCTCTCTCTCTCTATATATATATATATATATAATTATTTTAAGACATTTTTATATTTATACATTCTTTTTATAGATAAAATATTTAAGTAAATGCTCTGTTTTATAATAAACAGTATTAATAACATTTACCGGCTCTAAGTGTTGACTTCAATGTTCATTTTTATATTTACACACGCTCTATATCTGATATTGAGCACTTTATGTCATAAATATAGTACATCTTAAGAGTATATTTCTTCATATATATATATATATATATATATATATATATATATATATATATATAGTGGAATTAATACCTTGTATGTGGTGATACTGACTAGAAAAAATATATTGAGAAATCGGGAAAAGTCAGCTACAGGGAAGATAGATTACGACGGTGGGAAGTCATTGAAGTCGAAAAGACAAGCCAGGACAAATAAAATTGCAAATTCTTCTTTGGGGTTTTAATCAGGAATCTCTAAATATACAGCGGGATCACCTTATGTGGCAACAATATTCAAAGAATGGACGAATGGTAGACTTATAGATATGTAAGATAGATTCTAGAGAGTAAAATTGTCTAACACGTCACAGTGAACCAAACTTCTTAGCTGCAAACTTCTTGTTCAATTTGCCGTGTCCCTTCAGGACGTAGGCGATCATGGTCTCCATTCCCTCTTGTGCCTTGTAGCTGTCAATAAGCTTTAACTTTTAGCTTTTTCTTCCAGACCCTGTTCTGCCATCCACTTGCTCAATTCCGTTAAGTATGCCATGCTTTCCCTTGTCCCACTTTCCCTCTCTCCGTCCTGTGAGTTTCAGATTTCCCAAGCCCTCCTTTCTCATTACGTGTCCCAGAACTTTCAGCTGTCTCTTCCTGATGTTAAGTATGAATTTCATTTTCGTTTAAATCCTCTACAATACCTTATCATAGCTCACATGTTCGGTCCTTGGTATCCTCAGCATGTTTCTGTAGAACTCCACTTCTACTTTCTCGTCTTCGTCTTTCAGGAGAGCGTCCAACATTCGCTGCCGTAAAGGAGGACAGATATCTCGGAGCAGTTCAGTATTCTTTTCTTTGTTACCAACGAAACCCTCTTGTTTCGAAATACTCTCCATAGTTCTTGGAATACGTCTTTGGCCATCCCAGTACGTCTTCAGATCACAGCATCGCACTTACCGTCCTCTGTCAGAGCACTTACCAGATGTTTAAATTTCGGCATCTGCTTGATTTTAGGGTCCTCGATCTGTAAGGCGCATTTCAACCTCATCTTTTAGCTGATAATCATGTATTCTGTCTCCTTGTAGTTTATGCTTAGTCCCTTCTTCTCGCTTTCCTTCGTTGCCTTCTGTAGTAGATTTGGTAGTTTTCTTAATTTACAAAAAAATAAGTTACTTGTCTAGCAATTTATTATCGCCGATTCCAAGCACACAATATCAAATTTGTCAATCTCTAATATTTAGTACAATTTTTTATTTTTTATTTTAATAAAATTGTTTTGGTTTTATATCTCACTGAGTATCACTCGTCATTTTTTTACGGTGCGACTTGTTGTCGCTTGATCCCTATTCTCCACATTAATTAACAGTTAATTTTCCTTTTTTCATATAAGTAATAATAAAAGTAATCCTTGTTAATAATGGCTAATAGAATAGAGAAAAGCGCTCGGATTTACACATCATGTGGACAGTTTTTACACATTTTAAGTTCAGAAAAGAAATCACTTGTATAAATGCAAAAAAAAAAGAAGTTTAATCTCAGTTTAATGTCAGTCATTATAAAGGAAGATGTGGAGAGCCAAGATCACACACACCCTTGTGCAAATTAATTGAAACAAAACGAACATTATTTACTTATTGTTCATATTTTTCCAATGAAATATGACCAAGTGCCCATACTCGATTGGATTTGAACCAGGTGATTTTCTGAGCCAGTCAATAGTACTTTGATTTGCTCACTGGTAAGGCATGTCAGTGTGTTCGCGCAGCGTTACAATGATTGATTCATTTTGATTATAAACCTGATCTACAACTACTCTTGAATCTTATTTTAGAAAAAAAAAAGTTACTTGTCTAGCAATTTATTATCCTCTATTCCAGACAAACAATACCAAATTTGTCCATCTCTAATATTTAGTACAATTTTATTTCATCTTAATAAAACCGTTTGGTCACTGAGTATCACTAGCCATTGTTACGGTGCATCTTGTTGTCGCTTGATCTCCATTTTCCCCAATCTCTTTTAAATAATATATTAGGTTGGTGCAAAAATAATGACATAATGATGTCGTTTTTTGACGTTAAAAAATACGTCAAAAAACGATATTATTACGTCATTATTTTTGCACCAACCTAATATATATATATTAACAGTTGATTTCATTTTTTACCAACGAAACCTTCCTGCCTCGTAATAATCTGCCTAGCTTTTGGCATGCGTCTTTTGCCATCCCAATCCGTCTTCGGATTTCAACGTCGCACTTACCGTTCTCTGTCAAAAGACTTCCCAGATATTTAAATTTCCGTAGCTACTTGGTTTTAGGACTCCCCAACCTGTAAATCGCATTTCGGGATCATCTTCTTTTTTTTTCTTTTTTTCTTATGAGCATGCATTACTTAGCAATGGATTAAGTATAGTCTTTTCACATTATGTCAGCGGAAAATAGTTAGTCCGAAACGCCACAATGAGTCACTCTCTGGAAGGCAAGCGTCAGCTATTCTGATTGGCTGGATGTGGGGCGGCGAAAGATTATTAATAGAGAAAGAAAGCTGTTGAGGGCCATGATCGCTCACGTTCTCAAGGATCACGGTCAGAGAATGATAACAGAAAGGGAGATAAAGAAAGAATGAAAGCAATTTTGCGTTGTTTTATTTATATTTCTCATCTGATAAAAACGTATATATCGCTGTTTTCTTTCTTTTTACACCCACCTGATATTGGTCTCTCTTTAATCTCTTTCTTTCCCCACCATTCCTCTCTTTGCCTTTCTTTCTTTCTTTATTTCTTTCTTTCTTTCTTTCTTCTTTTTTTCTCCTTTCTTTCTGCCTTTCTTTCTTTCTTCATTTATTTATTTTTTTATTTTTTCTTTGCTTCTTTCTTTTTGGATTTACACCCACCTCATAATAGTCTCTCTTTAATCTCCTTCTTTTCCCTCATTTCTCTCTTTTTTCTGCCTTTCTTTCATCTTTCTTTCGTTGTTTCTTTTTTGTTTCTTTCTTTCTTTATTCATTTATTTCTTTATTTTTTATTTTTTATTTGTTTGTTTCTTTCTTTTTGGATTTACACGCACCTGATAGTGGTCTCTCTTTACTTTCCTTCATTTCCTCTTGTTCTCCCTTTTTTCTGCCTTTCTTTCTTTCTTTCTTTTTCTTTCTTTCTGTTTTTTCTTTATTTTGCTTTCTTTCTTTCTGTCTTTTTTCTTTCTTTCTTTTTTAATCTGTTTGATTTTACTTTGCTTGTCTTAATAAGTTTTGTCATTTTCTTTCTTTCTTTCGTTCTTTCTTTCATCCTTTCTTTCTTTCTTTCTTACTTTCGTTCCGTTTTCCTTGCCTTTTTCTCTCTCTCTTTCTTTCATTCATTCATTATTTATTTATTCATTTAATTCTCTAAAATAGGAAAATTCGGCCGTTGTAGTTCAGTATCCAACATGCTTTGTATTTTGTCAAAACTGATATCATTGCATATTCTTCTTCGGATTTTATCAAGAATCTCATAGCATGAGTAGCAGACCCGATGTGGCAACAATATTTGATTCACGGACTGAATATGAACTGCTTAAGCACCTAAGAAAGGCTTTCTTTCAGACAAACAGTATGGCTTTCACTTCTATAGATCAACCGCCGAGGTGCCAAAGGTTATTATGAAATTTGTCAACCAAATTTTCTAATAGCATATTTAGCAATTGGTATAATATAATCTTTCTACATTATGTCAAATGTTAGAGAACCTGCAATAAAAAAAAGTTTACTATCAGTTATGTTGTTGGGAGGCGGAAAGGATTTTCTCTGATTATTAATTAAAAAAGAATTGTTGAGGTCCATGATCACTAACGTTCTTTCTTTCTGGGTTTACACCGACGTGATAATTGTCTTTTTTTCTGTCCTTTTTTATCCTCCATTTCTTTCTCTTTTTCTGCATTTCTTTCTTTCTCTTTTTTCTGCATTTCTTCTATCTTTTTTTTTTCTTTTTTGTCTTTCTTTATTTCGTTCTCCAAAACATGAAAGTTCAGCCGGTGTAACTCAGCATTCTCTCTATTTTGCAAACCCAAGCCTCCGATGTTTTTTCTCTTTGCCTTTGATTTTAATTTTTTTTACTTTTATTTTTTACGGCATTTCATTTTGGATCTATTCACATGTGTTGTTGAGTTATTAACCGAACGGCTTTGAATTCCAAAAGCAGTCGTCTGCTTCTCCACCCTTCTCGCAAAAAAAATGTCGACGTTGCATCTCATCTTGTAATCTGAACATGGGAAATTCTGAGGCATTTTCACTTTCAAACCTCGGAGTTCATGTTGCTATCTTAATCTCTATTTTTCTAGATTGTCCCCAAAATAAATTCTGCCTTCAGTGAGTTTCGGACTCTTTGGAATCGGTTAAATATCTGACTGTCTTTAAAAAAAGAAAAAGAAAAAAAACTATTGACTTTTCTAATAATTCGTTTCTATTCTTTGGGAAATCTTCGTTTTTTTTTTTTTTTTTTTTTAATTATTTATTTCATCCGCATTGAGTTTCCTGATTCATTTTATTTTTCTCTTCTCTTTCTCCATCATTTATTTTTTTTTTTTCAGAATACCATCTGTTGTTTTGTTTTTTTCTTTTCTTTCTATCTTTCCTTTTACCTTCTTTTTCTCTTTTGGTTTAGCGTCTTATTTCTTTCTTTTATTTACCGTCGGCTTGTCTTTCTTTCCAATTTAGTTTATTCTTTCCTTTTAATTTTTGGTTTCTTTCTTTGTTTAGCTTCTAGATACTTTCGGTATTTGTTTTTCTTTTTCTTTACTTTATTGTTTTTTTTTTATATCTTTTATTTAATCTACGCGTTGTTGTAGACTTTTTTTTTGTCTTGCTTTTTCTCTTTTTTTTTTTCTCTTTTTTCTTTTCTTTCGTTCTTTTTGCTTTCGTTTCGTTATTTTTTCTTTCTTTTTCTTTGCCGTATGGTTTCTTTTTAACATTACCTTTTGTTTTTTACCTTCAAATTTATTTTCTTTTATAGTTTAATTCATGGTTTCTTTCTTTCTTTTATTTCTTTTTTTTATTTTTCTTTATTTCCTTGTTTCTTTTTCGTAGTTTACTTACGCCTTGTGGTGTTCCTTCTTTCTGTTTACATTTTAATTTCTTTCTTTCTTTCTATCTTATATTTTATTCAGTGTTTAATATTTTTCATGGCCGACGCATTTTTCTCCTTTCATTTATTTTATAAATCTATTCTCGCTGCCTTTTTAGTTGTCGTTTGTTCAATTTTTTCTTTCTTTTCACTAAAGCAAACGACAAGCGGCTGATATCTTCATCGCTTTCCCTATATTCCCTGTCTTTCTTCCTTCCTTTATTTATTTTCATTGAAGCAGACGTTTAGTGCTTGACAGCATTATCGCTTCCAGCAGTTTTTAATTTCTTCCCTTCAAAGTTTTTCCATTTTTTTTTCATATTCCCTGTCTCTATTTCTCACGCCTTTTAATTTCTTTTCTAATTTCTCACCAAATTATTTTAAAACTCTTTCGCCATTAGATTTTAATTTCAATACACTGTTTTTCACGCTAATACTTTTTCTTTCACACACACTTTCACTCTCCCCATCTTCTTTTCTTTCTCTGCTGTAGCAAGGAAATTTCGCAGACTTATTGGCGTAAGTAATTACTTCGATTTTAATTAGTTCACCATTATTCTAGCCTTGTGTCTAATACATTTAAACCTAATATTGATGGTGGCGTATCTTCTAACAGTTTTTAGCCAGTTGATATCACTAATCCATTTCTGTGGTTATATATGTTATGAATAATCAAGAGTGGTCTCCCCTTGTTTTGTTACTCTCCTCTTTGAGAGAGCTACTTCTGTTTACTGGGACTATAAATGGACACTATACGGAAACTTTGCAATCTCAGTTGAATAAAGCTTTCTTAAAGACTGCATCTACGTGCTTTTGTCATTACAATGCGTGCGTGTGAATATGGATGTTTTAGACAAAATAGTAACGGAAAGAAGAAAGGACTAACTATCAGCTGTAAAATTGCATAAATCATTGTAGTAAAAAAAACAAAACAAAACCAAAACAAAACAAACAAAAAACTAAATTTTTAACTGCGTGGAGCCGGCATCAGGACAAAAATCAAGCAAGAGTCAAAATTACAATATCTGGATAGTGTTATGACAGACGACAGAAAATATGAGACAGCAATCCGAACAGGCATAGAAATAGCAAAAGACATACCCCACCCCAACTCGATTGATGTCATTCGGATCTAAATATAAATATAATGATTATAGTGCCTTCTATGAATAATCAAGTGTGGTCTCCCCGTGTTTCGTTACTACTCTCCTTGAGAGAGCTTTTTCTGTTTACTGGGACTATAAAAGGACACAATACGCGAACCTTGTATTCTCAGTTGAATAAAGCTTTCTTAAAGCTTACACCTGCGTAGTTTTGTCCTATTAAGCTGTATCGACGAGTGGAGTTCAAATACCGGGCTCAGCTTCAGTGATAACTTTCACACTGTCTTTGAGAAAGCCGTATATTGCCGGGCTCCTCCCAAATATGGGCTAAATAGGTGAGAAAAGAGAACAAGTTAATCAGGATGGTGGTCGGGGATGACTATTAATCGGATCTCGGGAATAAATACTTGTACACTGCCGGAATATTCAATCATTTTTCTGAATCGTTGTTGTATGAGGCCATGCATTATAATGGAAGAACATCATACCTTTGTGGTTGATCAAAATCACTAAAAGAGAATTAGCCATCGCCTTCTGAGGTGGCCATTACGATTTCATTCAAATAATGTGTCCATTTGCGCTTGCGTGTGCGCATGTCAATTCCAATTCAATGACGGACCTAAAACAATTTTACAAAATGAGTTTTGAAAAGTTCAGTAAAATCTTACAATTATTTGATACTTTTCGATATTAAAACATTAACAAGCTTTCCGCCGAGTAATTAGTCGTAGCATTTTTCCTATCATTCCAGTTGTAACATATTTAAACTGGATTCTCTTGAGATTAAAAAAAAAGTTTAACTTACATTCAATTTAACCTCATGAGTAATAAAGTGGACAGTTCTATTCTAGCCATTTCTATACGCTCAGGTTCTTGGTACTAACGGATATATATATATATATATATATATATATATATATATATATATATATATATATATATATATATATAGTGGAATATTAATATATAATTATAGATATGAACAAACAGACATAGAATGACAGCTGGAAATCGAGAGATATCGATAAAATGATATCAAGAGAGACAGACAAGAGTAGACTGATATCAATTGATAGAAAAATATTTAATAATACTGCATAGATTCTAAAACTCTCATAATGCGAATGAAAGAAAGAAAAAGCATAGCATGTCGCTGCCGAAATAAATATTGGCCATCTTTCAATCGAAACGAATTCTGAAATTAAATTTAAACGTCGCTATTTTAAACTCAATCAAATGTATTAATGTCTAAAACTTTAATTCGTATCATATGTTTTTGTAATGAAATCAAGAATTATGCTACAAAAAATTACGCACTCTCTCAAGTTTTAATTATAATACGATTTTTGTCTAAAAAACAAATCGCGCCTTATATATTCAAAATATATTTAAGGTTTTATTTTGTATGTTTTTAATGAAGAACAAAAGAAGAGTAATCAGGAGGACAGTAGATAGCGATTGACATTTCATTTAAATTTTTGAAGATTAAAATTGACTGGAAAGCAAAAGGCCACTAAGACACAAGGGCTTACTGGGTGTGGAAGAATTAGAAAACAGAAACATTTCTAAGGAGTGAGAACAAAAGAAGAGTAATCAGGAGGACAGTAGATAGCAATTGACATTTCATTTAAATTTTTGAAGATTAAAATTGACTGGAAAGCAAAAGGCCACAAAGACACAAGGGCTTACTGGGTGTGGAAGAATTAGAAAACAGAAACATTTCTAAGGAGTGAAAACAAAAGAAGAGTAATCAGGAGTAGAGTATATAGCGATTGACATTGCATTGAAATTTTTGAAGATTATTGTTGACTGGAAACCATGGAGCCGGAATGGAGTTCTACGAACGAGTAGTGCGAGAAAAGAAATTTTTGGCATAGAAATTACGGTTACATCTAGCCAACTTAATTGTAAACTGATGAAATCTCGGCGCTTGTCTTGCACGGTGCTTACATTAAAATCGTCTCGGTACCATAGCGAAGAGCTTAATTACTATGAAATTATTTATAGAAAAGGCACAGAGAGGCACCATTGCGGTGGTGGAAAAGAAACTAACGCGGCAGGTCAGGACCAATAATATTATTGATTCTTCTTCGGATGTTATTAAGGCTCTCTAAACATATAGCAGGGGTACAAGGTGATATGTGGCAATAATATCCTAAGTATTGAAAAATGGTAAACTTATAGATATGTACGATGGATTCTGGACAGAATATATTGTCTCGCACGATAAAGTGAAACAACTTTTTTAGCAGCTGACCTAGCATTGGATTCATTATAGTTTTCCTACTTAATGTCAGTCGAAAATGTTAGCCCAAGAAGGTGCAAAGAATCACTCACATGGGGTTTAGCATCAGCCATAATGATCAGGCAGCAAGGTGTCTCTCATTATTAATAGAGAGAAGTTTTTTTTAGGGGGCATTAAACTTAAAAATCAATTCTTTGCCCCAATTAATAATAGATTGAATATCGTTTATGACATCAGCAATAAATATGACCTTAACGAACCAATCAGACTTACTATCGAGACAGGAGTAAATGATTGTGTCATCAGAATTGATATCGAGTTGAGAGGAGATGCCTTGGGAAGGTTGTTAATGAATATTAAAACAAAGTAGAATCAAGGGTAGAGTTCTGGGAGATACTCAGATTATTGAAAACTTATCTAGAAGAGTTGATGTTGATTGAAGATAAAACATTCTCTCTCATATAGATTTTCTCTGGTTAGGCTTCTTGGCAATTCCCAAGGACTTGGAGACAGGGTAGATTTTTAAAACCTTCATTTCATGATTTTAAACCCCAAATTTCATGATTTTAAGCCATAAGTTTCATGACTTTTAAACCCTAAGTTTCATGATTTTAAACCCTAAATTTCATGATTTTTTAACCTTAATTTTAATGATTTTTTAACCCTAAGTTTCATGATTTTTAAAGCCTAAATTTCATGATTTTTAAACCGTAAATTTCATTTTTAAACCTTAAGTTTTATGAATTTTAAACCCTAAATTTCATGATTTAACTATTAGGTTGGTGCAAAAATAATGACGTAATAATGTCGTTTTTTGACGTTAAAATATACGTCAAAAAACGACATTATTACGTCATTATTTTTGAACCAACCTTATAGTAGGTTATTATTTTCCTCCTTCATTTTTCAAAAACCTCGATTTAGTTTTAAAAATTAATGGGACGTTTTAAACATTTCATCGCCAAAAAAACATATTTATTTTAAATTTGAATCATTCAAAGCGTTCTTATTTCGAAAATAGGTTTTCATCGATGTTTAAAATATTTACTTAGGCGGCGCAAAAGAATGTGGCTGATTGGTTACGCATTTCATTTTACAGTGTAATCTCGGTTCACGAATTTAATTCGTTTCCGAAAGCCGTTCTTAACCCGAAATATTCGTAAACCGAATCTATTTTTCCAATAGATTAAAAATATAAAATGGATTAATCCGTTCCTGATCCCAAGATGATTGCTTATTTAAACTATAGCAACAGTGAAGTAATGGATAGCAGCTCGGATTGAGGAATCGGAGAGCCGAGTTCGAACTCCTGTCAAATCGATTATATTATAATTACGTGCTAATACTCTTGGGAGAGGTATACTCTTGTTATCCCCAACTATTGGTAAATAACAGGACAGATTCTATAGCCTTGGTTGGCAACTGGTCTACCACAAAAAGAAATGGCAACCTACTGCGGGAAAAAATCTGCCTCGTTAGTCACATATCAAATGATACATAATCGCTTAAGTGTGTATCACGCAAGGCACATAACTGGCTGACTTTGTGGACAAGTTTATACATAAACTAATGAAAATCATTAAATCAAAGAAAAAATAAATGAACCCAATACTAAAGAGATAAAATATAGAGGGACATTTCAATTTTACGGTACGTGTAAGTAACAGAGTTGATAGCGTAAGAGGAAGTTGATGTGGAAGGGGAAGGAAAGAGATAATTATTGTTTGGAAAGGGAGAAGGAAATACATGATCGTCTTTTTATTAGGTTGGTGCAAAAATAATTTCGTTTTTTAACATATGTTACTATGTGAGAAAACGAAATTATTTTTGCACCAACCTAATATTTATAAGAATAGTATAGATCGTTAATTTTGCCATCTGAAACTGAGTAGGAAGAGATAATATCATAAACAATTATTTTTCTTTTAACTTTTCTTTATCCTTTACGAGCTTTCTTTGGAGCCATGACTGACGTCTAATAAATTGGAAAAGAAAAACACAGCACAGCACAAAACACGAAATGGTCGACTAAGAAATTATTCCGTTCGAGTTACCTCGGTTCTGCTCGGTTCGTCAATTTTGTACGAGAACTGAAATTTGGTTCGATAAACGAGGCATTTTAAACTCGAATTTTCTGTTCGAAAGCCGATTTGTTCGACATGTGAGACGTTCGACAACCGAGGTTGTTCTGTATTTTATTTCATCTACATGCACACATGTAAGGAAAGAGAGAGGAAGTTGAAGGTGATTTATTTTTGGTAATCTATTTTATTGCCCAGACCAGGTTAGAGGTTGTCCAGACTGAGTCAAAATAAGGCGTTCAAATTGTGTACGACTAGGTGAGCGCATGTGCTTGTGTGTAACTTAAGTGGCACAAGCACCTGTAATTCACTCACGTACAACCCAAACATATGCATATATATTACTGAGAGAAAATTATACGCCCGAGGGGCGTGATGGATAGAGAATCGATTTTTTTATAATATAGATGTTGAGAGCTATACTTAACATCTCTTAGAGACAACATCTAAATAAACCACAGATCTATGGACCCATCTCTGATATTTTTACAATCTTTTACAAAAACGGAATGCACTTTTCAGTACACTGCTGGCTAGCAAAACTTGCGAGTGATCTACTGCTCTGGACACTTAGCCATGGCACAAGACAGGTTCGTCACTCAGCAATCACCTACATTGACCAGTTATGTCATAACTCAGAATTCCATCCTAATGACTTTCCGACCTTTATGCAGGACTATGATGGTTTGCATGATAGATTCATGTATGTCCGAGATAGACATAACCTAACAGTTCGGTACTCTTTGTCACAACATCTTCTTATTTCTTCATACTTTACTTAGCTTCAAAGGGGATATATTTCCTTATTCGGAATATCTACGTCACATTTTCCGTTGCCTGTTACTATACGACCGTTGCCTGTTACTATACGACCGTTGCCTGTTACTATACGACTCTAATTTCCGTATCTGTTTGATTTCGACGTCCCCAACACGTAGCTCATGAATTGAACTGTCTCTTTTGTTGACAACCATTCATTCTGTCTTCTTACAGTCAATGATTAGTCCTTTCTTCTTTCTTTCATTTTCAAGGTTGGGAAGTGTTGGGTGAAATTCTCCAATTCTAACTTTCTAGCTTTGATTGAACACAAACCCTAGAATTTAAGCTGGGCGAAACCTAGCCTAGGATGTTGAGAGCTATACTTAACATCTCTTGGGGACAACATCCAAATAAATCACAGCACTATGGACCCATCCGTGTTATTTCTACCATCTTACGCGAACGCAGAATGCTCTTTGTAAGACAATTCTGGCGACAAAAACAAGAAATTGCGAGAGATCTACTGCTCTGGACACCTAGCCATGGCACAAAACGGGTTGGTCACCCAGCAACTACCTACATTGATCAGCTATGTTATGACACAGGGCCGTGATGCTTGGCGTGATAGACTCGTGAATGTCTTTGTTTTATTAACTAAGCTATCTATTTTATTTTATTATATACAATACATAATATAAGATAACATAATGTAATGGAAGGCTGAAAACAAGCGCGCCTAAAACGTATAAACACTAAAAATTGCTTAATCCAAAATAGAAAATGCAGAGCAAAAACATTTACAAAAACCCTAAAAATCAGTCTACCTTGCTACTTGGGTTTCGACCGCAAGGTCTCCTCAGGCAAATCGAAGGATGAACAATCTAGTATATTCCACCAACTTATATGACTACAGGAAAAGAGAATGAAAGGTGTAAGGTGGGAAGAAAAGGAAGAGGAGGAAAAGGATGTGGGAAGGAAGAAAAAATTATTAATTGCACTCACCCTCATTCATCCGTACTCATAAGAAATTCACTTAAATGCCCGCACTTCGACAAAATCTCACTTCTATTATTCAGTAGCACATGTCTATAAGGTAATATATATATTGCTATGGTCCGGTTCCTTGTACCACGGTGATAGTCCAAGGTAGAACCAATAAAGAAGTACTCGAAGGCGGATATGGAATAGCACATATATATTACAAACAGGAATATATACAGAGAAGTAGAAAGTGTTAGTACGAATAATCAGGTTTAGTAGGGAGAACAATGTAGTCTCGACCAGTATCACTATTCAAATGTCTTATAGTAATTGTCTGAACACGACTCTGTTTCGGACTGCCTCAGACTCGACTGACTGACTCGCTCGCTCTGACTGACTGACAGACTTCTGATGGACCTCACTCCGGACTTCAGACTGAACTCACTCCAGACTTCAGACGGAACGGCATTTAGTCACCCCCCGACGAGGGCATCATGTGGCACAAGGCCGGTTTAACGTGGGGTTTCCGAGCCCGTGGGCTCGGGCAAAAATATGCCCTTTAACCCGTATAAACGGGTTCAGGGTCGGTCTACCTCCCCGAAAGAGACTCCGCCCTTCAAAGTAGCCTCCTTCGGGTTCCTCCCCGCCCGAAGGCAGACAGTTCAGCCGATCAGCCGATCAGCCGGTCCCCCGACTTCGGACTGAACGGTATTTAGTCACCCACCCACGAGGGCATCATGTGGCACAAGGCCGGTTTAACGTGGGGTTTCCGAGTCCGTGGGCTCGGGCAAAAATATACCCTTTGAACCCTTATAAACGGGTTCAGGGTCGGTCTACCACCCCGAAGGAGACTCCGCCCTTCGGCGTAGCCTCCTTCGGGTTCCTCCACGCCCGTAGGCAGAGAGTTCAACCGATCAGCCGGTCGCCCGACTTCGGGCTGAACTCTCTGCTTCCTCTTGAGGCGCAGTATTTATTACGTATGGAATAGTCCATTATGTTATGGGTAAGGTCCCATAACATATATATATATATATATATATATATATATATATATATATATATATATATACATATCCAATCGATTTTGACCGAACTTGGCACATACATGGTACAATGTAAGAGATAGGTACTTAGCGTAAAAAAATCGATAATTTGATAAATCAATTTTCAATAAAGCCGATCAAAAATCGATAAAATCAATTTTTTCCTGCGGCTTTGTTCAAACTCGGTATGTAGATTGTTTACATCGTGATGAGCTCAATGATACCTCAATTTATTTCTACGCTTCTGCGTTTAGCGAAAAACCGCAAAAACGAAAAATCGATTTTAATACAAATTTTAAACTAAAATCTCCCTCAATTTTCAAACAATCTAATACAAACTCCACTTAATTGTAGCCAACAATAAATTGATTGTTTAACAGTTATTTAACTTGATCATTGAGTCAAATCCATATAGTGAAAACCCACGTAAATAGCGAAAAATAACTATTTTTACGCGCTTCTTTCTTATTTTTCGTTGATCTTTCAACCAATTGTCATCAAATGCAACAATTGCTTTATAAATGTATCCTTTTTTACATCCCTGGTAGAACACTGAAAAATTAAATTTCCAAAATTCCAAAATAATTGTGGTCTAAAGTGGATTTTCATGTTACTTGTTTTACCCCTTCATATCCCCAGCTAACTTTCATTGAATAAATACAGACTACTTCTGTTATACCAGTAATTGAATTAATTCAAAATGTTTTTTAATGAAAGTAATTTAAGAAGATAGGCTTGATGCTGTTTTTGGTCCATTCTAATTGAACCCTTTTTCTGATCGACCAGCTATGGCTGTTAGTATGATATATTTATATCCGACGTGTTTTTAACCGACTCGGCCGCAAAGAACGTCGTCGATTAAGTACGGTTTTATGAGGTTGTATACTGTTTTTAAGTACATCATTCCCGTTTTAAATACCCAAAGGTTCATATCTGCTCAGTTTCATATCTGAAACGCGAACAACGCAATATTGGTGTAAAGATGGCACCTGCAACTCGTAAATCCGGGTACGGATTGCTGCAGCCATGTCAGCGATGACCAAATTGACAAGAATATGGAGGAGTAAAATCAGTTTTCAAACAAAGTACAGACTGTATAAATCGCTAGTAGTCTCCATTCTCCTATATGGATGTGAAACGTGGATATTGTTGGTAGACACAGAAAGAAAGGTCCAAACGTTTGAGAACAAATGCATCAAAATTTCCTTGGTTGAAAGTTTTTTTTGGCGAACCTCTTCTAGCCACTGTCAAACGGAGAAAAATGGAGTGGTTTGGACACATTACAAAGCACAACAACCTGTACAAGACCATCATGCAAGGAACCGTTGAAGTTGGACGTAAGAGAGAACATCATGTAAAACTGGTTGGACAATATCAAACTGTTGATAGACCATTGTGGAAAAGAGTTAGTGTGGCTTCTGTATTCGGATCCGCCCTACGATTACAAATGTCAAGGAGATGATGATGATGATGATGATGATGATGATGATGATGATGATAGTTTATAACGAACTGATGCCTCAGCTAAACATAAGCTTTTTTTTCCAAATTTACGAAAAGAACATCTACACAACGCCTACAAAAACCAATGAAGAAAAAGTAAACGCAGACACACAAAGGTTCAACAAAATAGTTAAGAAAATACTAAAAAATGAAAACAAATCCTGGACCAGATTAATAGAATACCATCCCATCACACCCACACTATACGGCTTACCCATAAAACACAAAGCTGACATACACGTCAAATCCATATATATATATATATATATATATATATATATATATATATATATATATATGACTCACTTAGGAAAGGGAAGGAAACAACAAAATTTTATGGAGCAACACTACTTTTATTCTTCAAAATAAAGTCATTCTCGACGATCATCTGCCAGTAATCAGCCAGCATCCGAATCTGTCTCAGATACCAGTCCTCTGGATTTGAATTAAAAAAAATCTGTAAAAAGCTTCCTTTCACTTTATTAAAAGTGTTAAATCGCTGGCCGCGGAGGAAGTGTGCCATTGAGCGGAATGTACTCCATTTTTGATCCTATCTGACTTTTGTAAATATAGAATATGTCAGAAGGAGCCAGATACGTTTGCGGTTGGTACAAGGAACCGGCCATTTTTCTTGCGTCGATTGATCAAAGCAGGATAGCTGTTGGCAATAGAGTTTTGTGTTGATGGCGGGACCGTGTGGAACAAGCTCGAAAGGAAATACTCCTTGGAAATTTCACCAGACAGGGATCAAGATTTGTTGTTTTCTTTCAACTTCCAAAGTGAATCAGGACGTTCTGGCCAACCGAGTATATATATATATATATATATATATATATATATATATATATATATATATATATATATATATATATATATATATATTGAACAATAAAAAAGATTAAAAATTTAAAATCTTCAGACACACTAGGTTGTAGATTAATATTCTTTCATTTTTTTTTATTATTATTTCATTTAGATTCCTCAACTAGTTTCGGCCAAAATGGCCATCATCAGAAGAAATATTTCTGCTTGCTGGTAGCGGTGAACTACAGAAATGAATGTCTTGATGGAGAAAATGAACTTTTGACTGTAATTTTCATTTGTTTTGTTTTTTTAATTTTTTTATCTTTTTAACATGAATCTTTTAACATTCCTTGTGTTGGTCAAACAGTCTCTTTTAAGTTGTTATTTGAGATAAGAGCTGGATGGATCCATGCTGTTCTGAATTCCACTGGTCAGTTTGACAGTTTTATTGGTTCCTGGAGAAGGGATGTGTCTCTGTTAAGTGTTTGTGTATGTGTTATTTGGTTCTTAGAGGGTGAGTGAGTATGATATGTGTAAGCGTGTATATTGCTGTGGGTGTGTGTTATCATTTGGCTCATTAGAGAGTGAGTGAGTATGAGTGTAAGTGTGTATATTCGTGTGGCTGTGGGTATAATTGTGAGGCCTCAACACCTCCGTAAGCATGTCTGTCTTGTGTGGGTGAGAAATGTGGGTAGGTTTTGATTTGTAGAGTTATATATTAGCACTAACTATATTGTTAAATTTATGGTTTAGCCCGGCTGGATAGTGTGTTTTTAGACGTTCATTTATTTTCATGGAACTCTAAAATCTTTCTAATGTTATCTGCTCTGAACTTTTCTATTCTCTCAATTATAGTGAATTTGGCATGGGCTTTGAAATCGTGTTTTTTCAGGCGGAAATTTGAGAAAACGACATTATTTTTGCACCGACCTAATATTATTAATATTAATAGAAGGCCGGGTTCCTTAAACAATTTTTTTTAGGTCTGGTTTGAGATGTAGTATTTCCCAGCGACGTTTGATTATTTAGGATAGTGGTGGCAGAGTGGGGTTGAAAGTGGTTACTAGAGGGATGCGGCTAGATTTATTTTTAATCTTGTACATTAGGGTGTCCTCTCTCTCTCTCTCTCTCTCTCTCTCTCTCTATATATATATATATATATATATATATATATATATATATATATATACACTTAAATCAGATAATTATAGGGAAAAATTATGCGATTGTAGAAACCCGGTAGACTGCCCATTAGAAAATAAGTGCTGCATCAAATCTGTGGTATACCAATGCACTATATCATCCACGGAGAACCCTAACAATAATATGATATACATTGGGTCCACGAAAAATGCCTTTAAAACCAGATGGAGGCAGCATAAATGCTCCTTCAACAACATAAACTTTAGACATCAGACCTCTCTATCTAAATATCTTTGGCACCTGAAAGAAAAAAATAGGACACCTAAAGTAAAATGGAAAATCATTAACAGGACTAGAACTTGCAAAACTTGAGATGACCCTTGCCCTTTGTGCCTCCATGAGAAACTACACATTATTAAGCTTCTAAACAATAAAAACCTATTAAACAACAGGCAAGAATTAACGGTTCTCTGCCGACACAACCGAACTTACGCTCTGAATAACTAGCTAAAAACACGCATACAATAAAATAAATTTTAAAATCCATAGCCCATATACATAGTTTTAATACCCTACAAAAATTGATAACCCTTTATGAAGTCGTCAAATAACAAACGTTACGGCCTTTTCATATACACAAATCCCTTTCATAAAGAGATACAATAAAAAAAATAAAAAAATAAAAGAATAAAATAAAAATAAATAAATAAATCTCCGTAGACGCTCAAGCCAGACTATGCGAAAACTTCCTCCGTCGTAAATTTAGCCACCCCCACCTTACCCTGACCCGGCATCTATGAAAGTAACTCTATACTGATACAAATTATTAACACCCCATCCCTGCCGATTCTAAACAATCCGCCCTTGATGTTACCATGGACATTTTTGATTTCAATTCTGACCATACTATTAAAACTCGTAAATTTCAGAAATAAGTCATTCCCCAAAAAATTTCGCTTGAAGATCGAACAGAGCCTACTTTAACTCAAGTTAATTCAAATATTATTTTGAAGTTTTCGACTCTTGTTTTGAAACATGAGACCTCTTATGTAGCGAGTTGGAATCATATTTTTAAATAAATAATTATATTTATGCTCTACTTTCGTATCGAGCACTATTTTTTAAAAATAATTACAAAAATACTAAGGAACTTTGTATTATTTACCAAACCAGTTTCTTTCCTATTTTCTACAATATTTTCACACACACACACACACACACACACACACACACACACATATATATATATATATATATATATATATATATATATAACCAAGTATATGATTGGTGTATACGGAATGAATTCCAATAACCAACAATTATTATTCTTAAAAGAGTGCTCAATACAAAGTAGAGCAGATATAATAATTTATTTAAAAAAAAGTTTATAACATAAATATGTTATAAAATCTCTACACTACAAAATTAGCCATTATTTTACATTCGACATCATCACTTGATAAGATACCGAGGGTGTTGAAACAATATATATATATATATATATATATATATATATATATATATATATATATATATAGAGAGAGAGAGAGAGAGAGAGAGAGAGAGAGAGCATGCGAAATGGATTTTTTATTTTTTTAATCCGGCATATTTTAATTTATTTTGTTTGAATGTTAATTTTAACAGGTATCCTTATTTGAGTAGATAATTTGTTTTTATTTATTTATTTATCAAACAATATATTTTATTGATTTCCATCTACCAGATTGAATATTTGAGGATATCTTGTTAGAAAAAGGTGCGCGATGTGGAAATAATTATACAGAGCATTTACTCAAGTATGGTTATATATTAAAAATAACGTTATATATATATAATTGTGAGTTTGAACAGCAATTTCTCTTTTATACAGGTTTGATTAAACGTCACTGACAAAGCCGTACGATTACGCTTTTTATTATATTTTTCTTTGCATGCAAGATTCTTTTTTGAGCATAAAGAAAGCACGAACTGTCCGAATGCTGTGCATTTATCTTATGCCTACTCTGCGCTTTGGAGAGATTAAAACAAAAAAAAAGAATTTATCAGAGGACATGAATGCATGTGGCGTACATTTCTTAAATATAGTAAAACTGTCTGGATTCCTTCGTGGGTAGATCATGTAGGATTAAATGATCGCTCCCTCCACCCCCACGATCTATAAACAATAAATAAAATCTGATTAATCTTACGCCTACACTTCCTTGTTTTACATCAATTTATTTAAAATCAAGTCCCTTAGCGAATGGATTAATTCCCTTTGAAATTCAGAACAGGCATATAATAATCTATTTATGCGTGTATGTATGCGTATGTATGTGTGTATGTGTGTATGCAGATGTGTGCATTTATCCGTGTATGTGTATGCATGTGTGCATATATCTGTGTATTTGTGTGCATATGGGTGTATGTATGTGTGTGGATTTATGCGTATATCTGTATTTATATGTGTATGCATATGTGTATGTGTGTATATTCATGTGTGTATATGTATGTATGTATGCAGCTGTGTGTATGTATATGTGCATGTATGTGTGCGTATGTATGCGTGTACGTGGATGCATGTGCGCGTAAGTATGTGTGTATGTGTATGTATGTGTTTATTTATGCGTGTATGTATTTGTGTATGTGTGTATGTATGTGTGTGTATGTATTTGTGTGTATATATGTGTGTACATGTATGTATGTATGAGTGTGTGTCTGTGTGTGTTTGTTCATCTGCTGCAATGTATATAGTGGCTCGGAAGTGACAATAGGAAAGCCGATTTCGAATTACAGTTCGTTTCATTCTTGTGGACAAATACCTTTGGAAAACTACGAATCCCTTTCTTTCTCCAAGCTATGGCTTAAATAGTATGCTATTCTCCACAAGCTGTAAAGTTACGTTTTCATTTTGTAACCGATCAAGTCTTTCCTATCAAATGGTGAGGTGAAGTTTATTCTGAACGGCTAGTCGCCTAGTCCCTTTCGTACTAACGCGGGTGTACCGCAAGGCTCAACCCGTGTTCCTAACCTGTTTTTAATTTTCATTTTTCTTGATGATATCAGCTATTAATTTTGTATCGAAGCTGATGACAAAGCCATTTACTAGTGCCTCGATATTAAAGCTGGTCAATCCGTTATGCTCAAAATGGAAGATCATGTCCAAACGACCTGAATTCGGTCGTTAAATAGGGAATAATATGACATTAATTTAATACCTCCAAAATTAAACCTCTCCCCAGTAATCCTTTGATGCTAACTTCCAGGAATGTGGCCCGTTACGTCTTCTTGGGCTAATGTTCTCAGCTGACATGAAAAGGAAACACTTTATGAAATCCATTGCTATGTCAGCTTCTAAGTCGATTTACTGTGTCATGCGGGAAAATTTTTCTCTCCAGAATGAGTCATACATGTCTATAAGTCTACCATTCGCCCATGCTTAGAATATTGCTGCCACATATGGTCCACTACCCCTTCTATTTACCGAGAACTTTTTAATAAAATCCAAAGAAACATCTACAATATTACTGATCCTGACTTGGCGGAACATTTTCTCTCAATTTTCTCCGCCTTAAAGTTGCCTCTCTGTGTCTTTTCTATAAATACTTTCATGGTAATTGTCCGGAAGACCTTTTCGCTATGGGACCTAGACGTTTTTAATTTAAGCTTTCTACTAGACAGGCGTCGAGATCGCATTAGTTTACAGTTTTGCTGGCTAGATGTAACAGTCAATTTTATGCTAACAGTTTCTTTTCTCGCATTTCGCGCTTGTGGAACTCTCTTCCGGCTCCATGCTTTCCAGCCAACTTTAATATACGAAAATTTAAAATCAATGTCAGTCGATATCTAATGTCCTCCTGATTACCCTTTTCTCCTCCGGATCGTTATTATTATGTTTCTGATACTAATTCTTCCACACCCTGTAACCCATTGTGTCTTAGTGGCTTTACTGCCTTGCATGGGAGTGATACTGATTAAAAAATAAAAATCTGGAAAAAATCATTGATATTTTCAAAATGCTGTTATTGAAATATTTACTCTCAAAACAACAAAAAATATCCTTAACATTCCAAAAATATGTTCCGGCTTTAAATCTTTCACAAAAGGTCCTTGCACCTTAAATGACAAAAATTCTATAAATCAGTAGGTATCTGTGCGTATGTGTTTGTATGTGCGCATGTGGTACGAGCATATATGTGTGGGTGGGTGCCTAGCGAGCGAACAGGAGTGGTGCATAAACATATTGCATATATTTGCATATATCTTGGCATTGAGTACGTATGCTTGTTAAAAACGGTGATCTTTGAGCTTATAAAGGCCACCCGTCTAAATAGACGTCCTGTCAGAAATAGATTAGGAAGAAGCCAAATTGTTTGGCCAAGGCGAGCCATTTTGACCCAGACAGATATTTGCTAACAATCAAGCAATGGCGTCCACCAGGCATGAATCGAGCTTATGTTTCCCAAGTTATTGATCGGAATGTCAGTTGAGCAACGATTTTTCTGAATGCCCATTTGCAACACATATGTTGATTCGTTATTGCCGATGAAAAAAGAAAAAAAATGCTTCGCGCTTTCTTCTCCAACTCTGGTCTACACATTGTTTAACATTTTGTATAGCCTGGTCAGTTTCGTTGATTGGACAATTACGTAGCGTTATAAGTAATTTCCGCTTTGGGGGGGAAACGAATGGTAATATCTAATGTATAATTCTAACTGCTAATCATACATGGCAGCTAAGAATATATTTGGAGTACACTAACATACCTTGGTTTTTAGACGTCTTTGGCAGTGTACACGGTGGATTAAAGGAAAAATATGGTTCTTCTCCTCCATAATAATAAACAGCCAGATGCAAAATAATATGGCAGCAAACTTTGGAAAACCCATTAGTCTCTTGTACTCCATTCACAATATTAATTTGACCTTGTACCTAATGATTTTACATTTTTGATCATTTTTCATTGTGAATATATATATATATATATATATATATATATATATATATATATATATATATATATATATATATATATATATATATATATATATATATATATATATGTAACAGAAAGAACAGGTGGGGTAAAAATCCAGAGTTGGTAACATTTAATTTTTCAAAAAAGTGCTCAATACAAAGTAGACCACAATATTATTATATTTTTATAATACATTATAATAAAAACATTTTCCTTTGATTTTTTATAATAAAATAGATGTTTTATTATAATATATATATATATATATATATATATATATATATATATATATATATATATATATATATATATATCAATTATGTGGTGCAGTTTAATTTATATTACAATGATTTATTCATACAAAAATTAAATTAGTAAAGTTAATGATATAAAATGTCGAATTCACTTCGCTAATTAAATTGCATAAAGCCACTAACCATTCGATGATTTTATCTCACTAATTTTACCCTAGTATTGATAAAGTCAGTTGCGTATCTTTATTTTAAGGTTAGTTGCGTGTCTTCATTTAAAACCCTTTTGAGTCCCCTGAGACATGTGTGTCCCACAGATGTTTTCTATACATCCTACGGGACACAATAGTCCCCCAAACACATTGATATGTTATAGTTTCTCATTGATATATTTATAATATAATTCAATAATATTATTTTTCTAAGTGATTTAAATATGTCTACTGAAATGAACAATAATAATTTTTACAGTATACATCAATTTCGTGAATGTGGACTTGAAAGGGTTAAGTCGAATGTGGTTCTACAGTAGGATTCTGAGAATACCATAGATAGAAAATGTTAGAAAAAAAAAGGAATTTTTTTACTTGCTTTCTGTAATTATTAGAACCTATAAACAAGTATATATATATATATATATATATATATATATATATATATATATATATATATATATATATATATATATATATATATATGTATGTATTTTTACAAACTTTCAATTTAAATGTACATGAAACAAATACAAGTTCCGTGACATGCAGAATGGTTTCTAAGTACATTAAAATTAAAAAGGGAGACATTATTAGGCAAATCCATCCAATAAAGCATGGTTGAATGAATTCTTGCTGATATGGTGTGTGTATAATAGATAGATAGACACATAGTGTCTGGTTAACCCTTTCAAGTCCTGAGACATATGCGTCCCACACAGGTTTTCTACACGTCCTGCGGGACATAATTGTTCCTGAAAACACATTGATATGTGATAAAGCGGACGTAGTGTCACATTGCTATATTTACAATAATACATTCAATAATATTTTCCTTAAATACTTTAGATATATTAACTGAAAGGGTTAAATACCAATATAAACGGCAAATCCGAGTTGAAATCCATTTTTAAAACAGATTCCAATATTATAGGATAAAACAGGAGCGTAGGCTTACTCAGAAAATACACTTTCCACAGAAAGCTTTCCACAAACCCTCTACAACTGTAATCGTGGCAATGTACTAGGCCAAATCTCTCAAATTTCTTACTGAAATGCAGCCAATAAGAAAAAACAAACAAGGTACGCATCAACAACAAATTCCTCGGAAATGAGAGTTGAAATTTATTGATTATTTCTTGTCTCGTTGATAAAGAACACAGGTGTGTCCGAAAATTCCGACTACAAAATATTTATTTTCATGTTTCCATTTAGTCAAAAGGCTTACTAATATAAAATTATTATTATTAGTCTTATAAACAATATTATGATTTTTAGTTTCTTTTTTAATCTTTCGAAATGCATTAACCCGTCTATTAAATCTACATATTATAAGAAGCAGGCGTGAACTGCCTTTCATTAACATATATATATATATATATATATATATATATATATATATATATATATATATATATTATTAGCTGGCCACTCGTATTTGAGGGTATCCGTCTACAAGGGTGACTAGCCAATCTCTATTGCAGATTCTCGTTCAGGCACATTTGTGTTTGTTCAACACCCACGGAGACAACCTGTGGTTTATACTGCAACCATGCTGAACAGACCATAGTTAAATTTCTCGGAGAGAGCGTGTTATTTAGAATGATCAACAATCTCAATAACGTCAGCACACTCAAACCCTCAGTCACGATGACTTGTGACTTCGTGCTAGGACAGCTACCGATGGCTCCAAGTGTTCCGTCTACTCAGTTTCACTCACAGGCTTGGTTAAACCCATGCTGCGGTTTTCAGGCATTTTCCAAAGGTACTGCATGCTCCAATATATGTATTAAATGTAATTTATGCACGTTATATATATATATATATATATATATATATATATATATATATATATATATATATATATAACTATACTCGTTTCGAAAAACCTTTGAATTTTTGATTTACCAATAATCAAATCAATCACGAAGGAAAAACATGTTTTAAAAAAAAGAAAGAGCTAGAAACATGAAAGTCTGTCGAAAAAAATCGCACAGATACAGGTTTAAAGCCCAAAGAAAAAACCGCGACACGAATAAACAACTAACTAAAAGAGCTCAATACAACCGTAGAGCAGACCTAGATAAACCTAGTGAGCCAGACAAACCTACCCAGGTTTCACCTAAGCGGATCGTCAGGGAAAGCTGGCTAAAGAGAAACAACATATTTATAGGCGATAATCAAAATCATACCACGTGACCAAAGAAAAAGAAAAAGAAGAAAACAACCCCGGTCTTGTTTTTCTTCTTTTTCTTTTTCTTTGGTCACGTGGTATGATTTTGATTATCGCCTATAAATATGTTGTTTCTCTTTTGCCTTTTTAGCCAGCTTTCCCTGACGATCCGCTTAGGTGAAACCTGGGTAGGTTTGTCTGGCTCACTAGGTTTATCTATATATATATATATATATATATATATATATATATATATATATATATATATATATATAGGCACATATCTACATATGTATACATATATATGCAATGGAAAGATTATATTGAATTAATTACTAAATTTGCTGCGAGTAAATTTGTTCCACTCTGTTGTGCCAGACAATTTCCCTCACCCGAATCTATCTTACGCATTTATAAGTTCACCATTCGTACAGGCATTAGACATTTCTTTAACATCTGGTCTTTTGCTTCTGATATGCATTTAGAGTTTCTTGAAAAAATTCAAAGAAGTATATGCAATGTTATCGGTCCTGATCTGGTATCTCAGTTTCAGTCTTTTTCCTATTCCCGTAATGTAGACTTTTCTGTAAATATTTTCATGGTAATTGTTCTGTATGACAATAAATTTATGCACAGTACTAGATTGGCGGTAGGATGTCATCATTTTATAGTTGAAATGTCTAGATGCAACCGTAAGTTCTATGCTAATAGTTTCTTCTCATAGCACTTCTTGCTTGTGGAAATTTCCTACTGCCTATTGATTTCCAGTCAGGTGTAATCTTCAAAAATTTAAATGCAATGTCAATCGCTATTTTCTGTCACTTTAATTCCTCTTTTATAATTCTCTCTCCTTAATAATATTTTTTTCATATTCTTTCACAAGCAGTAACCTCCCCATGCAACTTAGTGGCTTTATCGCCTTGCTTAGTGGGAAATCATTAAAAATATTTCTCAAATGATAAGAAGATTAAAGCCTTTGTAAAAAAAAAAAACCTTTGCACATCAAAATCTGCCGTATTTTACTCAAAATACAACCAAGATCTTTGAGATATCTACCAGGATATTATTACAAAGAAAGGCGATTATCTAATTGAATAAAATGTAATCTTATCTTATTTTTAAGGTTATAGTTTATAATCTCAAACCGTAATTATCTATTTTTCTACCTCATATATTTAGAATCCTGCTAATGATATTTTTTTTCAAACGACAGTTTCAAAATTCTAAACATTCCGCGTTCGACATTTCATACGAATAACTTGAGGTTCTTCATTTCTAATCATTTCTTCTTTCTGTCTTACCCCAACTATAAATATCTATATCATCAGCATAGCCCTCTCTCGATATTAATACACTGGCATCAGGATAGAAAACAGCAAACTGTTTTCTGTTAGTGTATTCCTTTCGAGCGAAGCATGGTATATGAAACTGATCAGTGTCCTCGAGGCATCTTTGCCCGTAGAAAGTAGAAAGCTTATCTCTATTAGCTAAGACTAATGTGATAATTTGGACTATCGGTGATAAGTTGGACTACCTGTTATAAGTTGGACTACTGATGATAAGTTGTACTACCTTTGATGAGTTGGACTACCGGTGATAAGTTGGACTACCGATGATAAGTTGGACAACCTGTTATAAGTTGGACTACTGATGATAAGTTGTACTACCTGTGATAAGTTGGACAACCGGTGATAATTTGGACTATCGATGATAAGTTGGAGTGCCTGTTATAAGTTGGACTACTGATGATAAGTTGTACTACCTGTGATAAGTTGGACTACCGGTGATAAGTTGGACTATCGATGATAATTTGGACTACCTGTTATAAGTTGGACTACTGATGATAAGTTGTACTACCTGTGATAAGTTGGACAACCGGTGATAATTTGGACTATCAATGATAAGTTGGAGTACCTGTTATAAGTTGGACTACTGATGATAAGTTTTACTACCTGTGATAAGTTGGACAACCGGTGATAATTTGGACTATCGATGATAAGTTGGAGTACCTGTTATAAGTTGGACTACTGAGGATAAGTTGTACTACCTGTGATAAGTTGGACTACTAGTGATAATTTGGACTACCTGTGATAAGTTGGACTACTGGTGATAATTTGGACTACCTGTGATAAGTTGGACTACTGATGATAAGTTGGGCATAAAAGCAATTAAAGGCTTCACTTTAGTTTGATATCAGTTTTTTTTTATTTTACGATCCAAAGCAGATTTTCGCTAACTGCGAGTCACGTTCACAAAAAAAAAGGATTAAAGATTAAAAAGAAAATGTTTTTGCAAAGATTTTCTAAAAAAATAAAGTGAATTACTCCTGAATGTTTCATTAAACTAAGCCAATTATTTGATTTTTGCAAGAATTTCCAAATCATTGTTTTTCACCGGGCAAAACACGAAAGTTACACATACCAATTTATGTTCCCCAGCTGACATGAGAAAAACACAATTTTAACCAAAATATCAAACTTTCTAAAAAGGATCACAGATATAATTCAATAATCAAAAAATTCTTTGGTCTTTCCTATACATAATAAAAAATATACTTATATTTATTTACCGAAGTCTAAATTCTTGTTCGAATAAATGAATAGTTATTTAACTGAAACCTTAAGAAACATTACGTTTTAATTAATAAGTTATGATAGTAGACTGTTCTGGGGCATCAGTTGTAAATACGAACCTATCAGCCTAACAACTAAACATACGTAGAAGTTAAAAAATAAATTTGGATACATTTATTACATAAAACTTATTCTTAAGTTCCTATGTCTCTTCACAATCGTAGAATGACGTCTTATAATGGTAAAAATAGGAAACTACAAAAGGTCCTCCAGAAGATACCGAAGGAAAGCCAGAAGAACAGACTGCGTATAAACAACAAAAAGACAGTACATTGTTATCAGCATAAAGATGTGCTCAAAATGCAAATTACAAATCAGGGATAGTAAAATATAAATATCTGGAAAGCGTTCAAACAGAGGGCGAAAAGTGAGGCACCTAAATCCGAAGACGTAATGTTATAATCAAAGATGCCTACCAAAAGATAAGCAGAGTATAAAGAAACAGGAAAAAATCGTTAGAAACAAAGAAAGGAGTACTGGACTGTTACGTGATATCTGTCCTCCTGTATGACAGCGAATGTTGGACAATCTCTTCAAAGATGAAGAAGAGACTTGAAGCAATAGAAACAAAGAAAAGAGTACTGAATTGTTACGTGATATCTGTCCTCCTGGATGGCAGTGAATGTTGGACAATCTCTTCAAAGATGAAGAAGAGACTTGAAGCAAGAGAAACAAAGAAAAGAGTACTGAACTGTTCCGTTATATGTGTCCTCCTGTATGACAGCGAATGCAGGACAATCTCCTCAAAGATGAAAAAGTAAACTGAAGCAACAGAAATGTGGTTTCACAGAAAGATGCAAGAATACCATGGACCGAACATGTGACCAATAACGAAGTTTTGGAATAGATTAAATTATGTTTAGATTTAAAATGTTCCGGTACTGGGGTCCTCACCAGACATTATAGGACTTCTTGAACCTATATAATTCCTCTATCAGAACTAAACATCCAGTTGATCCAGAGCTTGGAAGGTGTTTTCTAAAGGACGAGAAATAGAAGTTTCATATATGGTCATATGTTACTAGAAGTTCATCATGGGAGCTGTACAATATACATATGGTCATATGTTACTAGAAGTTCATCATGGGAGCTGTACAATATACATATGGTCATATGTTACTAGAAGTTCATCATGGGAGCCATACAATCTTCTATTGACGGAGCTACACTATTTCCTGGATTTGGCTGACGACATATAAGCTATCGTCGCATCGCTTAACGTAATGAAAGTTTGTCATGCAAGGCAAACTATTCAAATCTATTGTTATTAAAAATAACGAATTACATTTTTAAATCCAGTATCAGAACATTCTGAAGCGATATTCTAGCGATGGGTAGAAGCTGATGGATGCTCAAGGACACACTGCCATACAATTTCCATCACTGTGTCAGTGCTCACAGTGTTCTTAGGACCTCTTCCAGGAAGAGCGCCGACTGATCCAGTTCTTTCAAACCGGACGATTAGGTTCTAAATCATGTTATCGCTAGGATTTAAAATTTTGCCGGGGTTTTCTCTGAGTTTGAATAATTGATCTTTCACTGGAATAGAAAAAAATCACAGAGCTTAATTCATTGTTGGACATCATACGTAGACATTTTAATCACCAAGATATGCTCTATAACCTGCAAAAAAGAAAAGAAAAAAATTAAAAAAAAAAACAAACAAATTATGAATTTTTCAAAACCAGTAAATTTGTAGATAATACCAGAGTGACAAATTTTAAAAAAATAATTCCTGGTGTAAAATCGCCTTATTATTCCAAAAAATAGCATTCAAATTGTCGGAAATCTACCGTTTATGAGATATTGACAATTTTTGATGGGTCCCGATTACCCTCGTGTAGGTTTGGTTTGTTTTACGGCATATTAACACCTCAATGGGTAATTAAATTCTAACAAGATTTTTATTGCTAATAAATTTTTGTTTCACAATGTATTGCTGATAATTTTTATTCAAAAATTCATTGCTGGTAATAAATCCTATTTTTACATGTTTTGACCCCGGTTTAGAGGTTAAATGTTTGCCCACGGCTGGGACTCTAAGAGGTGCTACCACCCATGGTCAGAGTGGAACAGGAAACACCTGGAATTAAGAGATGGTTCCATGCTCCTCAAAATCTTCTGATCAGAAACTTTGCTGTTGGATGTAGTTTATCGTTTTACCCAGGACACGGTTTAGTTTATAGTCTTACCAAGGGTGGCCCAGTTACTCTCGATTACTGCGCGAAATTTTACTGGCCCCGGTCCCAATGACAAATTATCGAGGCCAATAAACTTTCGTGCGGTAATTTGAGGCTTACCTGGACCCAACTAAAATTGCAAATATCTCCAAAACTGTAGATTCCCGTCAATGTTTAATGTTATTTTGGAAATAATTAGTCGATTTTATACTAAGGATGACATATATTTTTTCGTACTCTAGCATTATCTGGAGATTTATCTCAAAGCATTCAATTTTTCAGTCTCTACACTATATAATGATTCAAAGTAGAAACGATGTAAAGTAGATATGATGTTTCTATAGATGTATATGTTCGTATGGTATGAATCCTCTTAACAATTGTTTAATTGTATAATTAAAAAAACAGCTTTTTTATTATATTAGCTTGATTAACAAGTAATTTCTGTTTTTACGAAACAATTTTTATATGGTATGTATCGTCCTAACTGCTAATTATACGAAGCAATTAAGAATAAATTTGAAGAACATTAACATAGCTTAGCTTTTGCCGGGTCGTGTCATCATACAACGTGTCTTAATGGAAAAATGCTGTTCTTCTCCAAGGTCACGTACAGCAAGAATCAATCGAGTTCCAATTATTTGTCAACACAGAACAATAGGTTGCAACTTGGTCCGTATGTTCTAACCAATCTGTAATATATATCTGATTTTGAACCAACGAATTATTACTTTTTTTGAATGTGGGAAAACGTTCCGATTGAGAAAAACTAAATCCAAGAATTCGTCGAAAGCATTTTCACATCAAGAAATTTTTACTCGAAAAGTAACGAAAGAGTTCCTGATAAATGAGAACAGGTTATTTCATTGTAGTTTATTCTTTGAAGAAACTAGTGGTTAAATTAAAACAGAAATTAGGACAAAACCCAAGATGTCGATAATAAAAGCAAGTTGTCTAAACCTGGACAGATAGATATGAAAAGGTCGATATACAACGAACAAAAAATAGATCATCGCAAACATATTAATAGCACAAAGACCCATAGAAATAAAGAAAAGAGAACGAGATCTAAACTGCGTGGGCTAAATTTCAAGTCCAGCGGATGATAGCTGCTTCAGTATGAAATAAAAACATCTTTCTGAGCGCAAAGTATGATAAGGATCTTGATTACTTCTTCCTGATATTCCAATATTCGTTTCTCACATACAGATTTTGTCTCTCAATCCAGCCTGAGGACGCCTACGCTAAGGGGCAAAACGTCTAACCGAATAGTTCTTCCATTTTAACTTATTATCGCCACATTTTTTCGGATAATATTCCACAGCTTACTATCACACACACACACACACACACACACACACACATATATATATATATATATATATATATATATATATGAAGAGAGAGAGAGTGTGGGAGGGAGAGAGAGGGGAGAGAGAGAGAGATGAACATATTTCGATAGAATTGAGCCAGATACATAGATATAGTGAAATCAGTTATATATGTGCGTCTGTGCGTATATATATATATATATATATATATATATATATATATTAAAGACATTTTTTATGTTTAACGTTCTTTTTATAGATACAAGTATTTAAGTAAATGCTCTGTTTATAATAAACAGTATTAAATAACATTTACCGGCCTGAATGTCCGAGAAATTTTCATAGAAAAATATTCGTCCTTTGACAGGATTCGAACCTGCATCCTATACGAAACCGCCATTTAGCCGGGCGTGCCTGTCAAAGGACGAATATTTTCTATGAAAATTTCTCGGACATTCAGGCCGGTAAATGTTATTTAATACTGTTTATTATAAACAGAGCATTTACTTAAATACTTGTATCTATAAAAAGAACGTTAAACATAAAAATGCCTTTAATAAATAAATTGTCGGACTTTGTCCATTTCATAATGTGTGACGTCATTTGTTTACATTTGATACGCCATGAGCAGTTATGAATGTACGAGATTCATGGAAGATTGAAGTTTATAAGCAGTAAATTCAACCTTGCCTACAGAACGATCCTTTGTGGCCGAGTCGCTTAAGGCACATCAGTGTAAATGACGGTTCCGTAGAGGATGCAGATTCAAATCCTGTCAAAGGACGAATATTTTCTATGATAATTTCTCGGACATTCAGGCCGGTAAATGTTATTTAATACTGTTTATTATAAACAGAGCATTTACTTAAATACTTGTATCTATAAAAAGAACGTTAAACATAAAAAATGTCTTTAATAAATAAATTGTCGGACTTTGTCCATTTCTTAATGTATATATATATATATATATATGTATATATATATATATATATAGCATAATGAGAAGCCACTTTCTTAATATGTATATATAGAAAAAGTTGCAAATTAAAAAAATTATTATGTTTTATTTTATGAAAGTATTTATTTATTTATATATATATTTGATATTTCAAATTGTCCTCAATCTTTCATCAGAAATAACTGTTTGTTACAAATAAATTAAAATTACTGTTTGTTAGCAAGTAGCGTCCTTCGCGAGACGCGGACGTCACGTGATATGCAACATCACTGTTCGGATATTCCTAACTTAAATCTAACTGTCATAAATATTTTAAATGTTGTTTAAAAATTGTTTTTAACTATATCTAAAAAAAAAATAATAGAATTTTTTTTAGATATAGTTAAAAATTTTTTAAAATATCGATAGATAGATAGATAGAGAGATAGATGGATAAATAGATAGATAGATGAGAAGAGAATTCACTTATTTATTGATTAAAAATCTCTATTCTCACAACTACATCGTCTTCCCATTTTCAATAATAAAAACTAATACTGGAATTGTGCCATCAGTCTCCAGTTGGAAATACATTTCATAATCAGTAAACAAGACAAAATCCTTATCAAAACTTATTTACAATGTCCGCCTTTTACGCATAAGTGCGTAGGTGTCCTTGCCATGATTGTATTAACGAAACAATCGCGTCGATGACTGACCGTGCCGTGCGATATATGGAAAAGGCGCTAAAGCGAGAATATGCGTGACTTTCCAAGACTGACGTAACCGTGTTAGGGTTCGTAGTATTTTCCATATCTTATGTTTCTCCTCCTTTTCGTTATGTTCATCTTATTTTGTGCGTCTCTCACACGATTCGCTGATAAACTGTGTGTAGGTAAAATCCAAACGTGGGTGGGCGTTTTTGTTGGATGCAGCCGTTAGGAACACTGCCTCAGCTGAGAAGAAAAATTGTCATCTATTCCAATGGAAAAATACGCCTAACTCTTTGGCTTCTAGTTCAATTAATGTTTCCTTATAATGAAACGTCTGATATTACCATTGCAATTACTGACCTGGTAATAGTTTTCGGTGACTGGTCTTGCTAACGAAAATTGCAGGCAAAAGAGTCAGAGGGGATACAGACGAGCACCTATCAGACGGACTTGTCTGAATTCATTGCGGAAAGCGTGGTGGAGAGGATGGCAAAGGAACAGGCGTTACTATGAGTTCAAAATGATAGGAGGTTGTGGAGAGGTGAAGGACACAGCACAAAGATGAAGCTGATCTGGTCGTAAAGTCACGTTGCGTCATGAAACTTATAATCCATTAGTGTCTTGGGACCCATAATCCATTAGTGTCTTGAATTCAGAGTTTTCATTCTCCTGGATTGGTTGCCACCACAATGGTTGCTACTTAATCTATAGCTGAAGGAAAATCAGTTCAAGCCTTTCTTTTTTCTGTGAGGATATTTTCCAGCCTTGGAAAACTGATATTACGTATCAGTGCAGTACTCTTCCCTTTTCTAACTTTTTTTTTTCTTAATACGTTGTTTAGCTTTTTCCCCGTTTCTTAATACTTTGCTTAGCATTTGTAAGGTATCTTTCGCTATTTTAATGCATGTCAGGCTTACGGGCACACCTCGTTGAAACACCGATTCTAGTACAATCACCAAAGTTAAGCATAGTCAAGCATACTCAGTACCTAGATGGGTAACAGCTTGGGAATACCAAGTGCCGTAAGGTTGGGTGTGCCAGTGGTGGAATAGTTCGCAATTGTTAATCGGAGAGAGCCAAATTTCAATTCCTATTTGGTTCGTTATATTCACTTATGTGCAAATGATGGTGGGGAAGTTATGAATACACCTCTTTCCCCCCAGCTATGTAGTAATTAGTAAGACTTGTATCACTAAATATTTTCTGGCTTTAAATAACCTGCAAAAGATTGATAAGCCGTAAAAAATGAATCAATTAATGAAATACTAATTAGCTGCACAGGCATGTCTTTTAGATTTATTTACATTTTGGAGAATATAGATATAGAAACTAAAGCGATCACAAAATGAGGGATCAATTTATATAGAGATTCTAATATAGAATTGATCCCCCATTTTATGTCCACCTTATAATTTCTTGTTTACCAAGTACAAGATAATAATACTTTCTGGCTTTCAATAACCTAATAATTTCCAGATAGTTAAATTTCTTTACATGCTTGATTATGCCGTCCCTAGTTCGCATATCGTATCAAGGATTTTACCCTCCTGCTATTGACCATACCACATACGCCCTTACAGTTGATAGTTCTTTCTTTGTGCGTATTTTTTTCTTATTTCTTAAGGCTTTCCGTCGAGTTTTCTTATGTCTGCTTATCTTATGCTCTTAGGATTATCTTGGTAGAAATTCTAATTCTTATAGGAGCGCCTCGCTGTATAGGAGGAATTAATCTGGTGAAAACGAACATCATTCTGTCACGCCTCTTTCCATTCTTGGACACGTATTCAAATGTTTAATATCCGTATTCTATATGACAAACTGGACAATTTCCCCATAGATTAAGAGATCTGCGACAACTGAAATGTGTATTGTTAACCATGTTTGCTGTAGTCTCTGAATATAGAATCCAGTGAAGTCCGTAATGTGTTCAATATCAGAGGTTGACAGCGAAGATTCGGAGAAAGTAGCAGTTGTTAAGTAATTCTTTAAGTCTTCGATATCAGGTTGGCAGTGAAGATATTTTGGGAGAAAAAACAAAATGGCTGCCTTTATACACGTCGGATCGAATATTTTGAGCTTTTGTGACATCCAACCGTTACGTCAAATTGTGACGTCAGCCGATCCCGGGTCTTATCCTGGTCGCGGCGCCAATTGTGATGATCTAACCATTAAGTGATTCGGATGGGAATCTGGTTAGATTCGATATCAGCCTCGTCGTTCCCAACTCGCTTCCAACGTCTGGTTACCGAAGTAACCACTTTGATCTCCAGTCTGCCTACCCACGTTGTGAATTGATCTTAGGCAGACGAAATCAATCAGCGTTGGGGCCGTACTGCAAGCTTGAGTTCGAATGAGGGCGGTATCGCACAAGTACGGGCAAAAGAAAAGAAAATAATAAGTCGAAAATGGTATCAAAAAAAGGATAACAATACTTTATATCTGGTTGCTGGATACATAGGACTGCGTCTATCACCCGGCCCGCTATATGGATTGTGACACGTGGTTTTAAGGCGAGTCTTAACATCTCAAGTTGTTTGTTCCCTAATAAACTGGCTCTTGGTGTGTCTTCAGGCGAAATTCACAAAACTTATTTTGGTGGTGTGAGTCTAAGTCGTTCTTCAAAAAATAAATTGTTCTTGATTAGAAGATGAGTTAGGAAGTTGCGCGCGAATCTTGGTCAGCTTCTTAGTAGCGGGGCTTCAGAGCTCTCAACTGGAACTGTCTCTCCAACTCTCCAACTCAAAACTAAAACTGATTTTTGCTCGCTGCGAATTTGCTTATATGGACGCCGATTCAAAACCGGGGGTGGGCTCGTCGGGGTTTGAGGTTCCTTGATAAGTCTAATCCATAAACCCCTTCTTTTGTTTTCGGTCAGGAAAAATTTATTATTTCCATTTTTGGAAGTCTTCGCTTACTCCCACCTTCTCTTATTTTCATATGGACACCTCCCCATGCCACAGAGGGGCGTCAACGGTCCTCCTCACTTCTTCGTAGTGATCCCTCATACTTAAACTCTCTGCGGCTGCCTCCTTGCGTCACATGATCACCTCCGCCTGGCTGGTTAGCGTTCAACCAATGGTCGATCAACAGTGTGGGCGCGACTAAACTAGCCTTGTTCTTAAAAAAATATATATTTTGTTCAAAGAAAAAAAAATTATCTTTTTCTTTTCCTTTTCTTTCTTTTGTTTCTCTCTTCTTCTCTGGCCGCCAAGAGGACAATACGACCCGTAGAGTGACAATCTCAATTCTCATCTTAACGTCACGGCATATGGAATTCTTCAATCAGATTTTCGCCAGCACCAAGAGGCTAGTCAACCAGACACACTCATTCTTCGGCGCCAACGAAATATTGTTTCGCTGTCATATTCAAATTCCAACACAGCCCAGATGTGTTTTCTCTCAATGACACCTCCCATCGACAAAGGCCCAACCTAGAGATGACTCTCTTTGTGTGTGGTCAACAGATGACCTATTAAATTGTTTTCAGACAGCATTGTTTTCGACTGTCAAAATAACATTTTCAAATGTCTCTTCTCGTAGGTGACTTTATCTTTAAAATTTCCTCGCAGGGAACTTCACCACTCCCGACAATCTTCTTGCCACAAAGACAAAGTTAATTTTTTTATCTATCTAAACAAAACAATGTATCAACCTGGACCCTGCCAGCCAGCCCCAAGACAATGGCCGACAGAACCATCACCAGTGTCTTCCATTATCAAAATAACATTTTCAAATGTTATTTCTCGGGGGTGGCCTCCCGTTATCACCTAAGTTAAGTCTCGCATCTCTTCCTCTCTCTTTTCCTTCTCTTTTTCCTTTCCTTCTTTTTCCTTCTTTTTGCGCCCCTAAATGGTGTCACACTTTCTGATTGGTTAACCCTTCTCTTGGTGGACTATAAAATGACTCAGCTCATTTTGGTTAGCTCACTAGTACAAAAACTACCCAAAATTCTAACAATGTGGTTCTGCAGAAGGTTGCTGAGAATACCGTGGACGGAATATGTAAGGGAGATGTCCTCAGGAAAACAGAAACATAAACTATACTTGTAGTTAAATCAGTTAATAAAAAGATGAAATGACCAGGACACATAATCAGGAAAGAAACCTTAAGAATATGACACTCAAAGGGCGTTTCAAAAGCAAGAATAACATAGGAAAGAAGTAAATCACCTAATAAGTTGGCCAGAAAGTCCTGACTCACTTAAGAAGTGGAAAGAAAAAAGCAATCTTGATATCTGGCTGGAGAAATTTCCAAGGAGTACTGCATTTCAAGCTAGTTTTACGCGGTTACGCCATTAACGCTAAACCCGTATTGCCAGCAGCTAAACCGCGTGTATGACAAGAAGGACTATCTTACTTCGGTCAATCGCAAGACAACGAGAGGCCGGTCACACACTGCCAGGTTGACTAAGGAGAAGTTTAAACAGATGAACTGTGTTTAGATTCTTCCACATCCACCATTCAGTTCCCATGTTGCTCCGTGTGACTATGACCTATTCCGCTCAATGGCACACTTCGCGGCCAACAATTTAATACTTTTGATAAAGTGAAAGGAAGCTTTTTACAGTTTTTTTCATTCAAAGCCAGTGGACGGGTATCCGGGAGAGATTCGGATACTGGCTGATCGCTGGCAGATTATCGAGAATAATGGACTTTATTTTGAAGAATAAATGTTGGTGATGCGAGTTGAGTTTTTTCCTGGACAACTAAATATTGAACGTTCTTGTGTAAATGAATGCGAGACGAGGGACTGGAAGGGATGGTGAAATAAACGTTAGTAAGAGCTACAAAAAGATAGTAACTTAACACATTGTGGCCGTGTTCATTGTTGATGTTATTGTGTGTTGACTTTTTTTTATTAGCTTTCCATTATTTTACTATATTAACATTTATTTAACATATCAACCTCATGTAATATCTATCTATCTATCTATCTATATATATATATATATCTATATATCTATATCTATATCTATCTATCTATATATATATATATATATATATATATATAGATAGATAGATAGATATCTATCTATCTATATATCTATCTATCTATCTATATATATATATATATATATATATATATATATATATAGATAGATAGATAGATAGAAGGATAGATAGATAGATTACATGCGACTAATATACTAAACAAATGCTAATATATTGTATAACAGCATTTTTAAATCAATAATATAAATTAGATTCGCGGAGAATAAGTTATCTTCACCAGCTTCATCTGCCCTATGCATGACTGTGTATGGTCATAGGGTCACTGGGCAGATATTTCATTCACATACAGCGGTTGAAAGCCTGAGATGTATTTAATCATGCGTAGAGTTTCTAAGACGATTATACCTGAGGCAATCCATCCCACTCTATGTCAAACCCAAAGTGATTTCTTCCAACTTGACGAGTTACGTTGGTAACGGGCACCTGGCCGTTAATTCTATCGAGGGAACCTTTCACCCACGCCGTTTCCTTCAGTCTGGGAAGAACCCCCGACCCCGACCCAGCGATGACGTGTCGTCACTGCATTGGCTGTATAAATAGTTATGAAGATCAGTCTACCTCATTGGGATAAATAACCATTGACCCTACAATAAATGTTTGTTTAACAGGTTTTGTTTTTAATCCTAATGGGTTTTTAGCCACATTTCTAACCAAAAAAAAAAAAAACTTGCTGGGAAAACCGGTTTAGTCGCCGGTGGCTCATGCATGCAGCCGGTAATATACGGTTACATAATGCCAGTAGCTTTCAAAGAGTGACCTGACTTAAAGAGTATAAATAATAGTAAGAAATAAAAAAAAACCTCTACCAGCAAATACACCCTTGTGCAAATTAATTGAAACAATAGCTTTAGTTACCTTTCTTTCACCATACGGTCAGTTTTAAACACACTGGAATGAGTGCGTGTAATCGATTTCTAATTTTTCCTTAGATTAGGTCATTTGCAGTGGTGTGTAATAATATAAATCTATTTTCGGGGTGCATGATGAAATTTGTTTGGCCTTGAAAATTACTGCGTCATCCGTGTTTGCATCAGATTTTCATCACGCCCAGACACTACGGTCTCGACTGTCGATTTGTTGTCCTACGGCTATTGTCTGTGATGGACGTTACTCTAAGGAAGCGTATGAAAATTGTAAAGCTGTGCACAAACACAATGGCAAGCCTTACCATTAAGTAAATCAAAGTACTATCCACTGGCTAGAAAACTCTCCTGGTTTAAACCCAATCTAGAATTCGTGGTCAAGGGAACGACTTCGTGGAATGGGCGTACGAAGTACTAACTTGTACACTGGTCCTGATTCATTGGAAAATACGGAAGATATAAATAATAACGGATTTATTCATTTTTGTTTCAATTTTCACAAGAGTGTAGGTGATCATGGTCCTCCACATCTTCCTGTATAATTAATTTGCACAAGGGTGTATATGCATAATAACTTTTTTTAGACTTGGTTATAATGTCTAAAAATATAACGGTAAGCCATTCTGGAGCTTAAAATCATTATTTATTGTATTTTTAAAATTGTTAACATTATTCGGACTATTGTCCTCATCTTTGTTGCCATATTTATTACAAGTTTCGGCCGTTGTACGTTCCGGCCTTCTTCAGGTAGTTGGAATGTCAAAATGAACCCTTTATTTCGCACATTGGGGTAAACTGTTCTAATTTCACGTGCCATGTCTAATGGATGTCAGTTATCAGTTATCTCCTGTTAATTCCCCTCTCCAAGTTCTCCACCGCCTTAACAAGGTTTTGAACTCACAACTGTTTAGGCCATATCACTGGATCTAACTAACGCCTTTATCCACTGTACCATGTGTCCTTAAGGCCGTGGAGAATTAACAGGGGAATTAAAAAGAGATAACTGGTAACTGACATCCATTAACCAATCAATATGACCAAAATATTAGACTGTAAAAATCAAACAAAAAATCGGACGAAAAACATAGGTTTTACATTTTATAACGATAAAAAAAACTAGGTTACTTAAAAATCGAAAACCGAAAAGAGTAAATAAAAATATACAGTATAATAAATAAATAATAACAAATTAATCCAAATTATTCCAAATAAATAAATAAACTAACAAACCGCTCCCGATAAATTAACTGTTAGAAAATAAATAAAAACAAGCTAAATAAATTAACCCAAATAAATAAATAAATAAATGAACGACTTCCAGCAAAATAATCCCCCCCCCAAAAGACTACACACAATGCACCACTGACCCTGGTAAATTGCCGCAATTTTATATTTTTTAATTTCGCGCATGCATGTTTGTTTTTGTATTTGTCGACTGCACGCTATAGTAGGGTCAGTTGGGCACCGTCCGTGGTAAAAAGGGAACCATAATGCAATAGATAGATATGTATGTATGTATGTAACTAGGTAATTAGTTGTAGATTTTCCAAGATTCCATATATTGCTTGAAGTCAAACACAGAACACAGACACACACACAAAGCCGATAAAAACACTCATTTCCATAAACGCTTAAACACAAACACACGTAAGTATAAACTGGCATACACATGATGTTCACACGCCCGACATTTCTATATGCTTACGCACAGAAATAAGCCAGAAACACACAAATATATTTGAATTCTTGTATAATATATATATATATATATATATCAATCTATTCATATTTATCTATGTCATCCTATTTTATTCTACCTATTTTAAATGAATATTTTTCAAATTTTGTATTCCTACAAATATAATTTTCTCGGGTTCACGTGTTTGAATTACTATATATATATATATATATATATATATATATATATATATATATATATATATATATATATATATATATATATATACACTTCGTGGCAGTTTAATGGTATATATATTTATACAGTTCGATACCATAAAACTTGTAAGCTGTTTTTAACAAAATCACATATTTTAAGATATCCTTTTCGCCCAACACGTCGCCAGAAGAATCTTTGGCAACCCAATCATGCCGACGTTATGCCTCCATTCATCTTAACACAGGGACTCGGACTTAACATGGAAGCCTACACCAAGCGCTTTGAGGAGGTAGTGCTGCCCTGCTGGAAGACCCTATGTCTGCCAACAGGACTTCATGCCACTCAAGCATGAGGACAGAATCAGACAATTTTCTGCGACCACATCACCCCTTAAATGTGGCCACCTAACTCCACGGATTGCAAAATCTTTGATTATTATGTGTGGGTTACATTTGACTATGAGACCAACAAAATTGCTTAAACAAAGAGAACGTACAGAGGAGGTGTGCGAAGTCGGTTGGAGGCCACGGTTGAGGTCAATGACGATTTTATTCAATATATATACTTTTTAGTTTTTCGAGATATTTTTGTGCAATTTTGGTAAATATATTAGTTAAAATGAGATATCAGTGTTATATATATATATATATATATATATATATATATATATATATATATATATATATATATACTGCTGTTCGATAAAAGTGATTCACCTGATTTTTTTTACTAAAATATTTTTTGTCTATTGTTTTTGGGGTAAATTATTTTTAATCTTACTTATATAAAGACCCCTTCCCGACCATCTAGGAAAAACTTTATTCACCCTAAGGTATTCTATTGATAATTATAAATTTGAATATAAATGAGATTCAGGAAAAAAACTAAAAGAAAAGTGACTCAGATATCGCATTCTAATGATTAAACTGGTAAATTTAAAAAGCTTTTGACAAAATATTGAAAACTATTTTACAATACACCCAGAACAATATTCTAGAGAATTCTAGAACAGCTTAAATTAAATCTAGAGTATTCCAGAATATTCCAGAAAGCCTCATACAGTATAAAAACAGCTTGAAATAGCCACTCAAGTCACTAACCAGATGAAAGGGTACAAACACACATCAGAACCACTTAAGGCATCTATTATTGCCCTCTCAAAAACAGGCAAGTCTACGAGAGAAATTGCAGAAATTGCTATAACCTCGCAATCAACTGCCTCTCTAGTGCTTAGGGCAGATAATGATGCCACTTCTGTTCCAAGGAAGGAAACAAGTGGACGAAAGAAAAAGATTGATGATAGAACTGGCAGGGTAATCAAGAGAGAAGTTGCGAAGAATAGGACTATAACCAGCTAAGAAATTGTAGCCAGTCTAAGCAAAGAGCAAGGTGTTAGTCTTGCCTCTTCAACAGTCCGTCGTTGGCTGTTAGAACAAGGCTACAAATCTTGTACACGAAGGTTTAAGCCGCTAATAAGCAAAGCCAACAAAGCCAAGAGACTTAAATGGGCTCACTAATACAAAAATTTCACCGTAGAAAACTGTAAGAATATTCTCTTCTCCGATGAAACGAAAGTTGAGCTAAATTCCTAAGGATAAGCGATCTAAAATCCGAAGAACAAGCTTTGAAAGCTCTTTGAATTCAGCAGTAAGTACTGTCAAGCATCCGTTCCGTTAATTTCATTTCATGGAACTGGTTTCTTAAAAGCTATTGAAAAGATCCTCAGGGGCGAGCAATACACGAGAATTTTAGAGTCTTGTCTTCTCCCTTCTGCTGAAAGGGTGCAAATCGACCACACCAAGCTCATTTTTATGCGGGATAATGCTCCCTGTCACAAATCAAAATTGATGAAGGAATACTTTGATGAGAAGCAGATGAGTGTTATGACATAGCCGCCCGAATCAACACCAGAGAAAACTTATAGAGCATTACAATGTACAGGCTCGCAAGATAGCATTTGAGCAACAAAGAGAATTTGATTATGAATTTCATATCCGGATGGGAATCAATGCTTGGAGATGAGATTTGCCAGAACCTAATCAAGTCAATGCCAAAAAGGGTTGAAAAGGTTATTCAAAATAAAGGAGGACCCATAGATTATTGAATATTTTAAACTATATTACCTATTATAAATAAATTATACCTCTATTATTCTTTATTTAAAGCTGTTCGGTTATGTTTCTATTGATTACTAGTTGCAGGAAATAAGTGAATCACTTTTTTGCAGAGTTTTTCCCTAAATCTCTTATATTTCCAAATGTATAATTATCAATAGAATACCTTAGGGTGAGTATACTTTTAATAGGTAGTCGGGAATGGGTCTTTATATTAGTAAGATTAAAAATTAGTTTGACCCCAAAAACTATAGGTGATAAAATTTTAAGTAAAAAGAAATCAGGTGAGTCACTTTTATCGAACAGCACTGTATATAAACAAAATTTCTATACCACAGAACATGTAAATTGTTTTTAACGAACAAAATCCCATTCGGCCAGCACCCCATCATAAGAATCTTTGACAACATAAAGTAAATATTAACGGCATTTCCAAATAACAAGCAGCCTAGGAGGAAGTGGGGAAGTACAACTTAAATTGGATTTATTATTAAATACATGTTGCAGTCGTGTTTCGATGCGGATCAACGTTATCTCTGATAGGATGCTTTGAAACGCGCCGAAACACGACCGCAATTGTGTAGCGATTTTGACATATTTTCGATGTAATATCCTGAAAAAAAGTATATATGTATATATATATGTGTGTGTGTGTGTGATGTGTATTTAATAATGAATCGTGTTTTACTCGTGGTTCCTTTCCTCCTAGGCTGTTTGTCACTTTGCGAATCTCGTTGCAATCGTTGGAATTGTACTCCATTTGATCTTATATTACCTATATATATACATACATACATACATATATATATATATATATATATATATATATATATATATATATATATATACACACACAGAAACATATACACACACAGACAGACATATATATACACACACATATATATATATATATATAATTATATATATATATATACATATATATATATATACACACACAGATAGGTAGCTTTCCCTGGCTCTTTAGGTTTTTATATTATATATATATATATATATATATATATATATATATATATATATATATATATATATATATATATATATATATATATATATATAACCTAAAGAGCCAGGGAAAGCTACCTAGGATTCACCTAAACGGATCGTCAGGGAAAAACTAGCCAAAGAGGAAAAAATGGAACAGAATAAATAGCTTAAACCAAAAAGAACCATGACCACGTGACAAAAAAGAACACGATATATATATATATATATATATATATATATATATATATATATATATATATATATATTATGTTTTTTATGTTTTATAAGAATCTGATTTATTTGTTTTTGAAATCATTGTTATCATCCTCGAATCGTGTACTTTAGTTTGGAGTAGAAATCTCCGACATAAAACTTTTTGAGTTCGAACCCCAGTTTCAAGAAAAAAGAAAGCAAAATATACCTTTTTTTTCATCTTCATCATTTAAAACATAAGCCATTCTCAGAAAAAAACAAAACATCTTTTGTACTGTAATTAGTTAAATCTAAACAATCCTAATGCTAATCTTGCTACAAAAGTAGACGCAATATTAAGACATCAGCAGCGTTTTTTTTTTTTTATTCTTTCAGAGATTTAATCGGACATTTTTCCCTGGGTCATAAAAAGAAACAAACAAAATAAGTAAAATGAATAAATAAATAATTGAATCGTAGGATTACATCAGTTAAGTTGTTTGGTTGGGCGAAATGCCCAGATGAGAGCAATTACCGAAATTATAAGCGTTGGTCTGTGGTGGGGATTTAGCAACTGACCACTCCAACACACATACACACCTCTGCAGAGCCGACAATTTCATCCCATTATTAATGCGAGACGTAAGCAATATTTTCTGGTCAACGGATCTGATTCCGTGCTTTAAATTTCCCACTGACCAGTGGAAAAAAAAATGTTATTGGCGTTGTTCCCTTTTCTCTTTCTATTTGATAGTTATCGATTAGCTGCTTATTTGGAAAAAATCATTGGGGATGGTTTAGCTTGAGAACCCAGCGAAAGGGTGTCTACAAGCGATCTAATGGAAGAAAGATGATCTCAGTCATTACTAAATATTATCCAGTCGTCTGATTTCAATATATTTAATAATAAAGACATAAAAAAAGAAAATTTGACATATTATAAATTACGGGCAATATGAATAAGACAATAACTATGAGGACAATAATCTGAACAATGTAAATAGTGTAAATAGTTACAATGCCTCATCTCAGAAATATAGACAAGTCCTGAAGAAGACCGGAGCGCGCAACGACCGAAACGTCGTGAATATGACAATATAGATAAGGAAAACAGTTTCAACAATGTAAATAGTGTAAATAGTTACAATACCTCGTCTCAGGAATATAGACAGATCCTGAAGAAGGCCGGAGCGTACAACGGCCGAAAGGTCGTGAATGTGTCAGTAAAGATGTGGACAACAGCCAGAACGATGTAAATAGTGTAAATAGTTACAATTCATCTGAGAAATAGAGACAGATGTTGAAGGTGAATATGGCAATAAAGATGAGGACAACAGTCCGAACAATGTAAATAGTGTAAATAGTTACAATACCTCATCTGAGAAATAGAGACAGATGTTGAAGGTGAATATGGCAATAAAGATGAGGACAACAGTCCGAACAATGTAAATAGTGTAAATAGTTACAATACCTCATCTGAGAAATAGAGACAGATGTTGAAGGTGAATATGACAATAAAGATGAGGACAACAGTCCAAACAATGTAAATAGTGTAAATAGTTACAATACCTCATCTCAGAAATAGAGACAGATGTTGAAGGTGAATATGACAATAAAGATGAGGACAACAGTCCAAACAATGTAAATAGTGTAAATAGTTACAATACCTCATCTCAGAAATAGAGACAGATGTTGAAGGTGAATATGGCAATAAAGATGAGGACAACAGTCCAAACAATGTAAATAGTGTAAATAGTAACAATACCTCATCTGAGAAATATAGACAGATGTTATTTTTTTTTATCTTAACTCATTTTTTTTTATTTACCTGTTAAGTAAGAAACTATAAATATAGTCATTTTTTTTAGTTTCGTTCCTATTTCAAAGTTCACCCTAACAATTTTTGTCGGTGTAATTCTTTTATTGATAGCTCACCCAAATAAAATTCTCAAGGGTCACTCAAGGGAGCTGGTTATTATATGAGATTGTCGTAAAGGAGGAGAACTAGGAATTAGAATGTTCATTTCATGAGGATAGATATTGTTTAACCCTTGTCTGGAAGAGATCAATATTATATTTGTTAGGGAAACATTCACTCGGGGGTTTGTTCCACAAAGCAACAATTCTGGTGAAGAAGCTGTCTGGGTGGAACTTGCTCCTTATCAAATGAACAAGCAGAGAATGTGGATCGTTAGCTTCAATGGTTTTTTATTGGTTATTTCGTCCACTAATTTTTTTCTTCGGCTTCCGGTGTTTTTTTTTTTTAATTTTTGGCACTCATTCGAGACTTTTCTAGTCACCATTCCTATACAAAAATACACAGTCTATTATCGACCGACACAGACGTTGAACGTGAAGACAACTCTATAGCAGACAAACGCTACTATTTTCACAATTAACTTCAAAACTATTACACACTAATGTATGTATCCAGAGTTATAGCAATGTCTTATTTTCCAGATACTGTCAACACATTGTAGATGTGTTCATTTTTAATATTTCTGAGTGTTGCCATTTTCTTTTTTTTATTATTAGGGCTTCCATTATTTTTAATCATTTTCTACATGTGGATGAGGTTATTAGGCTTGTATTTTCGCCTAGTATGTTTTGGATGGAGTCTATTAGCTTTTGTCATTGGTTAAATAATTCCTAATGAAACTATGGACGGATTGATATAACGTAAGTCGTCAAGATAGGGTTGTAGTAATGTAACCAATGTAATTATTTATGAGCTTGGTTTGATCAGTAACACAGTTCTTTAGGGGGGATTTGAACACGTAAATAATGTTAGTTCTTTGTAATTTTGATTTTACAGGTGTGTTATTATTTTTTATGATATCTTTCGCTGTTTTAATTTTTTTTTATAGATAATTTAATTTTCTTGTTCGGGTCGACTTGTTTGGGTCATTTCTTTATGATAATTCTAAGAGAAAATTCAACTTGCATTTGTAGATGCTAATGGTATTGCTTTTGTCTGTAGTCCATTATCGTTAATAAAACAATGACGTAATAATGTCGTTTTTTTGACGTTAAAAATACGCCAAAAAACGACATTATTACGTCATTATTGTTGCACCAACCTAATGGTTACTTTGGAAAGAAATAGTTCAATCTGGTGGTCGATGAGATAATTCGAAAAACCATTATTAACTAGTGTGTCTTTTGCATTATTAAGTTTTTTTAAGGAAAAGTAGATAAGAAGATGAATTCTCGTGTTCTCGCTTTTGGAAATTTTTATAATTCCTATTTTAAATCTAAGCAGGTATTTACTCTTTAAATTAAGGTGGCAAAAGTTTCTGTGAGTGGGATTCTTACGCAATGAGGTGGTGAATGCTTTTAGTCAGGTATCTTTATATTGTCTGGTAAAAATCGATGCACCTTAGGTTATACTCTATCGCTGGGTATCTGTAGTGAATTTTGGTAAAGGTCACTTTCTCAATGACTTCACCTGCTTACGTAGGAGCAACACAATGTTTAAACGTTATTCAGAGGAAATAATAATATGTGATTTTTCTTTTAATGTTATCTCTCCCCACGATTACGTTGGTGTTCGTTGCACTCCACAGCATCCTTTTCATTATTATCTCTCAATTAACACGTCTAATCCTGGGAAAGATGGTATAGTAGTCATTTGTTGTTTGCTTTATGGTTTTGCATTCAGAGCAATCCTTTTCCAGACTAATCCTTTATCAGAGTAATGCTATTTCAGAATAATCCTTTTCAAGAGTAATCCTTTTTCAGGGCAATCCTTTTCAAGACTAATCCTTTATTAGAGTAATCCTTTTTCAGAATAATGCTTTTCCAGACTGATCCTTTTTCAGAGCTATCCTTTTCCAGACTAATCCTTTATCAGAGTAATCCTTTTTCAGAGCAATTCTTTTTCAGACTAATCCTTTATGAGAGTAATACTTTTCCAGAGTAATCCTTTTCAGGGTAATACTTTTTCAGAGTAATCCTTTTCCAGAATAATCCTTTTCCATTGTAATCCTTTTTTCTAGATAGCCTGCTAGCCGAAGCTAGTGAGTCCGTTCTATCTTTCTATTTAACCCTGGATTAGAAGTGATAGATTCCTGCCTTTCCCCCAAAAAACTAGTGTGAAAGTGAATGCAAATGATTTAGCCTGAACTTAAAAAGAGAAAATAATTTGAAAAAATGATACAGTTTAACAATTACCATAACTGTTTTTGGTCGCTGAGATTCGGAGCGGGGGAATGTAACAAAACTTAATGAGCTGAAAACCGACTTTTAATGTCAGTTCATGACGTAGGCGATCATAGCTCTCTGAAACTTCTTTTTTTCTTCTTCTTTTCCTACACACAGTCTTTTTCTGTATTATTATTATATATAAATCGGGAGTTCTTGGGAAATATATTCGACTGGATCCCTATTTTACAGTTTTTGATGTCAGAGTTATTATTTTTACTAGACTGGCTACCAGCTAAGGCTATATAGCTCAGTCTACCCTGTTATTTAACCTTTAGCATAGATGTGATTAATCTTCATGTAAAAAAAAAAATCCGTGTACTTTTATTGAAAGGAAGAGTTTTGTGATAATTGTATTAATATCCTACCTCTACAAGTGCCAGGTTACGTAGAAAATCGAGTAATTTTTTATATGTGCTTAGGAGTTGCCTAGTTTTCACTTTCGTCTCCGTGTGCTTGTGGGTGAGAAATTATTTTCCTTCCACCGAACTCTTTCTCACAGACGAAACATCGCTCGAGACCCTCGCTGCACTGTCGCTGTATTCATGGAAAGTGTTCAGAAGAACAACACTCCTTAATTCCACCAGATCTAACACTTCGCGGCTAAAACACGCCATGCCATGCACATTGAAGCGAACCAGTTTCCTTCACTTCATATTCCATTGATTAGATACAAGTTCCACTCGAGTATCTGTTGACCATATTCACCATTACGTAGTACGTAATCTGTTCAATGAAACAACGTTAAAAGATTAACACTCACGAGTCAGACACTCTACTGAATCTGACTATATCACCAAAACCACCAGCAGCTGTTCCGTAATTCTTCAGTCTTCGATATCAAAGGCTGGCAGTGATATTTAGCCCCCGCCCCACGAGGGTTACATGCGGCACAAGGCTGGGATTAACGTAGGATCTCCGAGCCAGTAGGTTCGGCCAAAAATATTCCCTATTCGAACGCGTATAAACAGGTTCAGGGGCAGTCAACTTCCCCGAACGAGACTCTACCCTTCGGCAGAGCCTCGTCCGAGTTATCAAAAGCTGGCAGTGAATATTCGGGAAAGAATATGGCCGCCTTTATACACGTCGCATTGAATAATTTGAGCCTTCTGATTGGTTAACCATTCTATTGGTGAACTATAAAATGAGTCAGCTCATTTTGACTGGCTCACTAGTACACCAGGGTACCCAAAAATTCCAACAGTAGCTTCTTCCCATGAACCGCTGTTTTGTGGAACTGACTCCCAAGAGGATGCTTCCCCGATCACTACAATCTTAACCTGTTCAAGTCTAGGGTCAACCGTTATCTTCCCAACATATCCCCATGAACTGAGTCTCTTAATCAGTAACGCTCTACATCGGGGTAGAACTGACAGACTCCTAAGAGGATGCTTCCCCGGTCATTACAATCTTTACGTGTTCACGTCTAGGGTTAACCGTTTTCTTCCCCACATATCCGCATAAACTGTGCTTCTTAATCTGTAACCCTGTACATCGATGAAAAACAGACTGACTCCCAAGATGATGCTTCCCCGCTCACTACATTCTTAACTTGTTCAAGTCTAGTATTAACTGTGATACTTTCCTCATAAACTATGCCTCATACTAAGAATAAAATCTGCATTGTGTGGTCCCCGGGCCTTGTACACTGTGAAATCATTGTAAAAATATAAATATAGAAATGTATTGATTCCCATTTGATACACGCGCTTAATGTAGAAGACTTGATTTATGTGGGTTGCAACACGGAAAAATTAAATAAAATGTATTATGTCAGACACAACAATGTGATATCAACGAAGCCTGTGGAACATTTGATTACAAACGTCTGTAATTTCCGCAAAGAGCTTAAGGTGCAAGTTCTGAATATATATCCAGAATGCACCGCCCTTTCAACCCTTAAAACGCATGAGGATAGTTACGTATACAAATTACATCTCTGGGGAATGAACAGAATGACAAGAGTTCCTTAATTTTAACGCTGCACAAAGACACTGGCAAACCTTATCAGTGAGTAAATGAAAGTACTATAAATTGGCCGGGAAAGTTTCCTGATTTAAATCCAGTCGAGAATCTGTGATCAATCTGCAAGGAACGACTTCGTGGAATGGACATACGAAGTACTAACATGTGCACTGGGCCATGTTTCATTGGTAAAAACAAAAAAAAAAATAATAACGGAATTGCACAAGGGTGTAGGTGATCATAGCCCTCCACATCTTCCTGCATAATTAATTTACACAACGGGGTAGATTTTAACAGAGAAAGATTTGTTTCGAATTTCCTTGTCAAACTAACCGCTTCTAAAAATACAATGCTTTCACGCCTAACTCGAATGTCTGTTGGCAAAATGTGTTATATTATTTTGAGTCCAAAATAATTTCCGTTTTAGAGAAACGAATTATAATGACGACGAATCCATTATTCTCACTTATTGTTCCTTTAATATTTCATGACAAGTGATGACACATGGAATACATACGACAATGTTCATGATAGAAAGGCAATAGATAAAATTGTATTAATATAACATTCTATTGAGCTTAAAGTAGGGGAATACGAAAATTGAACACTGGCAAGCCTTACCAGTGAGTAAATCAAAGCACTATAGATTGGCCCGGAAACGCTCTTGATTTAAATCCAATCGAGAATCTGTGGTCAATCTGCAAGGAACGACTTCGTCGAATGGACATAGGAAATAAGAAAATGTGCACTGGGTTATGTTTGATTGGAAAAATACGAAAAAAAAGTAAATAATAACGGAATTATTCGTTTTGTTTCAATTAATTTGCACAAGGGTGTATATGCATATTGCCAGTAAAAAAACGAAAATTTTACATCGAAAAAGCTACGAACGAAATGTCTGTTTTTATAAGACACTATCGTTAATGGTTGACAGTTTTTGGCTGTTATTTCTTTTATGAACGGGATCCATTTTGAGCTGTTATTTCTTTTATGAACGGGATCCATTCAGATCTTAACAGGCATCCATGAAATGATGTCGGTTTTATGATGAGCCATCCAGAAACAATCGCATTTTTATTTGCGACCATTGCTTGTTCTGTCAAAAGTACGAGCTGTTAGCAGAGATAAAACCAGTTACTGAAAAAGATTAGGGTTTTTATGTGAAACACTTTAAGCACGTTCTTCTTTGTCAACTTGAAAGAATTGAGTACAGGTACGTATCAGCGTTAAAACAACGATCGCAAACATAGCAAATATTATGAAACAAATCTAAACATAATATGCTGATTCCAGCTTCATAATTGTTTATTTATTTATATGCATATTGCTTCATTATCTGTCTATATTTCTGAGATGAGGTATTATGTAAACTATTTACATTATTCGGACTATTGCCGTCATCTTTGTCGCCATATTTATCACAACGATTCGGCCTTTCAGTATCTGTCTACATTTCTGAGATGAGGTATTACGTAAACTATTTACATTATTCGGACTATTGTCCTCATCTTTGTTGCCATATTTATCACAACGTTTCGGCCTTTCAGTATCTGTCTATATTTCTGAGATGAGGTATTATGTACACTATTTACATTATTCGGACTATTGTCCTCATATTTGTTACCATATTTATCACAACGTTTCGACCTAAGTGTATCTGTCTATATTTCTGAGATGAGGTATTATGTAGACTATTTACATTATTCGGAATATTGTCCTCATCTTTATTGCTATATTTATCACAACGTTTCGGCCTTTCATTATCTGTCTATATTTCTAAGATGAGGTATTATGTACATTATTTACATTATTCGGACTATTGTCCTCATCTTTGTTGCCATATTTATCACAGATGAGGTATTATGTACATTATTCTCCACTTCCTTAACTGGATATTGAACTCGCACTCTTTGGTTCCTGTCACTGGATCTAACTAATGCCTTTATCCGCTGGGCTGTGTCTCCTTGAGGACATTTGTGTATGAATTTCTGGGTATTATAAACCTAATGTCTGCAGCAACCATTTTTACTCGTGCTCAAATTGCAATTTTTCTGTTATTATTTCATATTTTTTATCAGAGCTCATATTGCTATTTTGTGTTATTCATTGATTTCCTCTAGCACTCCTTATTACTGGTTCCCATATTGTATTCATTTCTATGCTTGGTCGGCTCAGGAGATTTTTGTGGCCTATCATATGTGTTGATTCCTTAAGTTTAGTAATTTTCCAATGGTGTTCCTTGTCTATGATCTTAACCTGACCCCACAGAGGGCAGGGATCTCTCTTCTCTCTCCATAAGCTTATGAAATACTGGTAGCAATTTATATTTGATTTATTTGTATTCTATAATAACTGATACAATTTTCTTACACATTCCATACACTAAATATAACAATTATTATGGAACAAATTTATTACTATCTCTGTCCATTAGCACCATATCACGTTGAAACACCGGTTCCTGTGCGAGCACCGAAGTTAAGCGACATCGTGCCTGTTCATTGTTGAGTAAACTGCTTGACAGATTAGAGCAAAGAAATGGAGTAAGAAACATCGCAACAACAAAGGAGAACAAGAATTGTTTAGAACGTAAAAAAAACTCTAATGAGGAGAGAAGGCGTGGATAATTTTGCACACACAAGGCATATAATGCAAAAGACGCAGAAAAAAAAGCAGCGAGGAAACTACCCCAAAATTGTGAAAATAGATGTAGAATCACAGAGCTCAAAAGGAAGAGTAGTAAAAATTACGAAAGTATATAACGAAAAAAGAAGCCTTAGAGAATGTAACATTCACAGGGCACCCCTAAGGCATGAAGGCTTGCGGCCATATTCCCGATTTCCGAAGTTAAGCAACGTCGAACCTGGCCAGTCCCTAGACGGGTGACCGCTTGCGTATGACAGGTAAAATTGGATGTGCAGGTGGTGTAATAGATAATGGTTCGGAATTGTTAATTGGAGAACCGGGTTCTAATTTCAGTTGTATTCGTCACATTCACTTACACGCAAGCAGCCTTGAAAAAGATATGTATATATGTATTCTCCCCCAAGAGATGGGTTAATTATTAAAATTTGTATTAATAAAACATTATTATCTCCCTCACCAAAAAAATCTTACAATTTAATATTTTCTGGCTTTAAATAACCGACAGTTGATAGATAAGCCGTAGAAAACGATTAAATCAATCTATCCCATAATGTTTTTGACATTTCCATACACATTAAATATAGTAAATATTATGGGATGAAAATATTCTTTTATACTAATGACTGCCTGTGTCCCATAATACTTGTTACATATTTTACATATTTTATACATTAAATGTAGCAAATATTATGGGACAAAGGTAAGTGCATTTAATGTATGAAATCTGTAAGCACCGTCAACAAGCATTATGGGACATAGGTTGTAATAAATATAATATTCGACATTTCTCCCATAATAATTGATACATTTAGTGTATTAAATATGTATCGAAATGTAACAAATTTTATGGGAAAGAGGTAGCATTTAAAATTATATTTATCATTCCTTTTGTCTCATAATTGTTGATATATTTGTATACACATTTCATGCGCTGGGTGTGGAAAACATTATGGGACAGAGGTATTTTATTAATCATGTCACCCCAAGCATGCAAACAAACCCACTAAGACTCGAGTGTTTACTGTGCTACAGAATAGGAGAAAAAAAGAAGACAATATTAAGGAGAGAGAACAATAAAAGAATAGGAATTAAGAAGACAGGAGATAAGGATTGTTGTAGCATACCTACGGACGATAATGGATGTCCTCATTTACATAGATACAGTAGTGAATACTGTATTTTGGTCTGCAGTTCGAGATTCGTCTCCACCGTTAGTCAAACTCTCTGCTTCCGGGCATAGAGGACCCGCATATGAGTCTATGTTGAAAGGCAGAGTCTCGTCTAGGGAAACAGCTACCCGACCCCGTTTTATACGGGGAATCTCTGACCGAGTCTACGGGCATGAATACCCCACATTAAATTCGGCCTTGTACCATATCTAACTGCGTGGGGCGGTTGGTAGATATCCTGCAGTTGGAGATTCGTCTCCAACTGTCCTGGTCTAACTCTCTGTCTCCAGTCATAGTGGATCCGCATACGAGGCTATGTTGAAGGGCAGAGTTTCGTCTAGGGAAACAGCGAACCGACCCCGTTTTATACGGGGTCTACGAGGAATTTTTGGTTGAGCCTACTGGTTCGTATACCCGACATTAAATTCGGCCTTGTGCCACTTCTAACTGCGTGGGGCGATTGGTAGATATCCTGTAGTTAGCGATTCATTATGGAATTTACTTGACTCACTTCTAGCAGTTGACTACTACTTCTACGCCCTGCTAACGAATCTTATATGTGTTGTTCTTGTCCTAAGTATTATTATTCATTACCAACCATCGTGTGATTATTTTAATTTTGGAACCTTCCCTATGTTACAGCAAAGATTAAAGTTGATTGAAAAGCAAGAAGCTGGGAGAGAGTTCCATAAGCGAGAAGTGCGAGAGAAGAAAATATTTGCATAGAACTTACGGTTATATCTAGCCATTTAAAATGTGAAACGATGATACCTAGCTGCCAATCTAGTACTGCCCTTAAATTTATAAAGTCTAGATACCATAGCAGAGACTTTATCAGAGGAATTAGTATGAAATTATTCATAGAAAAGGCACAGGAAGTCTACATTACGGCGGTGGGAAAGTAACTGAAACAAAGATGCCAGGTCAGGACCAATAGCATTGCAGATTATCCTTCGGAATGTTTTCAAGTATCACTAAACGTAATCTGATTTTCTCAGGTCGAATAGTGGGAAGGAGAGACAAAAAAAGCAACGCATGACATACCTGGCTGGCTTAAACAAGAGGATGACAGAACGTGGTTTGAGGGATGTAGCAGAGGGACGAAACTTATTGAGAGATACAAGGGATAGGGAGAAGTGGAGAGCCATGATTGCCTATATCCTGAAAGGACACAGCACATAAAAAGAAAGAAATTGCAGAAGCACCAGATCAGATGCGACATTAATATTAATTTACGATTGTCCCGTTCGTCTATACGAATTAACACGATACAGCGATCCAACATTCACAGCATCTGGCCGACAATTGATTCATTATAATCTTCCACTTCATGGCCGCGGACCGTCCTGGGTATGACAATAAACTACATCCGCATCCAGGGTATGACGATAAACTGCATCCGCGTCCAGGGTATGTGGATAAACTATATCCGCGTCCTGGGTAAGACGATAAACTGCATCCGCGTCCTGGGTAAGAAGATAAACTACGTCCAACCGCAAGGCCTCTGATCAGGAGGTTTTGAGGAGCGTGGAACCACTTCTTAATTGCTGGTGTTCCGGCTCCACCCTGACACGTGGTAGTAGCACCTGTTAGGGTCCCAGCTATCGGAAAATAGTTAAGCCCGAAACTGAAGCAAAATGCGTTATGAAAGTGTAAAAATAGGCTTTAATACCAGAAAAACTTTGAAAAAAATTGTTACCAAAAATAAATTTTTCAAGTAAAACAGATTATTACCAGCAATACATTTTTTAAAATAATATTACCAGCTATATATTTTTGAGGAAAAAATATTACCAGAAATAGGAAAAAAAAGTTAAATTAAATGACCCATGGAGGTTGATATGCCGTAAAACACGACAAAACAAAACAAACCAATTCATGCCCGCGGAAAATGTTAACCCAAGAAGGCACAAAGTCACTCTTGTAGAAGTTGGCATTTGATGGAAGACAGAAAGGGTTCTCTCAGATGATTAAAAGAGACCATTTTTGTTTTGGAAACGTTAAAATTAACAAGACATTCCTTGCCTCATTTAACAAGAGATTGTCGGTTAATTTTTAGATCATCTGACAATGTTACCCTATCGAAAGAATCAGACTTGCTATTAAAACAGGAGTATATAGTTGTGTTATCAGCATAGATAATGAATGATGACATCGGGAAGGTCGTTGATAAAAATTGCTATTTTATATTTATTGCCAAATGTTTCTTATAATATTTAAGACATTTACACAGACGTTGCATCCATTAAATGTCATAACTATTGAGGAATAGTTTTATTATTTTATATCTATTTCGTCCTGTGTCCAATAATATCCAATAATGAGTAAATTCCATTTTGGGGAACCATTCATAGTGACGACTGTATACTAGCTTTACTAATCAGATAAAGCATTTAAGAATAAGCTTGTAGTACACTAAAAGTAATAGCAGCGTACACAGAGGATTGAAGAATAAATTTACTAACCCAACCGATGGTGGGATTGAAAGTGCATTGATGTCACATAATATTATGGGAGTTGAGGCAAAGATACAGCGTTATGAATGCAGGAGCATTTTTGATCTGGGAATTGGAGGTTTCAGGATTGCGGGACCACCTCTTACCTGGCACAAGGCTCCGTTCCTGTGCTGGTGATATCACGGCTGCGACTAGCTTGGACTGGCTCTGACCAGCTTGGACCAGTTATGACAAGCCAAGACCAGCTATGACTAGCTTAGACCAGCTTTGACCAGCTTGGACAAGCTATGTCCAGCTAAGACCAGCTTAGACCAGCGGCCCGAGTGAAAACACTCGGGTTCCCACGCTAAAACCTGACTCAGTGGGGGGGTCAAGTAAATATCCTTAATTGCTTGTGTTCGCAAGCCCAATCTGACCTGGAGTGTTAAGGACCCAAATATGTGCACAGAAAAAACCGCCAAACAAAATCAAAGGACCAGATAAGTATAAAAACACAGTTTATAGTAAAATTATCAACAATACCTATTTATAGTGAAATTACTCACAATTCATTTTACAGTAAAATGACCAACAACACTTTTTTTTTTATAGTAGAATTACTTACAATATATTTTATCTGTAGTTGAAAGCATGCGATATATTTGGTTGGCAACATGTGTTCAAAATATTTAAATTTCGGCATTAAATAACCCATAGAGGTTGATACGCGGCTAAACAAAATCAACCAACCAAACAGTCAACGTGGAAGAACTCTTTTACGACATTAATCCATATAATATAAAACAAGTTCTTAAATCAAACTGTACTCCAAAATATAACTTCGTCAAAACTACAACATAAAACACACAGATCACTGCCTCTAGTAATCATTCTCACACAAACATGTATATACACAAACGTTGATTATCATCTACCATGTATTCAACTGTGAAAGTAGAATAACATATATTTTTATTACTTAAAAGCTTCCAAGGAAATTAAATTTCAGTATTAAATGACCCATAAGGTGTTGACATGCCGATAAACAAGCAAAGCAGAAAAATTAATATAACACCAAAACAAAAAAAAAAAGGGAAAAAATAAATAAATAAATAAAATAAAATAAAATGAAAAAAAAACATGTAGTATTTTTGGTCAATTTGTCACAATTGGTTTGCAGAGTTTCGTTTTGGGGAAAAGTTATTGGAAGATGAACCCAGGCCGTGGCGCTAATTGGATTTTGACAATGAAGGTGCAATGTCATTAGGAAAGCAATCCATATCAAATTAACAATACTTCTAAGCAAATCACAATCAATCATTAGTTTGGAGAATGTATTCCTGTATGGTGTATTTTCATGAGTATAACACGCCTTGAGTGTAATATGACCTCGTCTTCCCGAAGCGAAAAAAAAACAAGGAATAAATGTCATGCTTGAGTATAATGTTAATGGTATTGCTAATAATGACCTTTTCCTTATAAACATTTGGCGTTCATAGAGCGAGCAGCCTGTGTTGCTCGAGTTATGCTTTTCCTTCACTCCCTGGTCACCGTACTGGAATCAAAGTGTAGTACCTGCTCTCTTCGTCTCTTATGGCAATGGTAATATTAGGTGTCTCTCTACAAGGTAACATTTGGTATTTATTGACCGAGCAGCCTGTGTTGCTCGAGTTATGCTTTTCTTCATTCCCTGGCAATCGTGTCGGGATCAAAATGTAGTATCTGTTCTCCTTGGCTCTGATGGTAATTGCATAATAAGCTGCTTCCCTACAAGGAAACATTTGGCAGTACTGCTTTAAGATGAAATTTATAAAAATTTGAAGTGGTGTGGAAAGTTAATATCTTGATTATGTCATTGTTTTTTTCTTCGAGTATACCACCCCATGGTACAACCATTCCTAGGTATATATTTTGTTGTTGTACCATATTAATAGGCACGTAGCCAAGTGGTTAGAACGTCCAGGAGTCCTGGGTTCGAATCTCAACATGGTCGATTTTACTTCAATTTCACTTTTTGATGTTATCGGACTGGAGAAGCCGATCCCATTGTGTGGCAAAAACATACCAAGCCTTGTGAGTGAAATTAGGTAGATAGCTGGTCGATAGCTAACACGAAGTCACATGTCATCATGGCTGAGGGATTGACCGTGCTGGTCTTGTCGAAATTGTTGATCACGCTAGATAGCGCGTTCTCTCTCAGAAACTGTAAATAAAGTCTGCTCAGAATAGTTGTGGTATAAACCACAGGTGTTCTCTGTGGATATTGAACAAACACAAACGTGCCTGGGCGAGTGTCTGCAAAAGGAATTAGCTTGCACTCCCCTTGTAGAGAGGTATCCTCGAAAACGAATAGCCAGCTATATTATATCATATTATGCATTTAATTTTCAACCTCGTACGTATAATTCAGATTTTCTTACAATGAACATTTATTAATCAGTTAGATTTTTATCATTTTAATAATTAGTAGCTACTCATATTTGAGTGGAAGCTGTGTTTCTCTATTAAAGAGCATATTTATTTTCACCTACCCTCCTGAATGTTCGAGAAAGAAAAAAATGGACTCTTCGGCAGGGTAGGGATAGAAACCGTTTAGCCCGGTGAACCTGTACCGCTTGGCCACGAAGAATCTGTCGAATAAATAACAGGAGACCGGAGATATTTCCCTTGAAAACAGAGAAACCGCTTCGCCTGATCGCCTGCCTCTTCGTGACCAAGTGATAACGCGCACCGGGGTAAACGGTGTCTTCTTCTAACCTGACGGACACAGGCTCGGTCCCTGCAAAAAACGCAAAAATTATATTTCATTTAGACTTGAACTTTCAGTCTGGAAGATGAAAATAAGTAAAGACACTGTTTAATACATAAACGAGGCGCCTACCCAAATACAAGTTTTAGACCCACTGGAGTGGCAGGGTGTAATCGATTTCCATTTTGCAATGGTGCGCAGTAATTTGAATCTATTTTCTTGCATGATGAAATTCGTTTGGCCTTGAAAAATATTGCGTCATCCCTGATTGCATCAAATTTTTATCACGCCCAGACACTATTGTCTCGACTGTCGCTTAGTTTTCCTACGGCTATTGTCTGCGATGGACGTTATTTCAAGGAAGCGTACGTAACTTGTAACGCTGATCGAACACACTGGCAAGTCTTACCAGAGAGCAAATCAAAGTCCTAGACTGGCCTGGAAACTCTCTAGGTTCTCATCGAGAATTTGTGGTCAGTCAGCAAGGAATGATTTCATGGAATGGACATATGAAGTACTAATATGTGCACTGTTTCATTGGAAAAATACGGAAATATGTAAATAATAAGGGACTTATAATCTGTTTCAATTAATTTGCACAAGGGTGTACATTTTATGGTGTTAATTAATCTATCATACATGTTATGTTTGATATCACTATTATATTTAGAAACTATTTTATAATTTTTCTGTTTATCCGCTATTTTTACAGGTATAATTTATTTAAGTAAAGGTACTGTTTTTATTTAAACATTATTAATTACATTTTCCCGTCTGAATGTTGGAGAAATTTCGTAGAAAATATGTACTTTTTCCAACACGAATCGAACCTGTAACCGTCATATATCCTGACGCGCTATTACCATTCAGCCACAGAGAAGCATCTAGTAGCAAAGTCCGAATTATTGTTTATGAAATCACAATATTCGACGATTTTTCTCGATCGATCATTTCTGCTCACGAAATGTATATTAAATTAAACAATGAAAACATGTAACGAAATGGATTTTATGATATTTTCTGTTTATGCGTTAGTTTTATAGATTTACATCATAAGTAACTTATAAACAGAAATTATACTAAATAATTGTCGAACTTAATGCATTTCATAATATTAATAAACGATGAAAATTAAAATGATTGTCTTTAGTTAAGAATGAATAGAGAAACAAATATGGTCAACATATTAAATATTGTTTTGAAGCAATTGATATGTGTTGTGTCTTTTATTATCGTGTTGAGTGTATTTGCAATGTTACTGTTTGAAATAACAGTTTTTTTTAAACTGAGTAAAAATTGACTTGAAAATGAAGTAAAATGAATTTGTGTATAATAGGACAGCCTTTATTGCCTTTAATTTTCATTTAAAATGTATCGTATTATGCGTAAGGAAATACGGTACGTGAAAGTGTATTCTGTGTATATACTGTTATGTGTTTGGAGAGAATTGATAAAATCCATAGAAGTATTAGGTTGTTGCAAAAATAATGTCGTTTTCTCACATAGTAACATATGTGAGAAAACGACATTATTTTTGCACCAACCTAATATTAGGTTGGTGCAAAAATAATGACGTAATAATGTCGTTTTTTGACGTTATTTTTAACGTTAAAAAACGACATTATTACGTCATTATTTTTGCACCCACCTAATATCTGTATGTCATTGGTATTGAACTGACATTTCGGCTTCAGTCACTTTCCCATCGCCATAACATAGTTTCTTTACGCCTTTTCTATAAATATTTCCATTTTCGAATTCTCTTTACTGATTGGTATCTTGACTTTAGGAAATTAAACGCAGCGCAAGATTGTCAGCTAGGTCCCATCATTTGATTAAATTGCTGGATGTAAGCGTACGTTCTATTCAAATAATTTATCTGCAAGTCTCATCAGTTGAAATTTCTAGATGTGACCGTAAGTTCTATGCTGTTTTTCCTATCGCACTTCTCGCTTATGCAACCCTATTCCAACCTCTTGCTTTCCAGTCAACTTTCATCTTCCAAAAACTTAAATGTAATATCATTCATTATCTTCTGTCTTAATTTTTATTCCTTTATTATTTCCACTCCTTAATAAGATCTCCTTAATAATCTTTCATATAAGTTTTTTTCTATAATTACTTTCATGGCAATTTTTCTGATTAAATTTTTCTCGATGGTATTTTAAGAATTTAGGTGCAGTAATGGATTGGTTGTTGTCGAAATAAACATTAATATTCTCTCTCTCTTTCTCTCTCTCTCTCTCTCTCTCTATCTATCTATATATATATATATATATATATATATAAATTACGTGGTGCAGTTCAATTTATATTACAATGAATCATTCACAGTAAAGTAGATTAGTAAAGTTAATGATATAAAATGGCGAAATCCCTTCAATAACAAAATTTTAAAGGTGCATTAATCTACAAATCACTCGATAAATGTTATGATCCTTGTTTTAAGAATTTAAAAAGAACCAAGGATTCTAATATTCATCGAGTGATTTGTAGGTTAATGCACCTTTAAAATTTTCTTTGCGAAAAGATTTCGGCATTTTATATCAATAACTTTACTAATCTACTTCTTGTATGAATGATTTATTGTAATATATAGATATATATATATAGATTTATTGTAATATATATATATATATATATATATATATATATATATATATATTTCATCCTCCCCAACCCATATAACCACTTCAAATGTATTTAAGTTGTAACGAAGCTGTACATCCACATTAGATTTTAACTGTGTTTTTGGCCTTGAAATTAAAACTAAATAAAAAACAAAATATATGTATTTTTCCTCAGTTTCTTCTTTAAATAATTTTATAATATTTTAAAATTAATACAGATTAAATTTAAAATTTAAAATTGGTAATTTTTAATTTTCAATATTAATTTCTATTTTAGTCTAACTTTAACATTAAAGCATTAATTATTATAACCAAGGTTCGTTGATAAGTTTTTTTTTAATTCTCATATACTTGTATTTTGATTGGTCATTCCAGCTTATGTAACAGTGTTTCCCGTTGAGAGGGGTGTTTGGTTGATTTGAGTCTTTTAAAACTATTTATTTTTATTCAACACCATCACTTGATAAGACACCAGAACTGTTGAAGAGAAATGGCTATTTTTGTGGCGATTTTATAACAGACCGTCTGATGAATTGGATCGTATTTACGATTCCAATGAAATAAATTATGACCAAGGAATATTAGTGTTTAAGCCTTTTTATTATATCTTTACTCTGTCCTCGACATTGAGTTCTATGTATATAGTTTAAATATATGATCACATATGTATGTGTATATTAACCACTAATATTATATATACATATATATATATATATATATATATATATATATATATATATATATATATATATATATATATTGATGAATATAAAAGACAATGAACGTATATTATGTCTGATCATGAGCCGTTCTTAACTTGGTTGTTTTAATTTCGTTTGGAAATAAAGCATTTTTTTTTATTAAGCTGTCCCTTGATGTAAGCTTTTGACTCACAAGTGCCATGTTACGAGGAGTTCTACGGACATTTAAACAAAGATATTGATCATCAAAGATGATATTCTGTTATTTTGATGCGGTTCTATGACGTTTGAAATATAATATTTTTGAGTGTGCATTCCTTTCTTTTAATCAAACAATATCTGAGGTTTTTTTTATCATGCGCATGTGTGAGTATTGTTATGTTTTTCTACGAAATGTTGTTTAATGGAACTAAGATCAGAAATGTGATGGGAGAGTGTGACTGTAGCAAAACCAATATATGTAGTGGTTTTATATATATATATATATATATATATATATATATATATATATATAAATTCATGAATCATTCATACAAAAAACAAATATAGAGGTTAATGATTTAAATGGCGAGAATACATCGTCGCAAACAATGTAAATAAGATACGCCAACCCCGAACCTGTATATAAATGATATGATCCCTGTTTATAAATTCCGCTTGCATAAGGTCTTTTTAATTTTTTACACATGTTTTCGTCTGTTCCTGCAGACATCATCAGGCATGGAAGTAGATTTTGTTCTTGTTTTATTTCTCGGTAATAAGAGGACAACGAAAATAAAGATGTAATCCGAATAAATGCTATGAGAAATGTGTTATTGTTCTGAAACGTGCGGTCGCAACGCTGAGTTTGAATTTAAATTTTACGGTTGTGCGTTTTTGTACAAATATAGCAATAAGAGAATTCTTTTTTACTGGTAGATTTTCCGTGAATAAGGCATGAACTATATTGTTCAATAATTACAGTAATGTCACACTTATTATCCGAAAGTTGGATCAGTTATTTTAATTTCAATTAAAAGGTGCAATTATAACTTATAAATTCTTGAATCATTCATATATATATATATATATATATATATATATATATATATATATATATATATATATATATATATATATATTGATATGTCCCGGACAGGGATATATTTGAACAAACTAGATAAATGGTTTTGGCTACTATAACCAAATAGAATATGGTAGCATTAATCGACTGGTACACGTCTTAGTCGCAGGTATGAAGTGTAGTTCAATGGCGTAGTCCAATGGGCGTCTTTATAGACTTAGCTTTCAGACTAAGGCTCTTGACTCTCCTACACGTCCGTCGATATTTATAACGGACCCCAGCCAATCATATTCCAGTGGGTGGGGGAACACAGGTGTATGCATATTCCATTATATATATATATATATATATATATATATATATATATATATATATATATATATATATATATATGAGTGATATTAAATGGGATGACAGTGTAGTGCTGAAGAAATGAACCACATCACAGGCATTGACACCATTCTAGAAAAGATACAATTTAGGTGGACTGGTCGTGTTGTGAGAATGGACGAGCATAGGCTTCCTCAAAAAGTGCTGTATGGACAATTGCCAACTTCAAGTTACGCTACAAAGACCCATTTAAAGACAACAGGAAACGTTACAACTTTGATTTGAAGACCTAGAAACACTAAGCAAATGAGGTCAGGCATGTTTCATTAAGTTAAATGATTTTGAAGACAGTAAACTGAAGCACCGTGATCAGCTTCGTCAAGCTCTGAAGCAGAGAAGCCATCGGAATCCTGATTTAACAAACTTCACCCTTCAGTGCGTCTTTCTCGCTCGCAGCAAGACTGGGCTAATATCACACTTAAGAAATCTGTCTTCTTATTCTTTCATTATCCTCATTCTTCAATAGGATCTCCTTAATAATATTTTATATGACATTTTTTTTGTTTAACTATTTCTCCATGGTACCAAGTCCTTATGAATTTAAGCTCAGTACTAGATTGGCAGCAAGTTTTCATTATTTTGAAAAGGGTAGATGTAAATGTAGGTTTTATCCTAACCGTTTCTTCTTTCGCACCTCTAGTTTCTGGAACTCTCTTCCAGCTTCTTGCTTTCCGGTTAACATTGATCTTGAAATATTTAAATGTAGGGTCTATCGTTATCTACTCTCTTTTTGATTCCTATTCTTTTACTGTTCTCTCTCCTTAATAATGTTTATTTTTTCTCATATTCTCTCACACTTGCGTCTTAGTGGCTTTAATAACTTGCTTGTGGTGAAATGATTTAAAAAAAATAATTAGTAAGCTCGATGTTTCAGCTCCACACGCTCTTAGCGATAAGGAAATAAGCAGATCAGTAATAAAAAAAATAAAATAAAATAATATTTTTTTGTATCTGAAATATATGTTTAAATGTAGCAAAAATGTATGGGTCATTGCCAAAATTTTACATTTACTTTTCAACGTTGTTCAATAACGCTTGGTGCATTTATGGCTACGATTTTAACGAAATGTAAAAATTCTAGTTCATCAGATTTGCAGTATCCAGTATTCGAATATCTTATTGTTTCTTCAGTAGAAACTTATTCTTACTTACGCATTTAGGAGAGAAAAAAAAACATCTGTTTTTTATTTAAAGTTACCGACCTCATAAATCTCAGATGTATGTCGGCGTAGCAATTATTTATTTGACAATCCCACTAAGCATATATATCTATATATATATCTATATATATATCTATATCTATATCTATATCTATATATATATATATATATATATATATATATATATGAAGAAATAGCAGACAAAATGTGTTTGTCATTCTAAATAGTAATGTTTATTTCGACAACCGCATTTAAATATAGGTTAGGCAACCTGGGTGCGACGGAGTGTAACCTCTATGTGGTCAGAAATCGGAACTTATAGACCGAGTTCGAAATTTTCCGTAGGCTGCTCTTATATTAAACAATTTCTCATACTTATGCAGTTCGCCTGAAAATATTATGCAAATCAGATAAACCTAAATAACTCGAATTTGCTTTGAAAAACATTTTATCAAATTTTAAACGATTAATTTATGCGCCCAAAGCGGGGGGAGGGGCAAGCAATATGACAACCACGCAAACCTATGAGAAGCCATTAAGGCCGCCATGTTGGAAACTGAACCTACTAAAGTAAAACAAAAAAAACAAAAAAAAACGTAACAAAATTAACTAATAATATATTTCTGACTGCTACTGAGAAGAAGTTTCGCTATATTGAGACGTAAATGCTTCAAAGACTTATCATATAATTGGCATCCATTAGACATGGCACGTGGAACTAGAACAGAGGACACATGGCATAGTGGATAAAGTGAAAAATAACTGATAACTGAGATCCATTAAACATGGCACATGGAACTAGAACAGTCTACCCCAATGAGCGAAATAAAGGGTTCAGTTCGACATTCCAACCACCTGAAGAAGACCGGATCGTACAATGGCCGAAACGTTGTAATAAATATGGCGACAATGATGAGGACAATAGCCCGAATAATGTAAATAATGTAAGTGTATTTAAGTATATACTTATGAATAAAATATATGTCTATATATAAGTGTATATACAGACTGTCTGAAGTTATATTCAAATCACATCTCGAATTTAATTTTTGTCAAATTTTAAATAATTTAGGTATCAAAACAATGTTTATGTTAATTTTTTAGGTAGTTTCAACGTTTTATTAAATTTATTATAAAAACAGCAGCCTCGAATATATATTAGATGTGGCAAGAAGCCGAAAATAGGCGGCACTCAGTGAGGACTCAGTTATGTTTATATTAAGTTACAGATATAATTTATGCACATTTTATTAGTGTTGGGTTTATTTTTATTTGCCTATGTGTATGTGTGCACACGCGTGTGTATGTGTGTGTGTGGGCAACTATACTTGTGTGTATGTGTACATGTGTGAAATGTTGTGGTTATCTGTTCTATTCATAATTTCTTGTCTCCTTATACTATCTCCCTTTCTCTTTTCCTTCTTTTTTTGCTCTGTTTCGGAGAAATTTTAAATAAATATTTTATTCTCCACATAATCTCCTTCATTGTCAATAAAATGGCAGCATCTAAATAGATCATACCAGCCGAACTTTTTACAATACAAATTTCAAATCAATATTCATTTGATAAATCTATAAGGCTACAGATTTCTTAATTGGCCACACGAAGTTTGACTTTCTCGTAGAATATGTTTACCATTCTTCCCCCTTGTTTGGTTTTAAGGATTCTATCGGTTGACCACAGATCGAAATCATTTCGCCTTTCCGTCCGAGAATGGCGCCTTGAAATCGAGCTTCTCATTGTAAAGGACTGAATATTTGTCATGGGGCTCTTTTCACATATTGTATGCTTATTTATTCAGGTGAGCTTCCTCTCGCAGCAGAGCAGACATAATTGGCGCCTTGTCATTTTCACATTCTCTCTCTCGTAATAATGCTTTTACCTTGAAAGGGAAACTACTACTTACAACAGCATAAATACAGTAGAATCCCTCATATCCGGAACCCCTCGTGTCGGGATTGCCTCACATCCGGAGTACCTTATATCCGGAATCCCTCATATCCGGAATCCCTCATATCCGGAGCGCCTCATATCCGGAATTTCGCATATCCGGACATGATTTCGATGCGTATATTTGCACTATTTGGGTGAAATCTAACTGATTTAAATTTCTGCTTTTCATGAAATTTACTTCGGGTAATTGCTTATGCCTATTTCACCCTAACGGCTTGTATTGGTGCAAAAGAGGAAAGATGGAAAAAATATTAGAGACGCTATTTGGTTTCATTGAAACATAAAGAAACTTTGAAATTATTTTTATTGAATAACGTTTGCTATAAATCTGCAAGATATATCATTTAGAGATACTTCAAGGTTGCTTTTGCAACCAGTTTTTCCAAGTAAGTGATGTGTTCTTGTCAGCTATACGGTGAAGGCCATTA
>OZ010592.1:92874388-92894388 GCA_963932145.1 Acanthosepion lycidas | reverse complement strand
TCTTAATTGTTAGTGGTACTCAATCTCTCTATTTCTGAATATACATACATACATATATATATATATATATATATATATATATATATATATATATATATATATATATATATATGACGTCACACATTTTGAAATGGACATAGTCCGACAATTATTTTAAGACATTTTTCTGTTTGTACAGTGTAACCCGGATATAAGAGAAACCCGGATATAAGAGAGGTTTTCTCTGGTTACAAATTAGAGCCATACTTACCTAAACAAAATAGACCAAACCCGGATATAAGAGAAACTCGGATATAAGAGACTTCTTCTCCGGTCCCCACAACTCTCTTATATCCGGGTTATACTGTACATTCTTCTTATAGATACAAATATTTAAGTAAATACTCTGTTTATAATAAACAGTATTAAACAACATTCAGGCTGCTAAATGTTGTTTAATACTGTTTATTATAAACAGAGCATTTACTTAAATATTTGTATCTATAAAAAGAACGTATGTACATAAAAATGTCTTAAAATATCCATATATATATATATATATATATATATATATATATATATATATATATATATATATATATATATATATATATATTGGGTTATCAATACTATGGTCCGGATGGTTGAAGTGTGAAATCCCCTTGGAATAAAGTCCCAATTCATTTAAATTTCTCCGGTCGTTGAGAAAGGAAAATTCCTACTTTTAAAATCTTTCCTCGATTGGGTCAAAAGGGCTGCTAATATACGATCTTACTTTACTATCATTTGGTTATTTTTTGTGGGGGTGTGTGGGAAGATTTGTATAGGAAATTTTAGCGTTTATTAAGCGTTCAAAAACATTTCAAAAACGAAATAATAACTTTTACGCAAATTAAATAAAATTAAAAATACTTCCTTTTTAGAAAATCTTGTTAAAAAAATATTTCTTTTTCAATCTGTTACCCATCACTTATTTAATTTTAGGAAATTCTGAGGGATTCAATTTTGTAATGCTCAGTATTTGCCTTAATTATACATAGAATTCCTTGGCGAATTTAAATCAATTTTTTGGTTTTAGAAAACAGGTCCTCCAATTACCGAAATTCTGTTCTCGATCGTAAAATAAAAAATGCAGTAAAACTAAAACCTTATTTAATTAGAAAAGCTTTAAATTGCTTTTAGGAATATATTACGAACTCTATTGTCTTAAGAAAAAACATGCTTTTGGCGAACAGGGAATTTTTACAAGAATTGTTTTCAATTTTTTCATTTTAATAAGAATAATTTATGGCATTTTAAATCTTTTAAATTTCTGTATAAATTTGTAGCGATTAGAGGGTTAGTCTTATTAAGTAAAATCAGTGGAAGATGGCGAGTGACGTTGCAATTCATTTTTAGTTATCAGGAAGCTGGAAAACAGACGACAGTTCAATAGGCGGGAATTGAGAGAAAAGAAACTTTTAGGGTGGAATTGTCGGCTGCATCTTGCAAGTTTAATAGTAAAACTGTAAGACCTAATTACTAATAAAGTAGTACACTCTTAAATTCACTTATTCATGGCATCAGGAAAAAAAAAACAGTTGTCATGAAAATATTTGTAAAACAGTGTTATATAGGAATAAAGTGTCGCTGCCGACACTTGAGTTTGAACATAGATCGCCAGTGAGAAAACACAAGCGATCCTATTATTGAATTAAGTAGACCACGTGACCATAGATGAAACGCATAAGTAGGAAGTCACGTGGGCGTCTAACTGATGGTTGTTTTTTTTCTATCTTTTATTACTATATGGACCGCTATTTTCTACTTTATTTACTATACTATTTCTCTATACGAATTACTATTCGGTGGTTCCTATTCGAGTGTAAATAAATTTGAAGATTCCCTGGATTGGGGATAGGGGTCAAGGCTTAATTAAGCAGGTTAGCAAGTCGGTTTCCGGTTGTTTCCCATCAGTTGCTTTACGTAGCAATTTTCGAACTAGGTCTGTGTTTCCGTCGTTTCGCAAGGATGTATTGCCCTACATCAAATTGAGTAATTTAGTATATGAGTTTAATTGCCAGTGTGCTGCTGGTTATGTAGGGCGTACAACCTTGCATTTGGAAACTAGAATCAATCAGCATGTAGCTTCCAAAATACTACTTGGTAAGATAGATAAAATATGCTATCTTCCCCCCATGAATATGGAATCGGCTATTGCTCAACACTTAGTTGAGAACATAGCCTGCGCCAAGTCGTACAAAAAAGAGTGGTTTAAAATTATTCATACAGCCGATTCCAATAATCATTTGAAGATTTTGGAATCGGTCTGTATAGGATTAAGGAAACCTTCTCTCTGACGGCAGAAGGAATTTGTAAAGTCTCTTAATCTGTTATGGGATGCTTTATTTTAACTGTCCCTCGCTTATTTATTTACACGTTATTTCCCCTTCCCTCGTTACAAGTATATACACTTGTTTGTTATTTTAACGTGTTCCCCCCCCCCTTTTTGCTCTTTATTGTCGTTACTATTCTTTTCGTTAATTAATTATCAAACGATTACCTCCTGATGAGATGTTGGTTGAAAGGGCCTTAGAGACTTTTAAAATTAAAATCAATACATTCCTTGTTATATATATATATATATATATATATATATATAATTTTAATTATATATATATATATATATATATATATATATATATATATACAACCAACTATCATGCTCCTTCTTATTCATTTCTCAATTATTGAGTTAACAATTCAACTGCTTCCTTTCCACGTGAGAGTAATATATTCCAATTAGCCAATAGTCGCAAACCTTCACATCAAAGAGTATTACAAGGGCTAAGTTAGCATGCCACACGTCTTTCAGGAACGATTCATATGTAGTTCACTGAGGTTAGATCTCTCTATTCTTATATATCTGGCACACACTTGCCGACATAGCATTCTTAAAATGTTATCTCGCAAGAAGTGTCAGCAGGTGTTCTATAAATTTCAATGAATTGTTTTTTCTCTGTCTGGAAGAGGAAAAGTCTGTGAGCAACTCTTGGTTATTAATATTCACACCAGTTGTAGTGGTTGCGTTTTCGGCTGCCGAAAATGCAATCACTGCAACCTTCGTTTTCTACAAGACCTGAACACGACAGCTTCACAGATTTTCTATATAACAATAAATTAATATAAATTTAATTCATATTTTGTGGATCTCAGCCGGTTACTTGTGTGGGTGTGCTGAAAATTTTATAGGAAGGGTTGATGTTAAAGCTTCTAATTAATAACTGCATTGCTTCTTTCTAAGTAACTGGGTGAATTCAAATGTTCATAGGCTGACTTTGAAGGATGTGATGCTAGAGATGTGAACTTTTTTTCTTTTTTTTTAAAGCATTTCACCCCCAGCAAGGCGGGAAGCCACTGCCATGCAAGGGGTTACAGAGGATTTGGAGCGAGATCAGAAAGGAGTGATAGAGGAAATGGTGAGGAGAATGATAGTGGATAGATCAAGGCAACTGGAGATTTTATTGACATTACATTTGAAAAGTTGGAGATTATAGCTATCAGGGAAACAGGAAAAGGGAAGAGAGTTCCACAGGCGAGAGGTGTGAGATATGAAGCTATTGGAGTAGAAGAGACGGTACATTTAACAGTTTCAACAGTGAAAGGGTGAGAGCGGGATACCAGCCTCGTAGGACGTTTGAATTCATGAAGTCTGGGAACCAGCGAAAGCAGCTCATCGGAGCAATTACCATGAATGTATTTGTAAAAATGACAGAGAAAGGTGACGGTACGTCTGCATTAATTTCAACTCTTCTTATTAATAACTACATTGTTTCTTTCCAAGTACCAGGGTGGTGTGAAAATTTGCTAGATTGATTATGAAGGAGTAACGCTAGATTGGTTTGGTTTGGTTTGGTTTGGTTTACGGCATATTAACTTCAATGGGTTATTTAATGCGGGCACTTTTTTTTTATTGCTGGTAATATTTTTTCGAAAATTTATTGCTGATAATAATTTTTTACAAAAATGTATTGCTGGTAGCAAAATCTATTTTTACACTTTCATAGTGTTTTGACACCAGTATGGGGCAATAAATATTTTCCCATAGCTGGGATCCTAAGAGGTGCTACCACCCCCGGTTCAGAGTGGATTTGGGAACACCAGTAATTAAGAGGTGATTCCATGCTCCTCAAAACCTCCGGATCAGAGGCCTTGCTGACAGATGTAACTTATTGTCGCAGGGGTAGTTTATTATCATACCCGGGACGGGTGATACTAAAGCTGAGAAATAGTGCGTTTATTTACTTAAACTCTTCTTATTAATGTTTATTTTCAGGTAAACTAACATCTGACTGTTCATCCTGTTGATTAAAAAAGTCAACAACAGCGGAAATGACTTCATTATCACTGCGATAAAGGTTCCCATCGAAGTGTATTTTCATGTTGGGGAACAGATGATAGTCAAACCAAAAGAATAGGGGAATGGTGATCAGCTAGTTCAAGCTAAAGTCACGCACAGTAGCCTATGAAGCCTAGAATGTGTGTACCGGAGCATTGTTCCAATGAAACGAGATCATTTATTCAGTTTTTGTCATATTCCGTGCTAATAGGAATATATACTTGAAAAAGAAAACACGGTGGATAAAATAAGTAAAGGTTTAGTGTAAAAAAACAATACAATAAGAATCAAGATAACAGTTATGCACAAGATCGTCGCAAGTCAATCCAATACTGCTAAAAAATCCCCGAAACCTAGCATAAACGGGTTCGAGTCTGTCTACCTCCCTGGACGAGACACTGCTCTTCGGTAGAGCCTCGTCCAGGTTCCTCTCTACACGAAGACAGAGTGTTCGACAACAGCCAAGATCTCAGTAACAAATCCCAGCCAGGCTCCGTAGTCCGTTGACTTACAGATATTTAGAGACAGTTACTTCCTATAGTGTAGTCACTCATAAGGTTAAAACCGATAACTGATATCCATTACACCTCGCACGTGGAAATAGAACTGTCTACCCCAACGAGTGAAATAAAGGGGTTCAGTTTGACATTCCAACCTCCTGAAAAAGGCCGGAGCGTTCAACGGCCGAAACGTTGTAATAAATATGGCGACAAAGATGAGGAGCATAGTCTGAATAATGTAAATAGTGTACATAATACCTCCTCTGAGAAATATAGACAGATACTTAAAGGCCGAAACGTTGTAATAAATATGGCGACAAAGATGAGGAGAATAGTCCGAATAATGTAAATAGTGTACATAATACCTCCTCTGAGAAATATAGACAGATACTTAAAGGCCGAAACGTTGTAATAAATATGGCAACAAAGATGAGGACAATAGTCCGAATAATGTAAATAGTGTACATAATACCGCATCTCAGAAATATAGACAGATACTGAAAGGCCGAAACCTTGTAATAAATATGGCGACAAAGATGAGGAGAATAGTCCGAATAATGTAAATAGTGTACATAATACCGCATCTCAGAAATATAGACAGATACTTAAAGGCCGAAACGTTGTAATAAATATGGCGACAAAGATGAGGAGAATAGTCCGAATAATGTAAATAGTGTACATAATACCTCATACGGAAAATGTTCTATTTGCCAAATTAGTAAATTTATATCTAAAGCGATTGATCGTAAGTGTGTCTACCAGATGAAATTATTTAAGATATCATTTAATTCTTAATTTGCTAAAACGCTGCTTTCTTCTTTAATGTAATTTTGAATTTTTTTAAAGTTTAATTGCTAAAAACAATTATGCATTGATATAAACACTAATAAAACCACATCAATATACAAACCTGATATAGGTACACATAATTTGAAACATCTGCATATACATGCCACCGATCTCCTTTCATTCGCCCGTTCACACATCTAGCTCTATGACACACATACGTATACCTGCGTGTGTAAGCATCTATTGGGAGATTATTAATGCGACATAACGATATAGACATGAGATCATTATCTGATCGGAACCTGTTGATTCGTATAGAGGTAAGAAGAAATTACACTCGCACTAACATCTACTGACACGTATATCTAAACAACCAGAATTCGCACTTAAATGCCTAGACCTAATTTCGCGAGACTACAAAGAAAAAAATGTTTAAAGCAGCCGATTGTCATACTCAAGTTTACACCTTAAAACAGCTTTCAAATTTGCGGCATAGATTATTATTCCTTCCCGCGCGCGCGTGAACACACACAGACACACACACACACACACATATATTTATATATATATATATATATATATATATATATATATATATATAAGTAACGAAAATCTTGGTAATCCATATAGATAATTCCACAGAGGATGAAATCCTGAGAGCTCAATGTTAATTCAGAGCGAATAATTTAATTTAAAGAAAAACAGATCACTTTAAGACTCCATTGTAACAATTTATTTCACCAGAGACTTCTATTTTTCCCTAGATCTTCAGACATCACTCTCAAAACGTGAAACGAAAAATGAAATTAAAATTTACTCTTTTAACGGGCAGCATTAAGCTTATATAAGTTGACATAGAAGGTGGCGAGGAATAGTGTGAGAGACAAGGTCAAGTTTAGAAAAGGAAGGGAGAGTTAATATTAAGGAAAGGATGTAAGGATCAGACATTGACCTATTTAATCGGTCTAATCAACGGAAATGATATGAGAAAAGGAAAAAAAGAACAAAGGGAAAAAGAAAAAAGTGGAGAGTAAAGAGAAAAGTGATGTACTTAGGGTTTTCGGATGAAGAAGAGGGCTGGTGTAGCTTTTGCATTTTAGATTTTAATATATATATATATATATATATATATAATATTAAAAATTAAAAGCATTAGTTCCGTTTCAACTTGATATTCCAATATTCGCTCGAAGATGAAACGGCACTAATGCTTTTAGTTTAATTATATAATTAAATTTAAAGTTTTTAGCTTCGGTTTTTGAAACATGGCTATTACTGTGTAGGGAAAAACATTTTTTTCAATCAATTAATTTATAATATTTATGCTCTGTAAATTTACATTGAGCACTGTTTTGTAAAAATAAAAAGTAAAAATAAAAAATATCAATAAGAACACCGGATTATATATCTTATTGTTCTTTATATATATATATATATATATATATATATATATATAAATTATTCCTTCGCGCGCTCGCGCATATACAAACACACACACACACACATGTATATATATATATATATATAGATATAGTAATGGAAAGTGGATCTGACTGAGGAATCGGAGAGCCGAGTGCGAATTCCAGGATTCATACCTTTGGGAAAGGTATGAATCCTCTACTTCTTCCACCAGCTTCGGGCAAATACCAGCACAGATTGGATCTATGACCTCTCGGAAACCTCTATATTTAAAAGGAAATTTTGTGGATCTTGTGGCACTTTATGCACCAGATTCCTGTATTCGGCTCTTCAAAAAGTGTGGTTGGTTCTGCACAAAGCCTTCAACATTATAATCAAAGCATATGTACAGGCTGTCGGTTCCTAGGAACTGCAGTGCTTGAGCCTTATACGTCCAATATATACATATATATATATATATATATATATATATATATATATATATATATATATATATATATATATATATCAAATATATGTTGCAGTTCAATTTATATTGCAATGAATCATTCATACAAAAAGTAGATTAGTAAAGTTAATGATATAAAATGGCGAAATCATTTCGCTAAAAGAATTTTAAACATGCATTAACCTACAAATCACCTGATGAATGTTATGATCCTTCTTTTTTAAAATTATAAGCTATATAAGGTCCTTCTTTAATATGCAAGTACTTTCAACTGTACATTCAGTCATCTTCAGGTATGGAAATTATTTTGTTTTTGGTAAAATACAGGTAGCATCCGAGACGAAAAATTTAAATGCGAATCGAAATATGTTTTCTTTGAAATGTGTTATTGTTAACTGATACAAACTTTTGGAGCGTGTCGTTGCAACGCTAAGGTTGAGAGTGTGTTTTATTTTTATTTTATTTTATTTTTTTTTGCTAATATGGCAATTTGAGATTTTTTTTTATATATCACTCAGTCTAATAGCAACTCGGCTGGTGAGAACCAAAAATGGTTACCTTTTTTAAGGTACCATTTCTTGGTTAAAATGTTTTTGATAATCAGTTCTGGTTCTCACCAGTCGAGGTGCAATTGAAATGCACCGAAACGAAGTTGCGTCTTTGTAGTTAGTAAACTGTTTTTGTCTATATAATAAAATTATAATATATATATATATATATATATATATATATATATATATATATATATATATAATAGTTATATTCGTTTGGAAAAACCTTGGGTATTTTAGCTTGTATATTGAACAAACCAATGCCCAAGGGAAAATAAGGGATAAAAAAAGAAAGAACTAAGACCATGTAATTGAAGCGAAAATAATCGTCCAGAATCCAAGCTCAGAGTCCAAAGGAAAAAAAACCTCCAAAACGACTAAAGCAAAAGTAAAGTGCTCAATACACTAAGTAGAGCAAACCTATATATGAACCTAAAAAGTCAGGCAAACCTATATATATATATATATATATATATATATATATATATATATATATATATATATATATATAGCATGAGATATTTAACAGAACGCTTCCAATAAATTCAGAACTACATAAGATATTTAACGAAACGCAGTTAATCTACATATAGCTGTACTACTGGTTTAGACACAATAATAAACAAAACGCCAGAAATTTCACAAACTAATGTGTTGCAAAATATTGTTAATACTACTAATTTATGCAACTGTACAAATAAGAATAGATGTCCATTACATGGAGCATGTAAAACCGTAGCGATATTCTATAAAGCAGAATTTATAGATATTAATTGTCTGAAAAAAGTCTTAGGAGTTCTACCAAACTAGCTAACCATGTGTGAAATTAAAAAGGAGAAAACAGCGGGGATCCAATTGTAAGCTGGACAAATTTTTTAATTGGCGAAGCCTAACAACAACCACAAGAACATTTTCAACCTCTGCCAACAAAAAAAAAAAAAGAAAAAAATAGCAATTTCAGAATCAAAAAAGGAAAATCCGAAGTCATGTGTTGTCGCATAGATACAAAAAATTCCTCTTAAGCACATTAGACTTCTTAAAAAAATATGTACATATGTACATATCAATTAACACGCCACCGCTACATTCATAATAGCCTTGTTTCCCGCTCTTTTTCTTTATTTCTTTCTTCACATCCACCTCCCTTTTTACCATATCCAACGCCGTGCCTTTGTTTATTTATTTTAAATAAAATAATATAGCGTTCATAGTTTTATTTTGCTTTCTTTTTAAAATAAAGCACTGGGAGGTCATTTGATAAAAATCAACAGAGGATACCGTAAGTTTGAAACCAAAGTAGCGGAATTAACTGATCTCGTAACTTTTAAATTTAAAAGCTCTACATGTTATTTTTTTCACACGTGGATAGGGCACATTTTAATACTAATGTTTCCAGGTCGAATTCATCTCTGACTATTAGCCTTTTATGTGCACACACACACACACACACATATATATATAAACCTAAAGAGCCAGGTAAACCTAAGGATGATTTGGATCGTGATTACGATTCCAATGTAGTAAATTATAACCGTGGAATATTAGTGTTTGCGCCTTTTATACTTATATATATATATATATATATATATATAAATTTCTAAACCCATTTTTCATTTTATACTTATATATATATATATATATATATATATATTTCCTTTTATACTTATATATATATATATATATATATATATATATATATATATATAAATTTCTAATCCCATTTTTCCTCTCAATTCGTTGTTGGAAGTTTTACCTGATGATCCTGAATCCTTAAAAAAGGATTTAGGTGAAATAAATTATCGTAATGGTACCTTAAAGTGGTTTGTTTTTCATTATATATATATATATATATATATATATATATATATATATATATATATTGTTGGGAAATTGAAAAATTTACTTACTGCAGATTAATATGCATGTTTTAATTATTTTTATTCCTTTCCCACTACGTAGTAAATTGGTTCATGTTCACTTTTGAAGGGTTAAAAATTTTTTTATATATATAAATGTTTTTTTTATATTTCCACTTTTTTTTCTCTCTTAGGGAATCGCACATGCCGACGTTGGCTCGTGTGTCCATCAATTCGTTGAAGAGTATAATTCCAATACACAACAGACGCCTGTAGTTTCAAAAGACTCATCTACAAGTCTAGCATTTAAAATAATGGTGACGCAAAATTTTATTTCGGTTACACAACCAACAACGGTAAAAAAGAGATTTTATCATCATAAAATGACTTAACAATAAGCAATATGCAAATGCCACATACTTCTCAACATTTTATTGGGACATTAAAACAGATGACAATACACCGGTAGTAAATTGGAATTTCGTTGCCAAAACTATACCCTTTTCCGGACGCGGTGACCAATGCAACCTATGTTTGTTGGAAAAAAAAAAGATCAGTCCTCAAAAATGTTAATGACCGAAATCTACTTAATAAACAAAATGAAGTAATGATGAAAATAATTTGTCTTAAAAGTTTTTAATTCTGGATAAATATATTATCCAAATATCACATACACTTTCCATATTTTAAGTTTGATGTTGTTTGCCCCCCCCCCTTTAACCATTTTAACGTATATTATTACTAAACGTGTTACCTGGCTTTCCGCTTTTAAACATTAAGATTGACTTTTTTATACAATAGCCTCCTATATACATTCTACATTCTCTATTTAAAGCCAATATTATATTTATATTAAATTTATCTTTGAATCTGCGTTAAAACTACCTTTCCTTCCATGAGACCAGTATATATTTTTTAAAAAAATGAAAAGTAGTAATTTGTGCTTGATGAATTGGTAGAACAAAGAAACTATCGAAGTTTAGCTTCGAAGGTAGGTATTAGGTTGGGGCAAAAATAATGACGTAATAATGTCGTTTTTTGACGTATTTTTAACGTAAAAAAACGACATTATTACGTCATTATGTTTGCACCAACCTAATATATGTATATTTATCAATATATGTTACTTAACTATGTCTAACGACATTGAACACTGTTTCGTTTACACCCTAAATTAAATTGAGGAAATATTTAGTCTCTTAGATGTGTATACACGGGAACGTACGTATATATGGTTACTAATATCTAGTTATTTGCTATTAATTCTCACAGAAAATATTCGTCCTTCTGTGAGATTTTCTCGGACATTCAGGCCGGTAAATGTTGTTTAATACTGTTTATTATAAACATAGATTTTACTTAAATATTTGTATCTATAAAGAGAATGTATAAACATAAAAATGTCTTCAAAATAATTGTCGGACTTTGTCGATTTCATAATGTGTGACGTCATTTGTTTGCAATTGGATACGCCATGAGCGGATATGAATGTACGTGAGAGATTCATGGAAGATTGTAGTTTAAAGACAGTAAAATCGACCTTGCTAACCGAACGTTCCTCTGTGGTAAAATCGGTTAAAGGCACTTCATGTAGGATACAGGTTCGATTCCTGTCAGAGGACGAATATTTTCTATGAAAATTTCTCGGACATTCAAGCCGGTAAATGTTATTTAATACTATTTATTATAAACAGAGCATTTACTTAAATACTTGTATCTATAAAAAGAACGTTAAACATAAAAATGTCTTAAAATAATTGGCGGACTTTCTCCGTTTCACAATATATATATATATATATATATATATATATATATATATATATATATATATATATATATATATATTTAAGTTATAAGGAACTTGGTAAACCGAATTGGTAAATCCAAAGAGGATGAAATCCTGAGAGCTCAATGTTAGGACAGAGCTAATATCTTTTTTTTTTTTGTGGAAATACAATTAGTTGGGTGAATAAACTATTAAGATTTTAAATATTTCTTTATGTCCTAGATAAATATGTTTTTTACAATAATAGTTATATTTAGTCCTGAAACTACTTACTTAAAAAATTAAATATTTAAGTTAATAACAAAATTTTTTTTCAGACATCGAATTTTCTATCACAACTCCATCTCTCTTTCCCCCTCCCCCCTATCCCTCTTTTTACCGTAAGACTCACTTGGATACATTTTCTACAATTCATTTCCGTTTTATTAACCATCTAAAGAGGTCAAGTTTTCTGTCACTCCTCCTACTCCAATATAAAACATACTTAAGAGAGATATAAAATTAACCCCTCCCTATACTTTATATTGTCTGGTTAACTACCACTCTCAACCCCCTCTATTAAATTACAAAAATTACACTACCCACCAATTTCTAATCCCATTTTTTTTCTCAATTCGTTGTTGGAAGATTTACCTGATGATCCTGAATCCTTAAAAAAGGATTTAGGTGAAATAAATTATCGTAATGGTACATTAAAGTGATTTGTTTTTCATTACATTATATATATATATATATATATATATATATATATATATATATATATATATATATATATATATATAGCGTTGGAAGGTTTACCTGGGTCTTTAGGTTCATAGTTTGATTAGCTCCACTTCGCGTATTGAGGACTTTGCTTACTTTTTGTTATTTTTATTTTACTCGTGTCGAAGGTTTTTCTTTAGACTCCGAGCTTGGATTCTGGTCGATTATTTTCGCCTGAATTACATGTTCTTAGTTTCTACGTTATTCCTTTTTTCCGTTGGGTATTGGTTTCTTCATTTACAATCCAATACACCAAAGTTTTTTTTTTTCCGAACGATTATACTTACTTATATTTAGAAGATTATATATATATATATATATTATTTTGTGGAAAATCATGTTTAAGTAAACGCCCCGCTTTTTATGAAAAATCATAAAAGCGGTCCAAAGAATGCCGGATTAGACGTTGTTTTTTTGTTACAAATGAGGACGCGTGTTCAAACCCTGTTACACATTTTGACGGACGTCTTCGAGTATAGAATCCAGAGGTTGGCAGTGAATATTTCCGAGACAGTAGGAAAGCGTAGTTCAGGTTAGCAGTGGATATCACAGCAAAGTAGCAGAGTGTAGTTCTTCCTTCTGTCTTCTTCGCCTGTCAAGTTGGCACTGGTCTTTCCGGTAGGGTAAGCAAAGATGGCCGCCTTTATACACGACGGATACAATGTTCTGCGGCTTCTGAATGGTTAACCTTCTATTGGTAGACTATAAAGGAAGTCAAGTCATTTGGATTGGCTCACTAGTTACATATATACCCAAAAAACGTAACAAACCCTGCTGGACATTATATTATCTTTATTGTCTGTCATATGAGCAGGCCGACAGACGAAATATTTTTCATTACGAATTTACGTTGGATGTCCTTGATATTAAAGTCTTGTATCCCCCACCCCACTGCAGAACTTCAGAAGCCAATGCCGCAACGTAACAAGTGAATCCTTCATGTCAATGCTCTGTTAATATTAACAGCAGTTGAGAAACATTATGGTCAAGATTGAACTCATTTAACTAAACAAGTAAATGAATCTATTCTTTCTTCATAGCGTAGATATTTTTAGTTAAATTCTGAAAGTGATTGATATAAAATTAACAAAGAGGGTACTTTAAACATTAAGAAGGAATCATTTTTATGCTCTCAATTTTTGGTTAAAAACCTTGAAGTGATCATTAACAAACAACATTATTTATGTGTTATGGTTTCAGCTTATTGTTAACTAAATTGAAAACACAAAGTATAATTTCAAAAATGATAAACAAATGGAGAAATTATAGCCACGATGCAAGACAAATTGAATCGGAAATTTATTGATAAAGACTTCAAAAATATTTGAATGCTAATAAACAGAATGCATAAAAAGTGGGGAGATGAAAGCTTATTACAGCAGATCCAGAGCCTTCTCACGTCTTGGAGGAACCACTTCCTGAATGACAGTGTCTTCAGGATTTGGTTGCTTGGTCATTTTTACGGATTATCAACCCTTTGCAGGGTATTTAAAGCCAGAATATATTTTTAGATTGTAAGAATTTTTTTGAGGTAATTATGGTTTAGTGATAGCCGTCTTACTAATTAACCCATAGCTGGGGATTGAAGAAATAACAAAATGTATTGTTGATACTTTTACTATAAAATGTATTTTTATACTGTCATAGTGTTTTGTTTTGGTTTGGGGATTCACTATTTACCCATAGCTGGGACCCTAACAGCTGCTAACACCTCGAGTCAGGGTGGACCTGAAAATAACAGCAATTAAGAGTTAGTTTCCACACTCCTGCAAACCTCCAATCTACTGATCAGAAGGATCGCTGTCAGATATAGTTTATAGTCATACTTAAGACTCTTGAGGTCAAGTGTGAATTTAAGGCCCAATACTCTATGAAGGTACAGTACCTCTCCGAGGAGACAGGTTGAACTAAAAATGTATTGTCATTTATGGACTGCACCTGGCTATTCGACTCATGGACAGAATCAAGAGCGTTTACGCGATCGTCTTAGCGATGTATTATTTTCCACAATACAACCACATTCCCACAGTTGCAACGTCACAAGCCAATCGCTGATCTATCGTTATTTTAATGGAAATATATTCTAATGACTTACTGTCTTTATTTCACCGGTTCAGACCTTTACCGCTATACCACGTACACAGAAGCGAGCCATCTTCTTTCCCTTCGTATTGCAATGCTAAGAAAGAAATTCCATTTAGTTTGCTAATACCCAAGAGCCGATGTGACTGGCGATATAATTCGGAACCCGATTTTAGGTTTGAAGTTATACATTTTATTTCAACACTTATTTGGTAAGAACAGGGACAAAATTGATATAGTCTATTCATATATCCAGTATTTTTTCTGGTGACGCCGAGCCGTCTGTAAATCCTAGACATTTTAGCGAAATTGTTTGTTTTTTTTACCATAGACGAATAAATTATGATTTTATTTTACATATTAATATGGTTTCCTCGACGATTATAACCTTCAACTGTTTTTTTTTATCTATCGATTGATTTTCTTAACTTTTGTATTTTTCGTCTTCAATGTAACCTGCAGTAAATTTTATTGATTCTCGGAAATCTTTGATTGAATATTGTTGCCTTTCTCTGGGGCATCATTTTTAATAATGGATCGCAAGTTTTCTCTTGCGTTATTAATAAAAGAGGCTGGAGGCTATTCTCTTAATTTAGACGCTTTGTAAACTTTATTCCAAGATGGGTAATATTCAGTTTTATGGAATATGCAGTAATATTGTCTTCCATGAATATGCTCTTTACATCAAGGTTTGTGACATGCACCCCTCAAAAAAAAAAAAAAAGAAACATTTTGTCCAAAAAATTAAAATAACTCTTTGCATTTATCTAGACGCCAACTTCAAATTTGAAGGTAGATATTAGGTTGGTGCAAAAATAATGTCGTTTTCTCATATAGTAACATATGTGAGAAAACGACATTATTTTTTGCACCAACCTAGTATATCTGTACTGCCTTAAAAACTAACATCTAACACTATTTCGCATATCTGTATTTATTTAGTCTTTCCATGAAAGACTTAACATTAAACTTGCGTCTATATAAGCTAGCCTTACATTAATCACTTAATGTTTACCTTTGCAAGAAACAGGTTGAACTAAAAATGTAGCATTGTCATATCTAGGCTGGAGCTGGCCATTCCACTCTTTGACAGAATCAAGAGTGTTTATACGCTCGTCTTAGCATGAATTATTTTGTACAATACAACCACAGGCGCAATGACACAAGTCAATCGCCGTTCTGTCGCTATTTTAATGGAAATATATTATTAATAACTTGCTATCCTTTATTCCACCAGTTCAGACCTTTACATCTATGTCATGTACACATCGGAGAACCATCTTCATTCCCCATCGGATTGCAATGATATGAAAGAAGTATCATTCTGGCTGATTATAATCAAAAGCCGATGCTTTTCCGTTAACTACAATCTTGAAACCCTTTCAAGTCTCTAACATAATGTATTTTACTAATCCAGAACAACGCCCCATTTAATAATGTTAAACATCGATTTGCTCTTGGGTATTTATTATATGAATAACAGCACAAAAGACATCAATTTTGATGCATTTCTTTCTCCAACTTTCTCGTTGTGATGTTTACTTCAATATGAAAATTTTTTTGCCATCATATCTTCCGTCAATGTTCATCATATTCCGTATTTTCTCCGTTTATATTTGCAACATCGGTTTCTTTAAACATTTACTTGATGGGCTATCAAATCTACTTACTTTTTTTTTTTATATATTTCCAATTTTACGCACATTTATTTTTCCTGACATTTTAAAGGATAGATTTTGCTATTCTTGCCGAAGTTTTTCAGACATTTTATTTTTGTTCCTTGCTCTCTGTTTAACGTTTGCGCAATTTTCAGCTCTGCTTCCATCACTCAGTAAGATCATAATATTTTATTTCTGCTTAGAGTTCATCACCCGCGACCCAGTATTTGAAATTTAAAAATAACATTTAATCATCAGAGAAACAAATAAAATTAATGTTTAATAATCTTTCAAAACTCTGAGTTTCAAGTAAATTAAATCCGCTTACGAGGCTTGATAGTAAAATGTAATTTATTTACATCTATCTATCTATCTATCTATATATATATATATATATACATTTGTTTTTTAAAGCAAGTTGATAAAGTACTAGACTGGCGGAAAGGTTTCAACATTTTACAATTGAAATGGCTAGATGCAAGCACAAGTTCTATGCTAACAGTTTATTCTATCGCACTTCTCTCTTGTGGAAGTCTCTTCCGAACTCATGCTTCTCAGTGAAAAATATGATCTTCAAAAATTTAAATAAAATGTCAATCGTTATCTTCTGTCTTCTTAATTCTTGTTCATTCAATTAATAATGTTTTCTTTCTTATATTCCCTAACATTCAATAAACTCTGGCATGTATATATATATATATATATATATATATATATATATATATATATAAGGCACAAACATTACTATTCCATGGTGATGAATTGGATCGATTCCAATGTAATAAAAATTTGAGCCTATTATATTATATTCTTGCTCTGTCCTGGACATGAAGCTCTACCTGAATTCTATACTCTTGGAAATATATATATATATGTATATTGACCAATAATATTATCAATATATATAATAATAAACTCTCCAGTCTGTTTCGACGTATTAGGATCAGACAGCTTATTGATTCAGTTATGGAAGTTTGTGCGATAATCTTAAGTGGCATTTAACACCCGCTAGTGATTTACAAAGGAGGCCACATATGGAGCAAGTGTGAGGATTGTGAAATGAGATCACTATTAGATTGGATGACTTTTTAGATCTTGCTCACGCTTCTTGAAGATGATTCAGACAAGCAGATTGAATATTGCTGAATCCACAAAAAACACGTTGATCTCCATTCTACCCGCTCCAAAGCTAATCGCTCAAGGGTGTCATGTGTTATATTAACTGCTGAAAAGTTGCTTTTTAGCTTGTCTTTGTATCTTAGCCATGGGAGTCCTACATTCCTGTAGCCCTGATCTAACTGGCTGCACATTAGGATCTTGGGTATCCTGTCATCAGACATTCTCAAGACATGACCAGTCTACCGTAACTGAGACTATATGATAAAAGTCTCGATTCCTCCAATATTACACCTGTTAAACAGCTCTACGTTAGATGTCCTATCTTGAGGCTTAACTCCACAGATTGCACGCAGACAGCTTTTAGGGAAAACATCCTGCTGGCATATATGGTTACTGTATGGAGTCCACGACTCTGAGCCATACAAAAGGAAGGCAAGTATAACAGCTCTGTAAACCCGAATTTTCGTATCCAGTCGAATATCCCGCTCATTCCACAAGCGATGGCGAAGTTTGCCGAAAGCACTGGTAGCCTTAGAAATCAGATGAATGGTTTCATCATCTAAAGTTCCACTGTAGTTGACTTTGCTACCAAGATAGGTGAAAGACTTTACATAGTTCAGGGGTTTGTCTTCTACTCTCAATGGTTTCTCTGGAAATTTGTACACTGGTGGTTTTATGTATACGTATATAGATCTAGCGAACATTTATAAAGGAACAATTTTTACGAAATATAAACCATTAAGGTTTACAAAAGTAATGACTCAATTATGAATGACCAATATTTACTTAATCTAGATTATTAATATTTACGAATTTTTTAGCTGATAAACAATCCATATTAATCTATCTCCGAATAGATAAATTAGTATAAACCCGTATATATATATATATATATATATATATATTGATCACTAAATTTTTCAATTTTTTACCAGTGATCATATTGCAATTTTTATCATTGCATGTTTATTTTTATACGGGTTCTTTCCATTTCTCTAATTTTTTTGGATGTTAAGATGAAATTCATGAAGGGAGTCGCCGTAGATTTTTCTTACCCAAGTAGTTCAAGGGTAAATTACAAAGCCAAAATTAATGTAACTACGTCAAAATTTGCATTCAGTTGTGATGGCGATTTAAAAAACACGTGCAATCGCGCTCTGTAATTATTCTAAAATTTTAAATCCATCTGTTGTAGCTATCGAATCTTTTGCAAGACAAGCGTCCCAATATAAAAGTGCTAACCGGAAATTGGTAGAAATGCAAAATGGCACTAAACATTTGTTATATGCACTTCAATGCGTTGCAGCTACACTCGGAATAAATTTTGTTTAGTGTTGATTATTTGCTTTTGGTATAGAAGATTCCGAGATTTTGAAGTTTTTGCTAATTATTTTCGTAGTGACTTATATAGGTGTTTTCATCAGGTATCTTATTTTCTTGTATTGTGAAGGTGGACAGCAATGCGCTTTTATATGTTGTGCAATAGAACTTGTATCCGACAAATGTAATGTAAGACGTTGATATATCCCGGAAAGGGATATATTTCAACGAAGTGGTTTGGCTACTATAACCAAGTAGAACACGGTAGCAGTAATCGACTGGTACGCGTCGTAGTCGCAGGTAAGAAGTGTAGATCAATAGCGTAGTTCAATGGGCGTCGTTATAGACTTAGCTCTCAGACTAAGGCTCTACTCTCCTATACGTCGGTCTGTATTTATGACGGACACCAGCCAATCACACTCCAGTGAGGGGGAACACAGGTGTATGTATATTCCATTATATCAGACGTCTTGATAATGTTGTTGTTGTCAAGCCGACATATACACTTACATATTTACATATTAAGAGATCTATACATATATATTTTTTTATTATAAGGAAATAGTATATATATATATATATATATGTATATATATATATATACAATTTTCATCTTCAAGGATAAATAAAAAAGACAAATTTATTGTAACTGTAGCAAAATCTGCATTCCGTTGTAATAGGGATTTTTTAAAAAAACGTTCGTAATAAATTTTCTTAAGTGTTGGTTGGTTGATTTTGATATAGAGGGCCTAGAGAATTTGTAATTTTTAATTATTATTTTCATGGTGTAGAATATTGATATTGTCCACAAGTATTTTGCGATGATAGACAGGATTTTGTCTTGAAATGTTGTGCAATAGACCCTGTATCTGACAAATGAAGAATCAGATGCCTTGTTAATGTTGTGGTTGTCAAGCCGATATATGTAATTTTTTGTCAGAGATACAATCTCTCGATGGACATTTAAATAGATATACAAACCTATTTTCATAGATATACATATATAATAGGAAAATAAAATTTCAAAAGAGAAATACCGAAATATCGTTGATTTTTTTTTTTTCATAAAGCCTTTTAATCTCCATCATCTCAGTGCTTTCAATAGACACATATTTTTACGTCAAAGACTGAACAATTTGTATTCATTGTGTAGTACTAATAATTTACTTTGTGTGATTAGGATTCATCTCCTGCCTTTCAAAATCATTTAGTTCTAGCCAATCAATTTATCAGTCGAGTTAGTCTGTCTATTAATAACGACTCCATTGATTTAAGAATGATTCGCCTCGTCAGATTAAGTCATAGGCAATAATAGATTAATTGAGTCGCAATCCTCGCCGCCTTTACAATACT
>OZ010592.1:92764388-92866888 GCA_963932145.1 Acanthosepion lycidas | reverse complement strand
TCTCTCTCTCGCTCTCTCTTGTTTTCAATATCTCCGAATAAGGATTAAGATTTCCAAGCCCTCCTTACTCATAGTGTGTCCAAGGAATTTCACTCCTCTTTTGCCGATTCTCAGAAGTGTTGCAATTTTCTTTCGGGCCTTTCTTGTTGCATATTCGCCCATGGAATTCTCAGTATCTTTCTGTAGAGTCACATTTCTTCTACTCCAAATTTTTTTTTTTTTAGAACTTCTCGTTTGGGAAATCGTCCAACATCCACTGTCATGGGGTACCACGTAGCAATGAAATACCCTATTATTTCTTTTTAATGAACTTATTCTATTTCCCAGCACCTTGCTTAGCATTTGGAAATCTTCTGTTAATCGTCCAGTCCATGTTTGGAATTTGCTGTTCTATTTTCCATCCTCACTTCCAAAGTATTTTGCACCATTTTGCTATTTATATCTTTCAATTGGTAACTCGCACGTTGAGCTTTTGATCTTGCTGATTACAATCTTTTCTTGCAGTTGATCGTTAGTCCTTTTGCCTTGCTTTCTTGGACCCTGTACGGCAAGCACATAAATCAACTTGATGCCTTTCACATGCGCTGCCTTCGTGCCATATGCGATATAAAATAGGATGACAGGGTCAAGAATAGTGCTGAAGAGATGTAACAACATCACAGGCACTAAAACCATTCTAGCAAAGATAGAACTTAGGTGAGCTGGTCATGTTGTGAGGGAATTATATTGTTATATATATAAGTTCTCATGATTCAAAAACAGGAGCCAAAAACTTCAATATAATTATTAAAATTAAAATTAATTTTAATTTTAATAATTATATTGACGTTTGTGGCTCCTGTTTTTGAAACATGAGAACTCTTATGTAGCGAAGGAATCATATTTTAAAAAATAATTATGTATATATATATATATATATATATATGTATATAGACATACATATATATGCGTATATATATATATATATATATATATATATATATACATATATATATATATATATATATATATATATATATATATATATATATATATATATATGTGTGTGTGTATGTGTGTATTCTTCTTCTTCTTCTTCTATATGCCGTACCTCTTCAGGATGTGAGGCATAATGCTTCTCCTCTACCTTCTGTCATTTCTAGCTCTCAATATTGCTTTTCTTTTCGACAACTGTCTCAAACCCTGCAACGCCATTCATTTACTCAAGCTCACGAGGTAGGTTATGCGTTGTTTTCCTCTGTCCGTCTGGCACTAGGACCGTTCTGTGAGTATTCAATTTTCAAAATACTCTTTCCTTATTATGTTCCCTAAAAATTTCAAATGTTTCTTCCAGATATTAAGTATAAGTTCCCTGCTTGTTTCCATTGTCTCGAGAATATCGTCTTTGCTCACATGTTAAGTCCATCGTCTTCTCAGCATCCTTCTGTAGAACCACATTTCTGTTGCTTTCTCTTCAACGTCTGTGAACAAATTGGCCAACATCCCTTGTCACACGGGAGGATTGATATTACATAGCAGTTCAGCGTTCTAACGTAATTGTTCTATTTCTTAATACCTTGCTTAGGTTTTAGAAGGCATCTTTCGCTTTCGCAACGCGCCTTTGGATTTCAATGTCGCACTTTCCGTCCAATATTATCACACTTCACAGATATTTGAATTATTTTGATTGTTAAATTTGCATATTGGGCTGTTTCTTTTGCTATCAACCATGCATTCTGTCTAGTGAAATTAAGTTATTTAAATTCTGTATTGGAGAAAATAAACTTGAACTTGAGTACGAAACGAAAACATTAGTATATTAAGTAGATGAATGTTTTTATGTAAACCTCGTCAAATCATGGCGTCTAAATACTCGTTCAGAAATGTTTAAGCTATTATCTGTATAAAACAGTTTTCTCAAATCAATATTTAAACAGTGAACGAACCATTTATATATTTGCAGACTATCTTTCATTGCATGTTTTAAACTGGTGCAACTGAATCAAAAGCACTGAACTTCTTATAATGACAAAATATTAGATCAATTTGAAGACATCTAACAGTTGCAAAAACCAAAACAGAACACGGAAGAAGATGTCAAAATAATATTCTTAATAAATTTCAATTTTTTCCTAATATGGAGTTGTTATCATTTCAACTTTTACATCATTAACCGTATAAATCATACACACTTTGGAAGCAACAACATTCGGCCACGAGGAGCCATTTTTCATATAATACACAGGGTATAATTTATTAGAGTTTAGACCCTGTCTTGATGACGAGGTCTTAACAGATTGACAGTTAGACGTCATTTATGAATTTCCTTCAGCCTTGAAACCTACGTGAGTTTAGAAATCATACAAAACTAAAAAATATTATTTAATTTACGATAAATAAAATACAAAATGAGGAATAATTTCAAAATAAGAATCATGAAAAACATTTTTATATTAAAAGAGAATTCCTGCCTTGTTTCACAATAAATATTTTTGTAAGTTTTGCAAACAAGGAATTAGCAGTCTTTATCTGGACAGCACAAATCATTTCATTGTCGCAATGTTATGGTCCGGTTCCTTGTAGTCCATGGTAGAACCAATAACGAAGAACTCGAATACGGATATGGAATAACACAGATATATTACAAACAGGAATATATACAGAGAAGTAGAAAGTGTTAGTACGAACAATCAGGTTTAGTAGTAATTGTCTGAACGCGACTCTGTTTCGCTTTGCCTCTGATTCACTCCGACTGACAGGCTCCTGACGGACCTCACTCCAGACTTCAGACTGAACAGTATTTAGTCACCACCCCCACGAGGGCATCATGTGGCACGAGGCCGGTTTAACGTGGGATCTCCGAGTCCGTGGACTCGGCCAAAAATATGCCCTTTGAACCCGTATAAAACGGGGTCAGGGTCGGTTTACCTCCTTGAAAGAGACTCCGCCCTTCGGCGTAGCCTCGTTCGGGTTCCACCCCGCCCGAAGGCAGAGAGTTCAACCGATCAGCCGATCGCCCGACTTCGGACTGAACTCCCTGCTTCCTCTTGAGGCGCAGTATTTATTACGTATGGTGTAGTCCATTATGTTATTATAGGTAAGGTCCCCTAACACACAAAAAATTAAAACCATACAAAGAAACAAATTTACATTAAATTCAATTTTATTTTGATTTATTTACTGAATGTATGTTGTCGATATATTGGTCTTAAACACTAAGAGACAAAAAACAAAAAGTAAAAAAAATAAATAAATAAATAGTCCCGTTCTCTTTCTTTTTTCACATGTTTTAGTCAATTCTTGCTCTAAATTTAGATGCGTTTTATACTTGAAAATAATATTTTTTCTTTTCATTTTTCTGATTGTTTAACTGCGTCTTTGTTATATACCGTACCTATGAACGCTAATGTGTATGTCCCAATCGTCATAAATACATTGGACACTATTGTAAGTGGGGAAATATCACTAACCTTATGTTGCAATAATTAAACTGTATTAATTCTTGTATTATTCCGTCCTGGGTAGGACGATAAACTCTATGATCAGGAGGTTTTGAGGAGCGTGGAACGACCTCTTAATTAATTAATTCCCAGGTCCACCCTGACTTGGGTTGGTAGAAACTGTTAGGGTCCTAGCTTTGGCTGAATAGTTAACCCCCAAATTGGGATCAAAGCATTATGAAAACGGAAAAATAGTTTTTAATACTAGCAATATATTTTTGCAAATGATTATTAACAGCAATAAATTTTTGAAAAAAAAAATTATTACCAGCAATACATTTTTGAAAACAAAAATATCAGATATACATTTTTGAAAAAAAAATACCAGCAATACTTTTTTGGAAAATAAAAAAAAAATATCGGCATTAAATAACCCACTGAGGTTGATATGCCGTGAAACAAACCAAATTTGCATCAATTGCGACCAAGATGATTTGAGGTTCGCTGACTCCCGAAAGCACAAGTGTCAGTGAAATCTAACTTCTGAATACTGAAACGAACAACGTTAACACAATCTGAAGCCGCCAAGATCTCACTGTGACTTGAAAATCGCGTGCGTAAAATGAGTAATGCCCACTCGAGTGCAGACGTGAAGGTGCATAAAAAAACACCAAACTCAATTTGACGGCCATTTTCTACGGGCAAGTCGCATAGGATCAATCGATGAAGGTGCTCGCTGTCAGACTTAGGCGGGAAGGTTAGTCATCCGCGCATTTATTCGATGCTCCTCTCCTTCCCTGCATTGGTTCAGGTACTGCCTCTGCATTTTTCGCGTTCTACGTCTCTTTGCTTCTGCATATTCTGCGAATTGGTATCATGGTTCTTTTTCCCGTCTTTCCAGTTTCCCTCAACTAGTAAAATTTATTTCTTCTTCTTCTTGACTTCTTAAATTTTAATATAAATCTAAGATCATGAGCCGTAAAGTGATTGCAATGAGAAGAGTAGATATCCAAAGGAGTTACGCTCAAATTTGTCGTTTTTCAACGTTTCACCTTTTCTGCATCCCTGTTGCAAGATTATCTTACTGATTCTAGATTCATCCGTTTCTGCCGAAAGATTCTTCAGCTTCACTATTTTATTTATTTATTTTTTTATTTTTATTTATTTATTTATTTTTTTGTAGGCCTCGACAATGTCAGTCGTAAGAGTGAAGAAGAAGCGCCGGCAAAATAATGTCGAATATTTGAAATACAGCATTTTCCATAACCTCACAACAAGCAGTTGCCATTTTGCCTGACATGTGAGTAGACTATCTCAAATGAATCTTTGAAGCTTTCAAGACTGAGAGAACATTTCAAGAAGCTGAATCCTAACAATGCCAATAAAGCTGTGAGCTATTTCAAAGACTTCCGTGACAAACATGGTAAGGATAAAACTTTATATAGCATGTTTGCCGCTTCGGCATATAATGACAATGTCCTGCATGGTTCTTAAGACATTACTCTCCTTATTGCCAAGGCAGGCAAAGACCATACGACTGGAAAAAGTTTGATCTTTCCAGTCATTCGTAAACTTATGACAACTGTTATGAAGAAAATTCCTGAACCAGTTTTGAAAGCTATCGTTTTGAGCAATAAAAGTCGCTACTGGTGCTACTGAAGAAATTCTTTGCAACATTTTGCGAAACACGTAGGTTAACATGCAACTAGACGAATCAAGTTTGCCCAACAACGCATCTCTGCGCTTGGATTACGTACGATTCATTAATGGCGGGAAACTATTACAAGAACTGATGTTTGCCCGCACTGAGGAAATTCATGCTAAAGTTCTTTCCGTATTCCGCACTGTGGGGAATGTTTGAAGCAGAAAGAAATACCAATGAAAAATATTCTTGTATGTGCAACAGACGGTGTTGCATCTATGCTTGGACTGTATCGAGGTTTCATCGCATTTCACAAGCAAGCGTCATGACAATTCACTGCATCATTCATCCAAAATATTTAATTCATAGAAACATCACTCCACGTCTAAACGCTTCTCTGAACACCGGGATTGCAGCTGTGAACAAAATCAAAGCGTACCTGTTGAATTCACGACTTTTCAAATAGTTTTGTCCTGAAAACGACAAAAGATTTGAGAAGGTTCCTACTGCACATGTCTTTGATTACACAAAGGCCTTTTATTCATATTCAAGGTCGCTAAATCATATTTTAACTTCTAGGTAAGCTCTAATTCTATTAACAAGAAGGGCTTCCAGGCTTTTTTATAATAAATTTCACCTTGAATAAGACTCAAGAGCAACTGGAGGTAGAGTGTTACAGAGTATGAGTTAGGAGGCCCACTTTATTGGATATGTAGAAAAGATAACTTTAGACTTGAACAACTTAAGATTACAGTAGTCGGAGGGGCATCCTCTTTGGAGTCAATTTCAGAAAGTGAAATTGATATTTCACCAATGGAATACGAAGGGGATTTGGGTGGTTCACTAGAATGTGTCTGGCAGGGAGTGTCTTAGCTTAGAAGTTTAGAACTGATTCAACTAATAATTTCAGTTCGTCTGAACACTTTCCATGGAAATAGCAACAGAGAAGATGAAAATAATTAATCAAATACAAGGAAATTGTCATGCAGTATCTGTGTGTATAATTTATGTGTGCAAGTAAATTATAACTCTAGTGCATCTATACGGGATTAGGATGATAATGTATGTGTGTGTGTGTGTGTGTGTGTGTGTGTGTCTAGTAGGCCCCATTTTTTAAGGTTGCCCGTATGTTGATTTAGGGATATTTTTACATCACCACCGATTGTTAAATATACGTTAGATTCTTTAAGAATGAATGTAATAAAGTTTGGTGATGTATCTGTCTATGTTTCTGAGATGAGGACAGTGGATAAAGGCGTTGGTTAGATCCAGTGACAGGACCCAAAGACCGTGAGTTCAATATCTGCTTAAGGTGGTGGGAACTTGGAAAGGTAGATTAACAGGAGATAACTGATAACTGACATTCATTAGACATGGCACGTGGAACTAGAACAGTCTAACCCAGCGATCGAAATAAAGGGTTCAGTTTAACATTCCAATTACCCGATAAAGGCCGGAGCGTACAACGTTAGTTAGCTCCTCCTCAGCTTCTTAACCCTTCACCAGGGGTTTTTCTCCCCTGGCAATAAATACTGGCTGACTCTTCGCCTCGATCACTTTTTTCTTCAGGCCTTTGGGTCTTATACCACCTCACAGATGTGAGCTCTCACAGACACAGCGTTTCCCAAATTCTGGGAACACGCTAAGAACAATACACGTACGTACGAACACTCACCACAACACAACACACGCACACACATACATAATATTCACCACACGCACTCTGTTTATGTAACTGTCAATGCGCTTGTAACCTGTAACTTGTTTTAATACATATATTTGTTTGCGTATATTTATCGGTCTTGTTTGTTTTCTTTGTGTTCTTTGGACTTAATTAAAGTCCAACTTTCTCATGTAGTTGGACCGGCTAGCAGGAAATTCTACCCACATGTGTTCTTCTACAATACATACTCATCACCGCCACGGTCCTCTACAATCCCCAATTATTAGTCTTTACCACCATCTTCAAAACAATCGGATATATAATTGAGAAGAAAAAATCACTTCAGATACCAGAATTTATCAAAGAAATTTCTTGTAATGTAAAAACAATTATATTGGCGAGACATCTCGAAATCTAAACGCACGGATAAAAGAGATCTACGCTGGGACAAAGATTTTTTAAAAAAGCAATTATTTCTCTTCGCAATGCTTATTGTTCAACTCAAACGAAAAAAATCTAACAGATTTTACTTTTATTCAAGTTCCTTCAGAGAATAAGATAAGGAAAACATTCTGGTATTTTTTTATTTTTGTGTTTGAATTTCAAACTATACCAAGATCTGTGAATCGCGTGATTTCATGTGCATTTAACTTGTCATGTAATATCCGTGTGTATAATTCATGTGTGTATGTCTATCATAATTCCAGTTTGTCTATGCAGGAGTCGGATAACATTCTATGTGCGTTTAGTGGGTCCTCTGTACGTTTGGAGGTTGCCTGCATGTTGATTTGGGGACATTTTGACGTCAACACTATACGTTAGATTCATTTAAAATTGGTGACGTAATAGAGAGTTTTGATTTGTTTTTCTAGTCGGCAAAATTTTTATCAGGAACTTCTAGAAGAATTTCGAGGTTAAAAATTAAGTTAATATTAATTAGCGTGCCATTTTTACAATCAAATTTTTGGCCAAATTCGCTTGTCTAATACAATGGGGTTTAACTGGCTATCCAAATGTAGGTTCCTCTAGTGTTCACAGATGCGTGCTTTTAGACTTCGAGACGTCTCTGCAGTGTAAGTGTATTTACATTGCAAGCGCTAGTTTTTCAAAGGCTATTTTGTTTCAGATGTTGTAGGGCGGAGAGTAATTAATCAACCACAAGGAAATGTAGACGCCCTTAAACTCTGTCGGGACTAGAAAGTGGAGATTGGGTAGCCCCTGGCCATATATAACAGGATTTCAACATTTTCGATTTATATATATATATATATATATATATAGTTTATGAAAAACTAGGTAATCCGTATGGGTAAACCCAAGGAGGATATATATATATATATATATTTATCCTCCTTCACAATATATATATATATATATATATATATATATATATATATATATATATATATATATACACAATTCATCAATTCATCAGACCTACAAATTCAAATATATATATATATATATATATATATATATATATATATATATATATACACAAATTCATATATATATATATATATATTTTCATTCACAGGCAGACTGTTTCGCTGTATCACGGCTCATCATTGCGACTAGATGTCCGGTTTCCTCTAGCTATATATATATATATATAACATATTTATATATATATATATATATATATATATATATATATATATATATATATATATATATATATTATCGTTCTTGACAATATATATATATATATATATATATATATATATTTATCATCCTAGACAATATATATATATATATATATATATATATATAGTTTATGAAAAACTAGGTAATCCGTATGGGTAAACCCAGGGAGGATATATATATATATATATTTATCCTCCTTCACAATATATATATATATATATATATATATATATATATATATATATACACAATTCATCAATTCATCAGACCTACAAATTCAAATATATATATATATATATATATATATATATATATATATATATATATATATATACACAAATTCATATATATATATATATATATTTTCATTCACAGGCAGACTGTTTCGCTGTATCACGGCTCATCATTGCGACTAGATGTCCGGTTTCCTCTAGCTATATATATATATATATATATATATATATATATATATATATATATATTAGGTTGGTGCAAAAATAATGGCGGCTTTTGACGTTAAAAATACGTTATAAACCGTCATTTTTTTGCACCAATCTAATATATATGTATATATATATATAAGGAAAAATTAATCATAAAGTGTAAAATGAAAAACTTGTGTGACGTTTTTTATCATTTAACACATGATCGGACTAAAGTGACTACACATGCGCCCGAAAGGGAGAACAGTGGAATTTTAATGTTTTAAATTTAATCATTTTATGACATGTGTTTAGGTATATAATCTAGCAAAAGCGATCTCTTGTGGATTCCGGGATGAAATCCGGTCCCAAATGAATGACAAAAGAAGTAATGAAATATAGCAAATAAATGTATTGACGTAATAATACAATTGGTAATACGGTGAGTAGATCCAGAAATGCATTTAGTAGCAATAATAATATATATATATATACAGTCTGGGAAATTCAGTATCGATGCAGAATTTCCTTCTGAGTCTACGTGCTCGCAACTGTGACTCCTACATGGCGGTTACCTCACACTCTCACTCTCTTACTGTGTTTCGGATATTCACTGGCAGCAGTACAATACACAGTGGGAGAGTCCACTTGTATCAAAAAGTGCTGGACCACTTAACACGATCGTTATAGTAACCCTGGCAACTATGCGAATTGGGTTCACGACTGGTGATGGACATACGGAGACCTAAATTAGTACTAAATAGCAATAGCTGAGAACTTTTTTAGCAAGGAATTTATTCGTAATGCCCAGTAATTAGTTAATTAGCAACTATATATTACATTAGGGAGCATCTTACAATTATTGCCTCATTTCCATAAATGAAAATGTACAAAGAAAATGACAAGAATACTATAGAATAACTAAATGCCCAAAAATTGCTTTATTAACCGCAAATTAGATATTTTTAGATAATATTGCAAAAATAATGAGTTAATTTGTTTATGCTAACTGATTGCATAAAATTTAATTGCATAATACAATCAGAAATCAATTTCATCATTTTACAAAATCGTGTATCAACAAAGCCTGAAAATACTTCACAAAAGATGTGAATTTCAGAAAAACAATAATTTTGATAATCTTTGAAAAATTCATTGTGGTTTTTTGTTACATGAAGAAAATATTTATTTCGCTGTCTTACGATGATAGATTTTATTCTATCATAGTTTTAAAAATTAAAATCAGTTTACATTAACAAGAACACAGAGTTAATTAACAGGATAATTTGAGGAGTTAACCTATTAAATATATGTAAAAACAGCGAAAATTGAAAATAAAAAAAATACATATATGGTATCCCTGTGATAGCCGGTGGAATTTTAAAATTATGTTATCAAATGTTTGGCTCCCATTTCGTCCAGAAAATGTCCACAATTATGGCCTGGATCAAAGTTATATTCAACATTTAATTTAAGAAGTAGTTTATTTTTTCAATATTGAAATGTTTCAATAACATTTTCAATTGTTATAAAGTATGCACCTCCAGAACTTTGTTTTAATTTACCAATTTTATTTTTTAAATAGGGGTAAATTGACCAAGCATAACAAAATTAAACCCACTACTTTGCAAATATCTACTAACATCAATTGCGCTATTGCATGTATATTCAGTGGTTAAACTTGTATCATTTGTTAATAATTTCTTTCTATTTCCTTGATTTCCTCCCATCCTTTTTGTTATTTTTCCAGAATTAGAAAGAAATAACAAATGTTCATCATTTAAATCTGATACCATCTTTTACCACAGATCATTTTTCTCAGTATCATCATATTTCATTGACACTGACAATTTTCAAAAAATTTTAACTTTTTCAATGAAATTAACACTTTCTGCAGTATCCTCCCCATTTAATAACTTAAGTGTTTTAATGACAGCTACAGTTTCATCACAAAATTCTTTTAAACAGTGTGAAACATTTTGTCGCTCAACGGGTTTTAGGCAAACGTCTGCAACAGTTAGTTTCGACAGCTTAAAGAATTAATTTTTTTTCCTACTCAAAAATAGCTTTTACAATTTCACATTTTGCTGACAACTTTTTGACTTCTGAATAAAACGATAATCCAGAAGTCGGTTCAGTAATCCAATTATTCCGAATATTTTTAAAATGGTGGACATAATCAAAAGGTAAGTACAAGACATTTTTAGCTATCCAAAGCTTATTAAAAACATTTTTTTTTGCTAATCCCTCGAAAGTTTCAGCCAAATTTATATAAGTTGTGCCGATATTGTATAGTAACTTTGACATAAACTTCACCAAATAAAAGAATACACTTTATTCTGATTTTCAGGGATTTCACTAAAATATTACCAAGAAAAATAAATTTCATATAATTTTGAAACTTCGGATGTCACAGCTGGTAATTTTGTCACACTGGTTGACTTAAAATCATGCCGAAATTTGTTATATATTAACCGAGATGTAGCAAAATATTCAAATGGCCTGATAAGGATATCAGAATCATAATGTTTTGTCTTAATCTTGTGTGGTAACATAATATTAATATTTTCTCTATTAATTTTTTTTATTATCAATTTTTAAATTACGAAGATAACGAATTGTTTCATTGATTTGTGTCTCGTGTTGCTTGTAACAGCTCAGGTTATCAAAATGTTTAATTAAAAACATTGAATAATTTCAGTGAAAAAAATCAATAGATTGGTTGAACATCTGATTGTTTGCTTTATAGCATGTAGCTGCTGAGATAAAATCCTGTTCAATAATATTCTGATACAAAGTGCCTCACTTTTGAAAAATTGTTTCTTTTCCTAGAAACTGCCAATTCATCATTTTGCGTATTTTGCGCAGAAGCAGAAGTTTTGCTTGTTGGTTTTGATTGAGGATTACGTAATAAACTTATGGCAATGGATCAAATATTGTTGGTGGATTTCTGGGTCGCACTTCTCTTGTACGAATCACCGTTCATAATCAGATGGAAAATGACTTACACAATTAACAGTGTTTGGTTTGTTAGGAGTGTTGTTTTGAGATATTGCCTTTAACCATCATTCTCGCTCATTCTGATCTTGGGGAAGACAAAATATATAAATCTTATTTTATTAATCATAGTTACAACGACAACCTATTACACGGCACTTTTTGGCCATTTTGGGTACTGAAATTTAAAAAAAAATTAACTTAAACTATTATTTTCTAAAAATTATATGGTGCTACTAAAAAGTACATGAACCTTATATTCGAAGATCTGGAGGGTTTAGGATTCAGAATTAAGACTTTTAACGTTTGTATGAATGTGGGAATCTGCCATCTTATGTTACTTTCCACCGTTTTTAAGGAATTACGTAGTTCCAAAAGATTTCCAAACGATTTCCAAACTATTTCACTGATAATGGTACGTTTTATGTTGAAGTCATATAATGAACTGAACATACCTCATTAAAATTTTTGGGTTATCGTATTTGATAGGGGTGCGTATCGAACACCTCCTCCCTTGTAAAATACGATTATATAAACAAAATTAACCTGTTAAATATTTTTATTAGGTTGATGCAAAAATAATGTCGTTTTCTCATATATGTTACTATGTGAGAAAACGACATTATTTTTGCACCAACCTAATACTACGGTATATTTTTAAAAAGAAAAAAAATCAATGAACAACCGGATGCAGAATTATAAGATTTCCATCATGAGAAAAGAGTTTTTAGAGAATCTGACACACACTGGATGTATTGAAGGTTAAGAATAATAGACGGAAATATTTAGCGCTAACGAACGGCTCTAAACGGATTATTGAACAAGGAATGTCCCCGATTAATAAAGAGTCAAACACTGCTAAGACCTACAAAGGATGATGTACTGAGGTATGTTAAAGAAGTTAATATAAGCTCATTGACATTCTATAATATGTATCAGTTGATTTTGTTCATAATGTTCTTCTAACAATTTAACATTAATTACTGTCTCCTTGGGACGTTATTTGTTGGAACATTGTTTTCACTTTATATATAAAATTCCGGGACTTCCATTAGACTGTCTGTATGTCATACCCTCGGAAATAGTCAAACATTGACCGACGGAAACCAAATTTGGAAGCGGGGTACAAAGTACAGTTGTTTTTACAAGGGTACGTAGCTTGTTACTGCAATTTATCTTGTCGATTTTTTGTTTGTTTTTTGCAAAAATTAAGGATTTATTATTTAACACAAAATACACCCAGCATTTTAAAAAAAAACAATTTAATGACTAAAATACTTACTTAATAAAAAAGCCAATATTGTTTTTTGCATAACTTTTCTTATTTGTTTTATATACTAGAATTCTTTTGAAACAAGCCGACGCGTATTAAATCCTCGCCGTATTTAGTATTGTAGAAGTCATTGTTAATATTTTGGTCGAGATTTACAAACTCTACGTTTCGTTCAATTTGGCATACCAATCGATGAAACTTGAATAAACTTTGAAAAAATTCTTTGACAAAACCGTACTTCGTGGTTTATAATTTTTTTAATTTGGTTAAGTTTTAGTTTTACATTTTAAAAAAGAATGTTAGTAAAATTCAACAACCATGTTTTTTAAACTCCGTGGAAATAATAATTTTTTAAATCAATGTTTCTTATGAACAATAATATCATAGAAAAAAATATTAAATATATTATATTTTTTTTCAAATGATATAAATTTCTGTAAAGTAATTTTGGAAAATTAGCAATGCAAAAAAAAGTTACATTCATTTTTTGTTTTTTTACAAGGATATCAACATACTTTACATGTTATAAAGAAAACACAAATTGCTCCTTAAAAATTAATTTTATAATCAAGATATTCGTTATTATGGAGAATAATAGCGTAAAGAAAAAGATTAAATTAAGTTTCTGAGATAAAATTATTAATAATGGCATTTTTGTGAATTTCGCTGTCTAAAAAATCGAAAAAAATCGAAAAAAGAGAAAGACAATATTAAAAAGACAAGAAAATGTCTTCTTCTTGACTTTTGGTGGCTTATTGTCATAGTTATAAAACATTAAATTCATTGGATTTTGTTTGAGATATTAACTCTGTGATATATCCTTTAATAGGTATAATTTATTCATTAATTTCACCGTGAAAAACGTTACTTCTGTTTTTAATGTCTTACGAATGACGTAAAAATAAAAATACTTTTAAAAAAATAATAATACCTGTTTCTTCCGTTAAAGAAAAACAAATTATCCATAAAAATAATTTTATGCTTAATATCGTCATTGCTGAAAAACAAACTTTCAGGTGTTGACTGTTGGCCCCTAGTCTCTGAAGTGCTACGCGCGTTGTACAGGCCTGAGTTAAGGATTGCCTTGTGTCTAGACAATTTCCTTAATTTCTTTTTCGCATATTTTTATAGATTTATTACTGAATATATTACCCTGTAGTAAAAAATTATCTAAAATCTACTGCCTGTGGATGATTTTACTTTATATTTAAAATATCGTTTTTCTTATATATATATATATATATATATATATATATATATATAAAAGTGAACATAGATGTCAAAACTTAGAGGCGACAGTCTGTTTCATGCTATATGCAATCGTCAGGCCTGACGATTGCATATAGCATGAAACAGACTGTCGCCTCTAAGTGTTGACTTCTATGTTCACTTTTATATTTACACACGCTCTATCTCTGATATTGACCACTTTATCCCATAAATATAGCACACCTTAAGACTATATTTCTTTATATATATATATATATATATATATATATATATATATATAGAGAGAGAGAGAGAGAGAGAGAGAGAGTGAGAGTAAGAGACCTCGAGGTTGTGTAATGGTTAGCAAGCTTGTCTCGCTAGAACATTGACGACAGAGTAGTGAGTTCGATTCTCACTAGGTACCCCCTAATTTCGTCCTCGTGCCGCATCTAAGCTATGCTTGGAAAATCACTTGGCCATATCTCCGTAGTATAATGGTTAGAAATTTTTTAGAAAGCTTTAGAAAGCCTGCCTTGCTAGATCAATTACATCTGAGTAATGTTTCTATCCTCATTGGGTGCCCTATACTTTCAGTCTTGTGCCACACCTAAGCGCGCTTAGAAAATCACTGGGAAACTTGAGGCGGTGTAATAGCAAGCTTGATAGATCAGTTACGATTGAAAAGTGAGTTCAATCCCCACTAGGTGCCCCATACTTTCGGCCTTGTGCAACATCTAAGCTACGTTTGGAAAATCACACAATATATATATATATATATATATATATATATATATATATATATGAATAAAGACAAAAGAAAACTTATCTTAGCCAACGCGTTTCCTTCTCTGTGAGACTTTATCAAGTCCCTGCCCCAGGGGACGAAATGCTTCGGCTATGATAATTTTTCCTTTTGTCTTCATTCCTATTGTCTTTTTACACTTATACTTGTTGTGGAATTATTTCGCAGTGGAGGCTTGTATTTGTACTAAATCGGTTCTAAATAGTTCGACGTACAAAATGTTACCAACTTGATATAATAGGTATTACGCAGAGTAATCTTGTTCTGGTCGCTGTCTACTTTCGTATTCGACTGTCGACTACTGTCGTCCGACATCGACGCTATTTAGTAACTGCCCCACGCGGTCACATGTGGCACAAGGCCGAATTTACTGTGGGGTTCCCGAGCCTATAGGCTCGGCCAAAAAATCCTCGTAAACCCCGCAAAAAAGGGATCGGGTTTGCTTACCTCCCCGGACGAAACTCTACCCTTCGGCATAGCCTCGTCCGGGTTCCTCTCTGCCCGAAGTTAGGAGAGTTCGATTTCGTCCGACATCGACTGACCCTCGTTTCTCTTACTACTCCTACTTATATTAGGTGGGGTGGTCTATTAACTATAGAATAGGTGTGTTTCACCATAACAATACTTGATCTGAAAATTTTACAGATATAGATATATATGAATTGGGCCAAATACAGATAAAAAAATAGATTGGCATTCGACATGATGATAAGATAGAGAACAAATAGGAACGTTTATCAATCTATCATTTTTCACTTTTTAATAAATCTTCGTCAGAGAATGAGATAAGGAAAAACAAATTTCTGGTATTTTTTATTTTCATGTGGTTTGATTTTCATTGGTTAAACAGGCTTCACATACATTTGACTAGTCAAGCAGCGTTCGTTTGTATAAGAATATTGGTGACATTAATAGATCCAACATCAGTTCAGATGTCGGAATTTATCAGATAATTTGCTTCCAATGTAAATACACTTACATTGTAGAGACATCTCGAAGTCTAAAAGCACGCATCTGTGAACACTAGAGGAACCTACATTGGGACAACCAATTAAACTCACTTTTATTAGAGGAGCGAGATTGGCTATAAATTTGATTTTACAAATGGCAATTAAAAAAAAGAAGAACGTAATCCTTAACGTCGAAAATCCTTCCTGATAAAAATTTTATCAACTATAAAAACAAGTCAAAAACTCTTTATTACATCACCGATCTTTACTAAGTCCATTTTTAATGAAGCTAACGTATATTAAACAACTAGTGTTGACGCCAAAATGTCCCCAAATCAATATGCGAGCAGCCTTCAAACAGAAATAGAGCCTACTAGACAGACACACACATACACAGACGAACTAGAAATATAACACACTTACACACATAAATTATGCAAATGAACGCTGCTTGATTTGTCAAATGAACGTGAATTCTATTTAGCCAATGAAAATCAAACAATACAAAAATAGCGGGAAATATTTTCTCCATATCTCATTCTCTGATAAAGCTTGAATAAAAGCGAAACCGGTTTGCTTTATGAATATTTCCTATTTGTTTTTATGCTAACATATATATATATATATATATATATATATGTGTGTGTGTGTGTGTGTTTGTGTGTGTGTGTGTGTGTGTGTGTGTGTGTGTGTGTTTGAATAATGATAATAAATAAAACTGAAGGTTCGGTTTTAAATGTGTATGAGAGACATAGTCATTATAGTGTACGAAATTGACCAGTGATGGTGAACCACTGAACTGCGTGCCATGAAATGACCCACCATCGACATATATAACAAAAATACCTTGAAAATGGATAGTAATTTAGCCAAAAGCCTTCGAAATTAAAAATATTTGGTACAATTTGTGCATTCATTAATTCGGAAAAGCAAACTCATTTTCGCATACAAGAAAAAATATAATATAAACTAAAACGGTAATATTATTTTGAAAAGAACGATGTAAATAAAAACATATTTCTAAAAGCATCTTTCGCTCTACATTACATTTATTTCGTCCTGATGTTTCCCTGTAAATGGAAATATTACGCCCTGAAGATGACAATTTGAATCTGTCGAAAGTACTCGGCCTAGCCTCATCAATTCCATCTGACAACAATTCATAGATAAGGGTCGTATTATTGAAGGAATTTATAGTAAGTTAATGACTCATTAACTCTTGTTAGCGAAGTGATTTAAACATTAATCTCATTAACATTGCTAATTAATTCTTTGTATAATTATTTCTTTATGACATAATATATATTGCACAATGATATATATATATAAAACATTTAATAGCATATATATATCATATATATTTATACTATATTTTATCACACACATATATATATATATATATATATTATGAAATAGAGAAAGCCCGACAATTATTTAAGACATTTTTAAAGTTTATACGTTCTTTTTATAGATACAAATATTTAAGTTGATGCTCTGTTTATAATAAACAGTATTAACAACATTTACCGGCCTGAATGTCCGAGAAATTTTCATTGAAAATATGCATTCTCCGACAGGAATCGAACCTGTATCCTATACGGAACTATTATATAGCCGGACGTACCATAACCAATTGCGCCACCGAGGAGCGTTCGGTTAGCAAGCTCAATTTTACTGTTTTTAAACACAATTCTCCATGATTTTTTCCTCATTCATTCATATCTGCTCAATTTAAACAAATGACGTCATACATTATAAAAAGACCATATCAACATAAAAAATGTCTTAAATAATTGTCGGACTTTGTCCTTTTCATAATGTAACTTGTTTAGCATTTTGTTAAATTACCTCTCCACCCCATTTTTATTTGTTAGGAAATGGCGTTGTCTAATTTGTCTAATTAATGTATCCATTTACATTCGCCCTGCTTATGGTTGACCACCGGTAGCTGTCAATCTAGGGGTCATGACACATTTATAAAAAAAATTTATTTTCATTTTTGCTTCTTCGCTTAGTTTAAATTTAACGTAGATCATATTTGATTGGTTGATCAGAGTAAAGCCCACAAATAATATAACCGCCTTTTGTTTCGTAAAAAAAGGGATGATATTTTGCATTTAAATATAAATAAATCGTTCACCCGCCAGTAATTTACAATCACTTAATGAGATGCATTGATATGCATCGAAACACGACTGCAATTATGTAGCGATTTTGATACACACATACATACATATTAGGTTGGTGCAAAAATAATGTCGTTTTCTCACAAAGTAACATACGTATTTTTGCACCAACCTAATACATACATACATACATACATACACACACACACACACATATATATATATATATATATATATATATATATATATATATATATATATATATATATATATATATGTATATATATAGTGGGTTGTCCGGAAAGTTCATGCCGATTTTTAGTCGTTCATCTTCCAACACGTTAGAACACGTCAAATGTATCGGCAGATATAGTTCGCTTACATTTCCAATTGGAGCCAACTTTAAGTTATCTCTTGGAAAAGAAAGTTTAAAATGTCTTAATTCGTGTCAACTTCGCAGCCCTGTGAAAATGGAAGATTATAAGGTGCCTTTTAGACACTTGATGCTTTTTTTTTACCATAAAGGCAAAAATGCCTCGCAAGCAACAGAAAGATATCTCCTGTGTACAAGTGAAGGTACTTTAGCTGAGAGAACTGTACGAAAGTGGTTCGCTAAGTTTAGAGTTGCTGATTGTAGCCTTATTATTAAAGAACGCACAGGCAGACCCCCTTCTCCCCCACTACAGATGTCGACCAAATAAAGACATTGATTGAGAATAACCCGCATTGTACAACGTGGGAATTGTTAGAAACACTAAATTTATCAAAATCCAGCATCCGTGAACACTTAGTGAAGCTTGGGTACTCAAATCTCTACGATATTTGGGTACCATATGATCTGAGTGAAAGAATCTTGTAAATCATATTTCCTCTCTTATTTGCTGTAAAAGCATAATGAAAATGCAGCCTTTTTAAACAAATTGTAACAAGTGATGAGAAATGGATCGTTTACAACACTGTTCAGTGAAAAAAATCCTGGGGCAAGAGGCATGTGTCAACTTTAGCCACCTCAGATGCAAGTCTTCATCCTAAAAAAGCAATGTTGTGCATCTGGTGGGACTGGAAAAGAATCCTCTACTATGAGTTTTTACCAATTAACCAGTAAATCTAATCTCAAAATTACTGAACGCAAGTAGACGTATTAAAGGCAGCAATTCAAGAAAAACGCCCAGAATTGTCGAACAGGAAAAGTATTGTTTACCATCAGGATCGTGCCAGACCTCATGTTTCTTTGGTAACTCGGCAAAAATTGTTGCAGCTTGATTGGGTTCTGTTAAAACACCCGTCATATTCACCAGACATTACTTCTTCAATTTTTCATTTATTCAGCTCCTTATAAAATAATCTCAATGGTAAAAAATTTTAATTCTTTGGATGACATAAAAATAACACCTTAATGAGTTCTTTGGCAAGAAGCCACCGAAATTCTGGGGAAGATGGAATCTTTAAGTTGAAGGAAAAATGGAGAAAGGTTGTGCAACAAAATGGTTCATATTTAGTTGAATAACTATTCAATGGCACAATTTTGATTTGTGCTTTAATTTCCCTTAAAATTCGACATGTACTTCCCGGACAACACACACACACACACACACACACACACACACACACACACACACACATATATATATATATATATATATATATATATATATATATATATATATATATATCCAAATGCGGGGTTAGTACAGATGGAATAAAATTCCGATAACCAAAACCACTATTTTTTAAAAAGCGCTCAATACAAAGTAGAACGAATAATATTTATTCACAAATTATAATACAAACATCTTATAACATCACTACAAAAATAGCCATTTTTTTTCACAGTTCTGGTGTCTTGTCAACTTGTCAAGTGATAGTGTTGATTGCAATCGGTTTTGCAATCAATACCATCCCTTCACAAGACACCAGAAGCAGTTAATATATGTTTGACCTCCCGCTGTTGAAGGGAAAGGGCAAAAAAGGCTCATACATAATATCGAGCTAAAAAGTGAATAAAAGAACACTACTAGCGGACATAAATTCATATATATATATATATATATATATATATATATATATATATATATATATGCCAAAAGACACATAGATTTTTTTCTTTCATTCCGACCGGAAAAAGACAGCCTAGCAGACAGATATTCTTCAAATAGAGAAACCAACATAAGTAAAAAATCTGTAGAAAAACTTGGAGCCTTAAATCTAACGTACCTTCTGATTAGGTTGCAACAGAAATAGATTCGGGTCATTACGAAAGATTCTGTCTAAAATCACCTTCTTCTTGTTCTGTGGGCCGCGTTAATTCACGACGTTGCCGATCAAGGCTCTCCACAAATATCTGTCATTTGGAACTCTTAATAATCATAATCATTTTATCTCACCTAAATTTACTCCGTCATCCATTTACTCACACTCCTTAGGTAATTTATGCGATATTTTTCCCTGTCTCTCGTAATTTCAGTCTGTCCTATGAGTATCGGATTTTCCAAGCCCCCTTTCCTCATTATGGCTTTGTATTTTTAGCGAAATACACAAGCCATGATTTCGTAGTTGCTAAAAATATCGACCTTTTTCCTTGCAAGGTTTACATGCAGAAGATTATATATATTATATATATCTTCCTGATGCTAAATATAAGTTTCCTTTTTGTTTCAATTCTCTCTGAAACTTCAGCGTTTCTCAAATTTTCGGTTTGTTTTATTCTCAGGTTCTTTCTGTAGAGTTACATTTATGAAGGTTCAAATCACTTCTTCCTCTGTGATACGTTTGCCTATCATTCACTGCGATTAGAGCGGGGGTGATGATAGAAGATAACAGTTATTAAAAGTTTAAAAAACAACACTCATTTTCGATCTTTCATTCCAAGTGGAAAACGTCACATACACAGTTTTGTCTTCTATTCTGACTTGAAGACGTCAAACTAAAAGACGGAGACGAAATGCATTGTTATTAAAAAGCTTCCCATATTTATCTCATTTTGCTTCTTGATTCTTTATCAGCGGTTCCTTATTTTGAAATATAATCTTCTGCATGTAAACCTTGCAAGGAAAAAGGTCGATATTTTTAGCAACTACGAAATCATGGCTTGTGTATTTCGCTAAAAATACAAAGCCACAAATAGTCAGCATTCGTTTATTTCTCTGTTTAGACGCGTTTCACGTGATGTTTGCCGCCAGCCTGTTTGCGCCAAGCAAAATGAAATATTATTTGATTGTTTGTTTTTTCTTCCTTTCTTTAATTTACATTTTATTTTTATTTTATTTTTTTTTCGGTTTTCTTTCTCTTGTGGCTTGAGTTTTTTCGTTCAAAATGCCTCCAGCGACTTTCTTCATTGTCGGCTGAAGACTGTTTTTACTTCTATTAACTAATAACTAATCTTGCTGAAAACACTGGCTTCCGTTTGTTGCTAAATTTCGACACACCAAACGTCGCCTCTCAAAAATGCCAATACTATCAGGATAGCGAGTTCGATTTCCATTTAAAGTAGCGAATTTTCGTATGTAAGCGAATACAATACACAGGGTGTATCCCTAAAATCTAGACATATAGGAAATTTCATTAACTATATTTTTTTCACCTCCAAAGATTAAACATGATTTTATGGAAAGAAGTGACTTCTTTTTTCTGGTGTATGCTAAAGGAGAAGGTGTACTCAATGAAAACAACAGATGCAACACACTTGATTGAACGCTTAAAGAGTGAATGTGTTGAAATTGACGGCAATGTAGATCAGGTTCACGTGAATCTTGCAAAGTGCATCAATATTTGCATCACAAATAATGGAAATCATATTGAAGATGTCATTAGGTTGGTGCAAAAATAATGACGTAATAATGTTGTTTTTTGACGTACTTTTAACGTCAAAAAACGACATTATTACGTCATTATTTTTACACCAACCTAATATTTGTTAAATTTGTTATTTGAAAATTTTATTTGTTGCACATATATATTTTTGTCTATGACCCCAGACTTTGGGGACACCTTGCATAATGGGTGCAACCTAACACTTTTAAAAAATACCTTGTTTGCTGATGTTTTGCTTTTTTTAACACTAAAAATTTTTTATTGGTTCGTTCGACAGGTTAAAAGAAATCATTTGCTTTTTGAGATGACTTTTTTTTTTTGAATACCTTTCTGTGCTCACTATTTACATTATTCGGACTATTGTTTTCATTTTTGCCGCCATATTTATTACAACGTTTCAGCCGTTGTGCGCTTCGACCTTCTTCAGATAGTTGGAATGTCGAGCTGAACACTTTATGGATGTCAGTTGTCAGCTATCTCCTGTTAATTCCCTTTTCCAAGTTCTCCACTGTCTATCTGACAACTGACGTCCATTAAACATGGCACGTAGAACTAGAACAGTCTACCCCAGTGAGCGAAATAAGGGGTTCAGTTCGACATTCCAAACACCTGAAGAAGGCCGGAGCATACAGCGGCCGAAACGTTGTGATAAATATGGCAACAAAGATGAGGACAATAGTCGGAATAATGTAAATAGTGTACATAATACCTCATCTCAGAAATATAGACAGATACTGAAAGGCCGAAACGTTGTAATAAATATGGCAACAAAGGTGAGGACAATAGTCCGAATAATGTAAATAGTGTACATAATACCTCATCTCAGAAATATAGACAGATACTGAAAGGCCGAAACGTTGTAATAAATATGGCAACAAAGGTGAGGACAATAGTCCGAATAATGTAAATAGTGTACATAATACCTCATCTCAGAAATATAGACAGATACTGAAAGGCCGAAACGTTGTAATAAATATGGCAACAAAGATGAGGACAATAGTCCGAATAATGTAAATAGTGTACATAATACCTCATCTCAGAAATATAGACAGATACTGAAAGGCCGAAACGTTGTAATAAATATGGTAACACGGATAAAAACAATAGTCCGAATAATGTAAATAATGTACATAATACCTCATCTCAGAAATATATACATATACTGAAAGGCCGAAACGTTGTAATAAATATGGCGACAAAGATGAGGACAATAGTCGGAATAATGTAAATAGTGTACATAATACCTCATCTCAGAAATATAGACAGATACTGAAAGGCCGAAACGTTGTAATAAATATGGCAATAAAGATGAGGACAATAGTCCGAATAATGTAAATAGTGTACATATTACCTCATCTCAGAAATATAGACAGATACTGAAAGGCCGAAACGTTGTAATAAATATGGCGACAAAGATGAGGACAATAGTCGGAACAATGTAAATAGTGTACATAATACCTCATCTCAGAAATATAGACAGATACTGAAAGCCCGAAACGTTGTAATAAATATGGCAATAAAGATGAGGACAATAGTCCGAATAATGTAAATCGTGTATATAATACCTCATCTCAGAAATATAGACAGATACTGAAAGGCCGTAACGTTGTAATAAATATGGCGACAAAGATGAGGACAATAGTGCGAATAATATAAATAATGTACATAATACCTCATCTCAGAAATATAGACAGATACTGAAAGGCCGAAACGTTGTAATAAATATGGCAATAAAGATGAGGACAATAGTCGGAATAATATAAATAGTGTATATAATACCTCATCTCAGAAATATAGACAGATACTTTCTATGCTCGCGAACAAATTATACAGTAATGTTTTTAAATAAATACCATCGCCATGTTTGATCGCCATGTTTAAGGAATAAATCAGAAAATAAACGCGATTATACCCGGAAAAAAAGCAAATCATTGAAAACTGAAGATTCTTTTTCATGTTTTGAAAAAAAATGACAATGACTAATATCTTCAAAAGCGAGGATTCTGTAAGACAACTTGAAAAATCCCAAATTAGGAAACGAAATATGTATTGTAGACTCGACCGCTGAGGAATGTGACTCGTCGCCGGGCAGTGGACGACGCGATGGCTTCTAATACCGATCGAAAACCTGATCGAACGACCGCGAAAACTGACTTCTCAACGAAGTTAAGACAACCAAATTATCGTTTTCTCAACAAAATTAAGTCTCATTTTCACCCGGCTATTGTAACAAAACAGTCGTTTCCACCCCAGAGAACAAGTACTTCTCTCAAAACAATACTCTATGATGAAGCGTCTGATAGGCACGAACGGATTCTGTCACAAACTTAACGCTTATTAATATTCAGTCGAAGTTTACGCCTTCGTCGCCATCGCGAGAAATCTCGTCTCTCTAACCAATTCACGGAAGTTCAGTTATTAATAAGAGTCCAACTACCATCACCATGTGCCAGACAAAGCCAAAGTTAGAAAATTGCTAAAACGCGACTTTCTGGATCAGTGGTGATCTTAAAGACCGTTACTGTTTCTTTAAAAAAAAAAAAAAACAACTTTTCAGCCAATAAAGCCTCAAGAGCTACTCGAGTTAGAGTATTACACAATGAGTGTATGATATTAAAAGAACAACGCAAGACGTGCTTATTATGAGGTTATATAGGATAGGTAACGGTTGAATCCAGATTTGAAGATGTTAATATTGTAGAGATCGAGGAAGCATCCACTCGGGAGTCTGATGGAAGTTGTTCAAATCGAAATTTCTCGTACGTGGCATGTCGATTATAGTAAGTATGACTGGCTCATATGTGACACTAAGTGGCTCATATTTCAAGTTTTTTGGACAGATGTCCGTACATCCGTGAGCATCCCGTAAGGTCATAACAATGTCTTTATGACTGCTACAAAGATCGAGTAATGTTTAACGTCTATTCGCTCTAAGGGCAAGAACAGATTCTGTTACAAACTTTGACAACTCACATCAAATCACAAGAACTATTAAGAGCGTTCCCATTTTATACCTTCAAGGTAAACATACCCTTTTAACTGAAACTCTCTCTCTATCTGAAACTCTCTATTACTGACTAGCAGTAGAGCCCGGCGTTGCCCGGGGATGTAACAGTAAGAGATAGATCAAGTATCGACCATCATAAAGATAAAATTGACAAAGGTTATTGTTTAAGGTTGACGGACACGCATGTCTTAATTAGTATTGTTTTTTTTTACAAATTGGTCAAACCCAAACTCAAACAAAAACATTGTTTTCAATCGTTATGAGTCTACCGACTGAATAGAATTTTATTATAAACAATTGTCTTGTAAATGGAATTTTTAAAGCATTCTGAATGTAAAAATAAAGAAAAAAGTGTGCAAGACAATAAGAAACACTACCTGCCAAAAAAAAAAGTGAAGTTTTGTTGAAATCGATTGAAAAATGTAGGAAATCCGATCCCATATATAAACGAACGAACACACACACACACACACACACACACACACACACACACACACACACACACACACACACAACCTGGGTTTTATAATAAGTATAACTCGATATGAGTTGTCCCCCTTTCATTCTCGCGATGCCTCTTAATCGTGTTTTCAAATTAATTTAGTGCAAAAACAATTGTGTTTTTCCAATTTTTGGCGCTGTTAGAACCACCGCAAGGTAATTTTACGTAGTCCTGTAAAGTTTTGTTGAAATCGGTTGAAAAATGTAGGAAATACCATCTCATATATAAACGTACAGACACACACACACAATCTACGTTTTATAATAAGTATGATTCCTTGTAAATTAGATTGTTTTGTATACGCTGGTATTTTTCTTGTGATATACTATTTGATTGATATTGATTATAAACTTTTTCTTTTCCCCACCACCATCATTGATCCTTATTTTCGAAAAAATAAAAGATACTTGTCCAGGAATTTATTAACTCTTTTTCCGGCCGCACAAACCACCATATTTGTGTAACCCTAATATTTCGTAAAATTTGTTTAAAAAAAAAAAGTATCTCTCGTTCTTTATTTTATGGCGTACCTTGTTGTCACTTGATCTCCCTCATCCTTTCTTCCCGATTTCTTTAATTATATTTTGCAGGAACATTTTTAGTTTACTTTTCGGGTCTGTTACCAACAGATGTAGTCATGTATGTAGTTTACACAATTGTTATGTCGCGTTTTAGCAATTTTCTACCTTTGGCTTTGTCTGGCACAAGGTAACAGTAGTTGAAATCTTATTAAGAACTGAACTTCCGTGAATTGAGTCGAGAGTACGATTCACCAATTGAGCCGAAAGAATTTATAGAGAAGGTGACGAAATATGGATATTGATTGATTGATTGATCCGTTTTTATATGGTTTATCGCTCTTTTTGCACAATGAGTTTGTGTCAGAAATAGAAATTTTTCTTCACAAATTTATTGCTGGTAATTTTTTTTACATAAACGTAATCATGTTATTAAAATCTATTTTTACACTTTCATCATGTTTTGGTACCAGATTGGGAGTCAACCATTTGCCAATTGTTGTGACAATAACAGGTGCTACCTCCCCGGGTCAAGGTGGACTTGAAAATCCCAGCAATTAAGAGGTCGTTCCACGATCCTCAAATTCACCTGATCAGAGTTCTTGCTGTCGGATGTATTTTATTGTCTTACCCAGATCTTATGTTAAGATTCTTGTTACAAATAATGGATCCTGGTAGGAATTCTAATTCTCTCAGAATTGCCCCGCTGTATAGGTTAAATATATCCGGCGAGAAGATACATCCTTGCCTTACACCCCTTTCTATTTTTGTATATTTACTGAATACATTTTCTGTCCGTATGCAGGCGATATTCTAACAGGATAATTTCTGGATTATTCTAATATCCTTCCCAAATATGCCAAGGTTAGTTAACAGTTCAATAATTCGTATTTCCCAAAGCCTTTTTGAATAATCTATATATTATAGGTTTGCAAAGATTTGTGTAGCCTTATGATACCATTCTGCGAATAAATATCGGATCCCTTCGGCAAATGTCTTCAACGAAACCGAGCTGTTCTCGTCGTATTTCCTGTCTTAATCAGCTGTGTGTTCTGTTCATCAGAATTCGCATATTAAGTTTTAATATGTGTCTCATTAAGCTGATGTTCTATGGAAATCCCATTCGATTGTTCGTGGCTTCTTTGGCAACGCTATGTATTTGAATCGACTTAGTTGTTCGGGTACATCATCATTTTTCTATATGCTATTTTTATTGTATGTAATCTTGTCAATAACGAAATCATCAAAGGTTGTCATTATCTCTGTCTCGAGCATAACCAAGGAAGATTCACCAGTTGAGCCAAAAGAATTGATGGAGAAGGTGGCGAAATATGAATAGTGACTGATTGATTGATTCGTTTTTTACGGTTTATCAACCCTTTGCAGGTTATTTAAAGCCAGAAAATAATTTTAGATTCTAAGAATATATTTTGGCGATACTAATGCTTTACAAGTGTTACTAATTTCTTCTTTAAATTTCTTTTGCTTAATCTGTAGATTTATTGATTGATTCGTTTTCTACGGTTTATCAACCCTTTGCGGGTTATTTAAAGCCAGAAAATAATTTTACATTCTAAGAATATATTTTGGCGATACTAATGCTTTACAAGTCTTACTAATTTCTTCTTAATATTTCTTTTGCTTAATCAGTAATCTGGTAAATTTTCTTAAAAACCTATTGATGATAATATTTTTTTTCTTCCAAAATGTATTGCTGGTAATAGTTTTTCCAAAATGTATTGTTGGTAATTTTTTTCCAAAATATATTCCTGGTAATATTTTTTCCAAATTGTATTGCTAGTAATATTTTTTTCCAAAATGTATTGTTGGTAATGTTTTTTTCCAAAATGTATTGCTGTAATACTTTTTCCCAAAATGTATTGCTGGTAAAAAATTTTCAAAAATTTATTTCTTGTAATAATTTTTTCTTCACAAATTTATTCCTGATAATTTTTTTACAAAAATGTAATCATGGTATTAAAATATATTTTTACACTTTCATCGTGTTTTGATACCAGATTGGGAGTCAACTACTTTCCCATTGTTATGATCATAACAGGTGCTACCTCCCAACACCCGGATCATGGTGGACTTGGTAATCTCAGCAATTAAGAGGTCGTTCCACGCTCCTCAAAGTCTCCTGATCATAGTTCTTGCTGTCGGATGTATTTTATTATCTTACCCAGAACGCGGATGTTGATTAGTTTTTTACCCTGGACGCAGAGGTAGTTTATTGTCTTACCCAGGACGCGGATGTAGTTTATCGTCATATCCAGGACGCAGTTTTATTGCCTTTTTTTATTCTTTATATCATCTTATATTCTCGCATACTGACTCTTAATAACACCCGAATAAGATAAATTTGAAAAGTATTTTCAGTTACGTGAAACTCTGACTGGAATAGATTTATTGCGGAGAGGATAATTCGGATGAGACAAGAATGATATATATATATATCATGTGCCACGAGTAAAGAATTGATGAATTCTCATTAAGGTCTGCTGGACTTGTAATTTCGACACAGTTAAAAAACGAAAAACTGTTCAACATCAAGCACTGACGAGGACAGCAGGAGCTGCCAATTTTTTTTTTTTTTTGATTTATCAAAATTATTGATGAATGTATGTCAACGAAATATAAAAAAAATATGCATATCTTTGTTTGTCCTCACTTTAAAAAAATCAGGTAATCCCAAGCAATGCTTTCTGAGTGTTAAAAATATGCAAAAAATTCTCTCTCTCTCTCTCTCTCTCTCTGCGTGTATATTATTTACTGTCCGCCTACTTTTGGACCACCCTATATTTATATATATATATATATATATATATATATATCGAGTATGAATAGGAATCCGACAAAATCATAGGAACAAGTAGGAAACAGATCTTAATCTGACATGTTTCACTTTATTAAAGGTTCGTCAGAGATCAAGATAGAAATAAAATATGATAAAAAGCAAAGAGACGCAGATTAATTCTATGTTGTGTTAGGCTATTTCATTGCTTAGATACATGTTACATGTATTGAAGGAACAGATAATATTTAAATATGTCTGACAAACATTCTTGACGCTAAAGTGTGTAAAAGTTAGTAAGATGCAGTAGGATGTTTTGGTTGGATACATGTCACGTGCAAGGAAGTAACAGATAATATTCAAATAAGTGTAAGAAAAAGATTCTGGATGTTAAAGTGTGTAGAGGTTATTGAGACGCTGCAGGATATTTTGAATTTCATGTGATCTAAGACCCGCATCCACATCCAGGAACACAAAAGAGATTTGTGTTTAGATAAACATTCAAATTCTCTCGTATGACACTGCAACAACGTAGGAAATAACTTTAATTTCACCAATGCCAGCCTTGTCAAAAAAGAACGTAACTATTTCAAGAGAAAATATTGTGAAAATATATTTATAGCAATATTACCAATTATTAACAGGTTTAAAAAATACGCCACCATATTTCTACAGATCCATTATTCATGAATCTTATCTTTTCCGAATACATAAAAATCGATATCGATACAAAATACGCAAGAGATATACTCTAATGAAAAATTGCTGAAAATATCCCGCAGCGCCTCATTAACCTATATATATATATATATATATATATATGTCTGTGTGTGTGTGTGTGTGTGTGTGTGTGTTAAATGTAACAAACCTGTTGGCATATAAATCAAGTGTATCCGAGTAATATAAAATATTAAAACAGATCCACAAAAGGAGCTAAATGCATTTATTAATACAGAGCAATATAATGAATAAACAATAAAATCCAAAAACCATTTCATATGGAGAATAGCCAATTTCGGCAGATGAAACTATCGGTCTTTTATTGTCTTACCCAAGACGCGGATGTAGTTTATTGTCTAACCTAGGACGCGGATGTAGTTTATCGTCATACCCAGGGCGCAGTTTTATTGTCTCTTCCTCATTCTTTGTATGACCTTATATTCTCACATATTGTCTCTTAATAACACCGGAATAAGTGAAAATATTTTCAGCTACGTACAAACTCTGAATGGATTGGCTTTATTTCGGAGAAGATAATCGGGATGAGAATATCTATCTTGTATCACGAGCAAATAATTGGTGATTCTCGCACTTGTCTTATCAACCTCTTTTTGGAATGAATTCGTGTCAGAAATAGAAATTTAACTGTGAAAGTTAAAAAAAAAAACAGAAAAAAACTAATACAGAATTTATTCATTTCAGTGTTTCAGTCAGAGGAATGAATTTGTGTTAAAATGCCGACATAGAAACAAATTAAAATTTCCAATATATAGATTTAGCTAAAATAGCTACTATATTTCTATAATATTCACTCCCCTCTAACTCTTCAAATGTCGAAAGTATAACTAATTCTAATTTCTATATTCCTCACTCTATAACTTCTTTACACTATATAAATTATAATTTATAATTTTTCCTCTTTTCTTTAGATTTTAAAATTTCCACTCTTCTGTATTTATTTTATCTCCTTTCGGGGCCCAGAAAACACAGCGTGTATCTCCAGGGGTGGGGATAGCAATGTTGTGGGATTCCGGCAAGTACGAACAAAGATCAAGCATCGCTGAAGCTACCCAATCGGCAAATATCCAACCAAAGAAACAATCATCAAGTAGTGTATAAAAAGTCGAAGAGGCGCCAAGAGTGACCATAAAAGCACTGCTCAACTGAGTTTTAACTTGTTGAATGTTTCCATAGAATTTCCTTCCTAAAAATAAAGTTCATATTCAGTTATCCCAGAGTTCCATTAAATATACCATTATTTTTACGACCAATCTACGATGTGACAGAGGGTGAGGGATGCACCAGCTAAATTCACCCATTTTTCCACTTATTTTTTGTCGATACTCCATCAAGAAAAACAAACACACACTCACACAAAAGTTGGCAATTAGATTTACAATGCAGCAATTAACTCTTAGTGTTAGGTCGACTAGAAAGAGTTAACGGTTTCTGGTGATAATAAATCAGCCGTTTGTTTCAGGCAACTCGACATGGTGTAATGGTTAGCAAGCTTGGTTTGGTTTGGTTTGGTTTGTCTTACGGCATATTAACACCTCAATGGATTATTTAATGCCGACAAGATTTTTATTGCTGGTAATATTTTCGGCTTAGTTTGGTTTGTTTTGTTTTACGACATATCAACCTCAATAGGTTATTTAATGCCGACAAGATTTTTATTGCTCGTAATATTTTTTTTAAAAAGTATTTTTCGTAATATTCTTTCCCCAAACTATATTACTAGTAAATTTTTTTCCAAAAACAGTGTTGCTGGTAATAATATATTTCTGCTAATAATTTTTCTTCAAAAACTTATTGCTGGTAATAACTTACAAAAAAGTTTTGCTGGTATTAAAAACTATTTTTACATGCTTTGACCGCCTTTTGATGGTAATCTATTTACCAATAGTTGGGACTCTAACAGGTGCTACCACCACGGGCCTGGGTGGAGCTGGGAACCCCAGCAATTAAGAGGTGGTTCCACGCTCCTCAAGACCCTTTGAAGCCTTGCTGTCGGATGTATTTTATCGTCATACCCAGGACGGTAGCAAGCTTGTCTCACTAGATCAATTGTGACTGAATACTGAGTTCGATCCTCACTGTGTGCACCATATTTTCGGCCTTGTACCACATCTAAACTACGCTTAGAAAATCACCAACAAAAGTATATTCTTTGGGCGTCTCGAAACTGTCTAATGGTTAGTTTGTTTTCAAGCGATCTTGTCCCTTGCAATGTTTCTCCAGAACCAGAATTCTAATTATGAATCACCACAAACAAAATATTGATGTTTTTAACTGTATTCGATAAGTAAAAACTTTGTAAAAATTATAAAAGATTACAAAAATGGCTGCACAACTAATAAGATATGCCAGATCATTTGTTAGATCATTTATATCTATAATTGGCATTTTGTTAGTGTGTCTGTCTGTCTGTATGTTTGTCAACTTGTTACCTTATCCTGAGCAAACCTTTTGTTCGATTGGCATGGAAATTTACACACAGATTGAAAATTTACAGCATTCGTATTTGACGTCTTCAGATTTTTCGATTGTTCCTCCGATTTTGGAAAAAATTCATAAAACCGATAAGGGGTCGAATATTGATTCGAAAAAATTCATCAGTTTTTAGTGATAGTTTTCACAAATTACAAGTGATATCAACCAAACTCACTTTGAGCAATGTCCTAACTTATAGTTTTGAGGTTCTGTTCTTTGTTTTTAAAAATTGATATCAGATATCGGAAAAAATCGATAAAATCGATCACTTTGGGACATCCGATTCAAACCCAATGTAACTGATTTTTGGCTGTTTTTCGCAAACTGCAAGGAATTTTCACGAAAATCATGTTCAGCATTACTTTTATCAACAGTTATTAGTTGATGACCTTTTTTCTTCAATATCGGTATCAATTATCGGAAGAAATCGATAACGTCATACTACTTTTGACTTCCAATTCAAATCCAGTCAAGCTGATTTTTGGCTATATATTTCGCAAATGGCGAAGAATTTCCACCAAAATTACGTTGAGCATTGTTTTTATCAATAGTTATGAGGTGCTGACATTCATTTTCAATATCGATATCAATTACTGGAAAAAATTGATACAATCGATTACTTTGGGACATCCGATTCAAGTCAAGTCTAGCTGATATTTGGCTATATATTTCACAAATGGCTCAACTTTCAGCAAAATTCCCGTTGAGCATAGTATTTACCGACAGTATTGAGGTGCTGACTTTCATTTGAAATATCGCTTTCAATTATCGGATAAAAATCAATGAAATCATACCCATTTTGTGTTCCCATTCAAATCGAGTTTACCTGAATTTGGCGATGTTTTTTCGCAACTTGCTTGGGATTTTGACTAACTTTATCGACTTTAGTCGTGACAATTAAAAACTTTTGCCCTGTGAGCTCCTTTGTGACCAACTAATACCTGAGGCAAGTCGATAAAATCATGTCTTCATTGGAATTTTCGAATACATCAATCAAACGTATGTTCAACTGAGACGTCTACACTCTAGAATCTACAGCTGATTGTTATTTACATACGCGTGACCATGCTTCACATAGCGGTATCTCATTGGCTGAGTGCAGTAGGCGGTCGCTAATTGGTGTTCGAGACCCTAGGACACTTTCTGATTGGCACAACCGATTGGCCAGTGATACTTCGCATTTGAACCTGCCGTGCACAGCTGTGGGACAAAGGGCTCACTTCTGCTTCTGTTACGCCGCCATCCGGTTGATACGAAAGGCTCGTTTATCTGATCATTTCTCCTACCGTAATTGTTTCTTACGTTTTTTGTTTTCCGTTTGTCTATTTAACTACTTTTTTCCAACTAACATAAACAATTTATTCGTTTTTTTTTTAATTAAATACCTGCCTTCCCGATTCTGGCTCACGCTAAGTTAGACTTTGTACTCCTGCAATTGAGCCACTGCTAGCAGTACTTTTCCCCATGCCCCCAAAAAGAAGGGTACGTCTTAGCCTTCGGTCTGCAAGAGCGTCCGCTATGAGGGCAAGAAGGTCCCGTGAGTCCCAGGAGCAGACTACAATGTGACTGTCATTGGTTGCTCAATGCAGCGCCCTCTCGCAGGCCTCGCAGTCACAAGAGGAGCGTGCCACCTGCTTGGCTGGGGTATCTGCCTACAGGGATCAAGAACGCACGACGGTCGAGAATGAATGCACAGGCTGCAGAAACCGCCTCTGCATCTCGGGATTCTGAGACTCATCATCAAAGGCTTCTTCACAACGTAAGAAATGTTGCTGACACTGCGAAATCAAGGGCAATAGAGACACTTGACCGCAGACACGCCCGTCAATCCAGGGACGCTGCTGCAACAACGACCGCTAGGCCTGCTGAGACACCGCTTCGTATATCTGTTCGAAATGCTACGAATGCTACCACCACTGTCAGATCGAGGGTAGCTGAAACATTTGACCGCAGTCTTGCCCGTCAATTCCGGGATGCTGCTGCAACAGCAACTGCTAGGGCTGCTGAGACACTGCTCCGTAGGTCTGTTCGAAATGCTAGAAATACTGCCACCACTGCCAGGTCGAGGGCAGCTGAAACATTTGACCGCAGGCTGGCCAGTCGATACAGGGACGCTGCTGCAACAGCTAGATCGAGGGAGTCCGTGACAGAGCTGCAGCGGGCAAACGGCAATGCTCGCAACGCTGCAGCGACTTCTGCTGCCAGAAACTCCTAGGACCTACAGACAAGGTCGAACAGAGTTTCAAGGGCTGCTACAAACATGGCCGCTGTGTTCTTATCTCAAACTTCCCAAGCTCGCCGCATACGACTTGACGGCGACATTAAGCGCCTTGCAACCGCTCGTGGTGTTACCTGTGCCAGTAGATCTTTTTAGTCTTTCTTGGCTTTCAATTACGACCCCGGCATTAACTTAACCACGCGTGATGACCTCAATGTTGGGTCCATGACCTGCGTTTGCCAATTCTGCAATGCCCGCAAATGGGCCGGGGATCCTACCGATGTGTGCTGCTCCTCCGGCCATGTTCGATTGCCACCTCTGCATGAATCACCTAACCCGCTGAGGGGATTAATAGCCGGCTCCCATGCCGAATCCAACCACTTCCTTTAAACAATTAGGCAATACAGCAACCCATTTCAAATGACCTCATTTGGGGCTCAGGTGGTTCGAGAAGAAGGTTGGATGCCCTCTTTCCAAGTGCAGAGGCCGGTATGCCACCGCATTGGATCTCTGCTGAGGAGTCCTCTACGCCTAAATTCCTTCAACTGTACTAGGATTGGTATTTTGCCTCTGTCGGGAAGAGTTCCTCGCAGGGACGTCATACTACTATTTCAGGCAATGCTTCACGAAGTTAAGAGCTACATTCGCAGTTTCAAATATGCTTTGGAAAATGCTCCCTTTCCTTCCTTCAGCATTGTAATTGACGCCGACAAATGGCCTCATGATGAACACGAACGCCGCTACAATGCTCCTGCGTGCAACAAAGTGGCTGCTACTATACATCGGGAGCAAGACCGCACTCGCAATATTGTCCTCAAATCAAGAGGTGGCGCACTTCGCTGGATTTCAGAGACCCATCGATCATATGACGCATTACAGTACCCTTTACTTTTCCCTTATGGTGACGATGGCTACCACTTCGGCATTCCACTTCATACTCCGGGTGGTCAACCTAAAACGTCTTCCAAAGCCTTATTGTGTAGGGCCTTCTACTCATAACGGTTTATGGTTAAGGATGGATACTTCAACCTGCTTCATAGATGCAGGGAGCTTTTCCACCAGTTTGCGGTTGACATGGCCGCTAAGATCGAATCGGAGAGGCTTTGTTTTATACGGAATCATCAGAAACAGCTGCGCTCAGAATCCTACGTACACTTATGCGACAGCCTTCAAAATGAATCAATCCCCCCGACCTAGGGAAGCTGTGCATTCTGCTCTCTACCTAAACTGGGTTGGGGGCGTTACAAGCATGAACGCAGACAGGACGCTATGTCACACGTTAGGCCATATGGGCGGCCAGACTTATTTATAACGTTTACCTGTAACCCCAAATGGGTTGAGATAACGCGTGAACTCCTACCCAAAGAGGATTACATTCACAGACATGACATTACCGCTCGCGTATTTCGCTTAAAACTGGGAAAACTTATGGACAATAGTGAAGGGGTGAGTCCTACAGTGAAAACGAAACCACTATTTTATATTGCCAGAATTAAAACTCTTGACCGATTATGAACGGGTGGTAGTCTTTGAGTAAGCACGGAGAAGCAACACAACAGCCACCTATTGCAACCGGTTACCCTTGATCTCATTGATTTTGCTACCAGTGAGATTTCCGGCCTATCAGTGACCTCAACAACTGCGGATACGTGCGTAAGTTCAATAATTCAAACCCTAAAGCAATTTAACTACATAAAACCCCGAGAAACACCGGACTTTACTGCTAGTAATCAATAAAAATAAAAAAAATAGATAAAAGTGTATATAACACCATAATACTACTGGGTACAAATTATAAGACAAAATGTTTTAAATTTGTATTGTTTATTGAACATCACACTAAAACTATAACACTTTATAACATGTTACATCGTCAATTATTCAGTATAATTTCCCCTTAAAGTGAATGACTGTTTTATTTGATGGCACAATGATTTATTAATAGTGTGCTTATGCCTTGTATCTTATTCATATACAATTTGTAAAGCTTCAGTAAATTATAAATTTTAATAGCCTTTGTTATATGGCTTTAGCTAATCACCAGCATGAAATACGATTTTTAGCCTAAACTTGAAATTATTTCCTCAAAAAAAAAAAAAAAAAAAACGGTAACGATTTGGGGAAAATATATTTTGTGTTTTATTTGTTATGTTAAAGCACAACATTTAAATTGAGTGCAATAGCACGGTTTCAGAATGAACCAGCTCTATTCCACGTTGTGTGAATAGATCATAAAAAAATGAATGTATTTTATAGATTTGCCAAGAATGATGAAATCTTGTAAAATTTAGGACACAAATTTGCCGTGGATAATCTAGCAATCAATGCACTTTCTATAGACTCTTACATTAGTAAATTGCCTTTTTGATTTATTCAAAGTAGCATTTTTAAATTGAAATTCTTTTGTCTAACAGCATGCATCCTTTTTTTCTCGCGAGGTAACGCCCTGTTTGCTCAAAATGCAGTCCATTTGGAAAAAAATATTTTGTGCCAATATTTTTATGTTAAAATCACAACTTTCAAATTGAATGTTATATCACGGCTCCAAAATCGACCCACCCTGCTGTTAAGTATATTTTGCCTTCAATGGGCTTTTTTTATAGTCTCATGTTACTTTGTTGATTTTTTAAAGGATTTCTGGCTGTAATGTTTTTAGGTATTAACCAGCGTGATCCTGCTAGCAAAATACTATTTTCTAATGAGATGTCATCTCTGATTGACTGGTAATGTCGTATAGCAGGTTGCATCTGGTGTCGGTTTAATGCTTTGGTCGCTAGTCTGTATGTTGCATACTGAAAAGGTTGTGTATTTCCATACCCACGTCTTTCATTTTCGACAAGGGCAAGAAGGCATTAGCTACCGTCTTATCTCTTCCTGGTTTGTATTTCAGAGAGAAGTCATACTCTTGTATACGGAGGAGTATACATTGGATTGGTGCTTTGTGCAGAAACTTTAAAAAGATTTCTTTTAATCGTTGGTGGTCACTTTCTACTCAAAATTGTTTGCCATATTGGTATTTGCGGAACGTTCTAAGAAAGGTGAAATTTTGTAAGAAGTAGGACAGAACTTTGCCGTGGATATTCTAGCAATCAATGCACTTTCTATAGACATTTACATTAGCAAATTGCCTTTTTGATTAAAGTAAAGCAGCATTTTTAAATCGAAATTCTTTTGTCTAACAGCAGGCATCCTTTTATCTCGCGAGGTAGCGTCCTGTTTGTTCAATATGCAGTTCACTGAAATAACCAGGCAGGCGATGGTGTATGGAGGCCGTACGCTGCCCAGGATACATGCAACCCACCTTCTGCTGTACTGACAAGATCTAAAGTAATACAGAGCATTACATTTAGAGAGGGCTTGACTGTACGGGTTGGCATAAATTTGTCAGTGCTGACACCGAACCGCTTTCGGGTCTCCACTTCGGGTTTTCTGTCTGTCTAGAAAGCATATGTAAATTATATATATATATATATATATATATATATATATATATATATATATATGTAATGAAAAACAAATCACTTTAATGTACCATTACGATAATTTATATCACCTAAATCCTTTTTTAAGGATTCAGGATCATCAGGTAAATCTTCCAACAACGAAATGAGAAAAAAAATGGCCAACCAAGTTCCTTATAACTTAAATATATATATATATATATATATATATATATATATATATATATATATATATTTATATATATAATTTATATATATATATATATATATATATATATATATATATATATATAATTTATATGTATATATATATATATATATATATATATATATATATATAATTTATATGCGCTATATATATATAGAGAGAGAGAGAGAGAATGGCCATACAAATCTTCATTAACTGACAGTTTTGCCCCTTACACAGTCTTCATACGATGTCTTTATATCTACATATGCTCACTCTATGGGCATGTAGATAAAGTGATTTTCCAAGCGTAGCTTAGATGTGGCACAAGGCCGAAAGTATGGGTCACCTAGTGAGAATTGAACTCACTATTCAGTCGTAACTGTTCTAGCGAGACTAGCTTGGTAAACTCTACACCGCCTCGAGGTGCCCAAACGCATGTAGATATATGAATCATTCATTCATTTATGCAGCGCATTTTGCGCCGCTATGGACAGCCCTTCCATTTCATCTCACAATTCTGATTCATGGTGACATTTAAGGTAAATTCAAAGTAAAGGCCTGACGGTTCCGCAACGGAGATGTTGAGGCTACCCTGTTCCTCCTCTCAGAAGTTAAAGAAGCAAGACCTACAAGTCAGCAGATAGTTTGAATTGAAAGATAATACATGGACTCCGTACGCTGCCCAGCCTATATGGCTATCATCTTGTCCATACTGAGAAGGTCTAAAGGAATACAGGGCATTACATTTGGGGTCGGCTTGACTGAAGAACACAATCGCCTTCAGAGCTTCACTTCGGTTTTCTGTCTGGATTTATTTCCATAGCCTTTTGCCTGTTTTGAGATGACTATAAGACAGCCGAGGTCCAAAATCAGGGTTATCCTTCCCATAGATGGATTTCCTTACTGGGTTGTCGAGCACCATCTTCTCGAAGCAATTGGTAATGAGGTGTTACTTCTTTGGATCCACCCATTCCTCGGCTTGCAGCTAGACTTAGTTGTCACAGAAGAAGAAGAAGAAGAAGAAGACGGAAGAGGATGAGGAGGAGGGGAGGGGGAGAAAAAGAACTAGAAAAGGAAGAGAAAGAGGAGAATAAAAAAGAAGAAGAAGGAGGAGGAGATGTAGAAAAGTGATTGGAATTTCGAGACGAACCTTTTATTTCATCCACCGGGGTAGATTGTTCTAGTTCCACGTACCATAGTATGGAACTCACAAGTCTTTGAATTTAATCATTAGATCTAACCAACGTCTTTATTCACTGGGCCATGTCTCTTTGAAGCCACAGCAGCGGTGAACAAAACCTGGACATTTGAGTTTAAGTGAAGTAACTGAGACATCTGGAAGAGGCATGGCACGTAGAACTAGAAAAATCTGGTTCGGTTCGAAATTCCAGCGGCCGAAATGTCGTGAATATGGCAATGTAGATGAGGACAGCAGTCCGAATAATGTAAGTAATGCAAAAAAACATCCCTCATCTCAGAGATATAGAGGCCGGGATATTGTGAATATGGCAATGAAGATGATGATAAAAGTCCGAATAATGTAAATAATAGAAGTAATCATAATACCTCATCTCAGATATATAGACGGAAAGAGAGAGAGAGAGAGAGCTGTATTTTAAAGAAGAAGAAGAAGAAGAATTGTTTAAAAGAGGACCCATTCATTCACGGGTAAAGGAGGCATGAACATAATTTGTTAGTTAGGGAAGCGTATTTTATATTTCTGGTTTTTGGTGGTAGCGAATAGAACAGAAACATTTATAAGTTTGAATCTTTTGGTGAGGCCACATTTTCACAGGAAAGTTGATTGTGAAAATATCTGTCGTTCAAAGGACTGCAAATTTTGACAGGTGAAAACATTTGTTTTGTCTATGTTCGCCTAAAGGCTTATCAGACGAATATGTAACGTTATTATTTTGAAGGCAATTGTCTTGAAGTTTGGCGATGTTTAAAGTCTGGATAAGTTAAAACAAACAAGGGGAAATGACTCTTCTTGAGATAAAGAAGGGTGAGAAAACGCATGCGTAGGTGCATCCTATATATATATATATATATATATATATATATATATATATATATATATATATATATACAGCATTTTGGCGAACAACAGCCGGGGACATAGCCAGGAGAGATACATCGAAAATTGGCTGATCAACTCACACTCAACACAATGTTCGATTCTCGGTTAAAAGTTTGGTGATACGCAATTTGGTTCCAAGTAGCTACCCCATCCGAAGGTGTTAGGCTATATGAAGCTTTTGTAAATATTCTATCTTTATTTACTATTATTAAAACTATCATTTCCAACCAAAATGAGACCTTCTGCTTCTTCCGACAAGAGCATGACTTTCTTTTCTTCAGCCCAGTCGTTAGGGAAAATACCAAAGCTTACTGAATTAAAGGCAAGGACAATCTACATTTACTTGTCAATAAGAAACACAACAGTTACGGCTAATTCTAGACGATCGACGACCTAACTGGCACCAACTATTTGGCCACTTTAAAGCTGTATATAACTAACCTGACCACACAGCCATCCTAAGCTGAAGATATCTACGAGAGATAGGGTGCCATTTGTATGGCAGCACGTTCTTGGGGAATAGAATAGATAGGGGTATTATATATATATATATATATATATATATATATATATATATATATATATATATATATATATTCGAAATATGAGGTACCGACCACGAACTAATTATCTACATGCCTATGACGAGAATGACTTTTGAGACCGGCTCGAGAATTGCACAAAAGATCACAAACAGTACAGGAGAATGTATTGTATCCAAGTGCAGCAGGCACAATGTTAAATGTCTTATTTTGCTTTCGTGTTTCATGTAGTCAACTGATGCTTACTTCTCAGTGCAGCTATATCAATGTTGTACTCCTTTAGCTCAAAATTGACCAGAGCTGTTTTTCTTTCTGGTGCTGAGTTGCTGTCCTGAAGAGTTCGTATATTCCAAGTGCCAAGATGAAGTTGATGTTGTTTCGAAGAGTTTTTCGCAGTAGCCGGATATGTGGGGAACTAATTAGATTTGGGTGTCAGAAAACCAACACAATGATTTCTTTCAAGTGGAGAAGGCTTGTGCCGGACCATCCACACTTTTTGGTTCTGTCCATAAAAATGTAACGGTGCAAAAGACTTGCCACGGAAACTCCGAACGACAGTCTTCATGTGTTATTGTCGCGGAGTTTAACCTCTCCTGATCCCAGTCAATATCAGCCAGTACACGCCTCTCGACAGACACATGCGATATAATGGGCTAACCTGTCATGAGTTTTCTTTCCCATCTAAAGTATTTTTATGGTGAAACCAACACTAAAAGGATTGCTAACCAAAGCTAAGAGAGACACCTTTCACCCTCATCAAGGGCAGCTAGCCCGCGCCAGTTCTCACCGTCGTACTTGACACACACACACACACACACACACACACACAAATAATATATATATATATATATATATATATATATATATATAGGTATGTATGTGTGTGTGTAATTATACATATGCAATTATATATATATATATATATATATATATATATTATCCTGATAAGCCGAAAAGTGTCTTTGTGAAACTTCTAATGCGCGCAATTAATTAAACTTATTTTATCCTGTTGAGTCGAAAGGTGTCTCTGTGAAACTTCTACTCATAAGATGAGTGATTTGAACTGTGTTACTTATTGTTGAAATATTTGTTAATATTTAAAATTTTATTTACAATGGTGGCTTCGAATAACTCCCAAAGAGTTGATAGGCCTTAAACAATAACTCAATCAATCACCGTCAGTTAATGCTGCGGGTGGTAAATCGGTAATCAATTTCCGAGTAGTGGGTGGCGAACACAAAAGACTTATGCCAATCTTCTGAATGTTTACTCGTTTTCATTAATCCAGAAGAATGGCGCGCTCCATCAACACCAAATCCACTGAAATACATATATTCTGTGACTTTAACCTGCTGAATATTCCGTCAGAGAATTCCCAGTGCGTTGTTTCTTATGCAACTTGTCCTCAAGCTTTGAAAACGAAGTACATTTGCTGAGTTAATTTTATAACTTATCAGCCATTGGTTGGTTCTTTGATGTTGAATAAAAGTCTGTGAGCATGCTATTCGCAATGATTTATTAGATAGCTATCAGTCCAATTTATAGGTGAGTTAAAAAGGACACAGAGGTTGGATTTATACTAGATTAAAAAAGGTAGATATAGAAGGAGACAATTTTATTGTTTACTCGCAAACCGAAAATCTAGACCTCGGTCCAATTTACACTAGAGTCAAAAAGTTAGACATTGGTCTGATATAGACTCAAGTGAAACAAGGAGACAATGGTATTGATTACTCTTGGACCAAAGGTTTAGATATTGGTCCGATTTACACTAGTGTCAAAAAGGCAGACATTGATCTAATATAAGCTCAAGTGAAATAAATAGAATGGTATTGTTTACTCTCAACCCGAAAATCTAGACCTAGCTCCAGTTTAAACTAGTGTTGAAAAGGTAGACATGGGTCTGATATAGACTCTGTCCGAAGAAAAAGAATGCATTTGTTTACTCTCGGATCAAAAGGACAAACATTAGTCCAATTTACAGGTGTTTCAAAAAAGGTAGGCATTGGTCTGATATAGATTCTAGTCAAAGAAGGAAACAATTGTATTGTTCACCCTCAAGCCGAAAAAATAAACGTAGATCCAATTTACTCTAATGTCAAAAATGGTAAATATTGGTCTGACATACAAATGGGTGTGTTTACTCCGAAGCCGAAAGATTAGGCCTGTGTACAGTTTACACTAGTTTAAAAATGGTAGACATTAGCCTGATTTAGACTGCAATAGAACATGATCAAAGTGATATTGTTCACTCTCAAGCCGTGAATAGGCATTGATTTGATAGAGAGTAAATGGGAAAATGAAGATAATTTTCTTGTTTATATTCTAGCCAAAAATCAAAAACTAGCCCCAATTCACACCAATATCAAAATTGGTAGACAATGGTCTAGTGTACACTCACGTCGAAAGAGGAGACAATGGTATTTTTACACCCAAGTCGAAATCTAGGTCCAATTTACATTAGTTTAAAAAGAAGATAGACATTGATCTGATATAGACTAGAGTGGAAAAATGAGACAATGGTATTGTTTACATTGGGATCAACAATGTAGATATAGGTCTAATTTACACTAGTGTCAAAAAAGGTATTTACTGCTCAGATATAGACTTGAGTTGAACATGGAGACAATGTTATTGTTTACTCTCAAACCGAATATCTAGACCTAGGTCCAATTTACACTAGTGTCAAAAAGTAGACACTGGTCTGATATAGACTTGAGTAGAATAAGGAGACATCTGTAATTTTTACACTCGATGCAAAAGTTAGACCTACGGGCAACTTACATTAATGTCAAAAAGACTTGTGTTGATGATGGAGACAATGACATTGTTTACTCTCGGTCAAACTTGTAGGCTATGACTAATTTACACTAGGGTCAAAAAAGTTAGACATAGGTCTGGTATTCAATCAAGTCGAAAGAGGGGACACTGGTATTGTTTAATAGGAAGCCGAAACCTCGGTCAAGTTAACACTAGTGTCAAAAATGTAGACATTGCTCTGACATACAGACGAGTGGAAGAAAACGACAATGATGTTTTTTAGCTTCAAAACTAAAATTTAACCAAGTTCCAATTTATGATAGTGTAAAAATGCAGCTATTTTTCTGATATATACTCGTGTGAAAGGAGAAAATGTAGACCTAGGTCTAATGTACACTCGTGTCAAACAAGGTAGACATTTTCTGATATAGACGTGCCTCAAAGAAGGTTTCAATTGTTTACTCTTAAGCCGAACATCTAGGCCTAATTCCTTTTTTACTATTAGGTTTGTGCAAAAATAATGTCGTTTTCTCACATAAAGTTGAACGTCAAAAAACGACATTATTTTTGCACAAACCTAATAGTTTCAAAAACTGAAGATGGAAAACAATAGTATTGTTTATTCTCAAACTGAAAATCTAGATCTAGATCCAATTTATAGTGGTGTCAAAAAAGGGAGAATTGTTCTTATACACACTCGAATGAAAGGAGACAAATGTATTGTTTACTCACGAGTAAAAAGTGTTGACATGTTCAATTTTCACTAGTTTCAAAAAAGGTTAAACATTGGTCAGATATAGAATTCAGTTGAAAAAAGGGACAATTTATTGTTTGCTCTTGTGTCAATAAGTTAGACAGAGGCTCAATTAAAAATAGTATAAAATGTATATATATAATTGGCCAGATATTGAATCGAGTCGAAAGAGGGGACAATTTATTGTTTACTCTTGTGTCGAAAATTCTGAGGTACAATTTTAAGGCAGTATAAAAATTGGAGACTTTTGTTTGCTATTCACTCCAGTCGAAAAAGGAGACACTCTGCTCTCCTTCACTCATATAATATTGAGGTAAATCCAGTGTACTCTAACGTTAAAATGCCAGATATATCTCCAGTTCATACTAGGGTCAAAATTTGTCTCTTTTAACGCTAGTGCCAAAATGGAAGGCACAAAAATGTTTTCTGCTATAGCCGAAATGTAAGATAAAGGTACAATTTCTAGGAGTCAAAAAAGGTAGACATAGGTCCAAATTTCAATCATGTAGACTCGCATTTTCTTAACACGTGATATTGAAAAGTTACAATTTATTTCATAGTTGAGATTACAAGTATTCAACCAATCAGTCTCCCTCTTTTGATGAGGATGATACCTCGGTAACAGGATTGTCTTGATATTGGCGTATTCAACTAGAGTACAATAGTAATGGTTTGAGAGGTCAGCACGTTTACCTTTGCTATACAATAGCACACGTTATGTTAGTTTTATTTGACCGAAAGCAACAGATTCTCGGATATCGAATTAAGGTAACTTAGTCGCTGATTAATTTATTTTGTCTTTGATCGATAAAAGTTTGGTTTGGTTTATTTTGTTTTACGGTTTGTCAATCTCAATGCATTATTTAATGCCGACCAAATTTTTATTGCTGGTAATATGTTTTTCTTCAAAAATCTATTTCTAGGAATATTTTTCCTTGAAGAAATCTATAGCTGGTCATATTTTCTTTCAAAGAATTTATAACTCTTTGTATTGCTGTTTTATTGTTTGTTTGTTTTTTTAAAGTATTGCATATAATAATGTTTCCTTCAAAAATTATTGGCGGCAATAATTTTTTTATTACAAAGTATTTCTGGTATTAAAACCTATTTTTACACAAGTTTGGGTGTTAACTATTTGCCCATAGTTGGGACCATAACAAGTGCTACCACCCCGGGTAAGGGTAGGCCTGGGAACACCAGCAATTAAGAGGTGGTTCACCGTTCCTCAAAACCTCCTGAGCAGAGGCCTTGCTGTTGGACGTGGTTAATCGTCATACCCAGGATGAGATCGATAAAAATGTTTTAAACATTTAGTCTAAGTAACTGGACTTATGTAACTACTGATTTTTAAAAAAAATTATTTTCGAAATTACTTGGAAATAAATAAACGCAATATACATAATAACAACACAGAACGAAGCAAAATACAAAGCAGAGGGAAATCTTATGAAATATTTTCCAAGAACTTAGGAATAAAACAATAGAATTTTGACCGTGGAAAAGGCAGGCCTTTTGATCACCGAGAAGCTTGAACGTCTACATTTCAGAAACAAGAAAAGTACTATTGACATGATCGGCTGTAGAGGAGCTTTTTGCTTTAGTGTTGATGACGCTGAGCATTAAGCGAAGAAAAAGGGGAGACAATGTTCATTTATGAAAATATTTTTTACCGCGATACTGTTGCAAATGTCCTGAATATCTTGTTAGTGCTACTTAGCGTCTTGTCTATAGAAAACAATGTCATTGGCTAGTGTTGAGTTAATAGATACCAAACCTGTTAATATAAATGACATATCAAACAATACTGTATGTCGTATCCTGTCAACACTTCGTTATTATTTTTTAAAAAAAAGAAAACATTCGGGAGAAAAAGAAACAAAAAAGAAACAAAAAAAAAACGATTGTTGCAAAAAAAGTGATTAAGGATATAAAATGTCTTCAAAGTTCATTCCGCGGCCCAGATGACTAGGATGAATGTGTATTTATCTGTCAAAGCAGCCGACAACTGGTCCGCGAATCCAGCCATCAGCAGCAGATGCAGCCATCCAGCTAACATCATCTGCAGCCCTCACTCGCCATAGACCCCCGCGAAAGCCATTTAATGATCCACACATACTCACCAGCAGTAACGATATGCAATAAAATGTCCTTTTCAGAACAATGCTTTTCAGCTACTCCAAAACTGCCCTTTTCAAGAGAACGTTCTTCAGCATCTACAAAAATGCTCTTTTCAGGACAAAGATCTTCGGCAACTCTCAGAGATGTCTTTTTCAGGACAATGGTTTTCAACAACTAAAAATCTGCCCTTTTCAGGAGAAAGATCTTCAGCAACTCCAGATCTGTCCTTTTCAGGACAACTCTTTTCAGCAACTACAAAATTGCGCTATGCCGGACAACGCTCTTCAGTGACTACAAAACTGCCCTTTTCAGGAAATGATCTTCAGCTACTGCAAAACTGTCCTGAAAAAAAAATGGTCTTCAGCCGCTACAAAACTGTCCTTTTCAGGATAACTTTCTTCAGCAACTCCAAAACGATCTTTTGCAGATCATCGATCTTCAGCGACTACCAAACTATCCTTTTCACGAAAACCCTCTTCAGGTATCCCAATATTGTCCTTTTCAGAACAATGGTATTCACTGACCACAAATCTTTCCTTTTCAGGACAACGCTCTTCAGCGACTACAAAACTGTCCCTTTCAAGACAACGGTCTTTAGCGACTAAAAAACTGTCCTTTTCTGGACAACGCTCTTCAACAACTTCAAAACTGTCCTTTAGGACAACTCTCTTCCGTGACTACAAAACAGTTCTTCTCTCTAAATGATCTATCGCAACTGTAAAACTGTCCCGAAAAAGACAATGCTCTTCAGCGTCTACGAAAATGTCTTTTCAGGATAACGCCCTTTAGCGAGTAGAAAACTGTCCTTCTCAGGACAACGCTTTTCTCACCCTCTATATGAAACTGCAGAGATATCTTTTGCCTTTGACCTTATTTTTGTTGATGTATTTTCTTGAACGAAAATAAACTTCGCAATATATTTTCTTTATTCAAGACTTAATTTTGTCTTTCAGTCCAGTATGCCACCAGCAACAAGGTCACTGTTCTACATCACAATGTATCACCTTTTAATAAATATTTTTAAAATGATTCTTTTGTTCAATTAGCATTCCGTAGAGTATTTTTTTCTTCGATTATAACATTTCGACCAGTAGACTTCTAACAAGTGATGCATTCGGTAAGATTTAACGATGTATTTTTTACTTAATCCATAAAATTAAAAATTATGGAAAAAAGGCGTCATACAACTAAAGAAGGCCTGAAACATTATCGGCTTATATATAAAGATTAAAAGAAAATGACCGAGGATAAATATCTGAATGTTATAGAAAAGTACGTTGTAGATTCTACGTGAGGGAACTGAATTTATTTCTATGGATATAGCATGGAATTCGTCATGTTAAAAAAGAAAATGCCTAGAGTTTGAGACCGAGTGCAAAGGGCAGATAACTCCGACTTGTTTACCTCTTTAAAAGATTGGAGAGACTAAAATTAATGCGCTTAAAATAGCGGAAGAAATCGCTGCGATGTCGGCGGTGACATATTTACGGAGGCGAGAGTGTGATGTCCGCTGTATAGGATAATAGACACGAGAATGTGTCCGCCATAACTGTTGATGCCAAATACATTGATGTCAGTAACAGTGAGTTGAAGAAGAAGAAGAAGAAGAAGAAGAGGTAGAAAGGGAGAAGGAATAACAAAAAGCGAAGGGCAGGAGAAGAAATAGGGGGATGGAAAAGGAGAAATGAAAAAGAAGTAGAAGGATGGAAAGAAAATCTACAAAAAAAGAAGGAGGAGAAGAGGAAGGAGAGATAGAACAGAGAAAAAAAGGAGGGAAGAAGATAAAGAGGTTTACAGAGTTGAAGGTAAAAGAAGAAGAAGAGGAAGAAGACGAAGGAGTCGGAGGAGGACGAGTAGGAGGAAGAAAAATGAAAACGGAGACGGAAGAAAAAGATAAAGAAGTGGGATGAGAAAAGAAAAATAAAGTAGAAGAGGAAAAGGAATTAGAAAAGAAGGAACATTTTAAAAGGAAGAAGTGGAGATGCAAAATTTAAAAGAGAAGACGAAGAAGAAACTGATATGAGAAGTAAAATTAAAAAGTAAAGGAAGAAGAAGAAAGAAAGAAAGAAAGAAAGAAAGAAAGAAAGAAAGAAAAATAAGAGGGGAGAAGGAAAAAAGAAAAAAAGAAAAGAAAAATAAGAGAGAAAGAGGAAAAACGAAAAAGGAGAAAGAAAATTAAAACAGGAGCAAGAAAAATGAAAAACGATAAAGAAAATTAACAGTGGAGAAAGAAAAAAGAAAAAAAGAAAAATGGAGAAAGAACATTAAAAGAGGAGAAGCTAAAATAAAAAAATGAAAAAAAGGGGAAAGAAAATTAGCAGAGAAGAAGGAAAAAAGAAAAAAATGAAAAAGGAGAAAGAAAATTAAGAGAGGGGAAAGAAAAAAAGAAAAAAGAAAAAAGGTGAGGGAAAACGAAAGATATACAAATATAAATGACCGATAAAGAAAGAAAAAAACAATGAAAAGAAACATTAAAAAACAGGTTAAGAATTGTTAAAAAATATGATAAAGGAGGGGAATTAACTAAAATGAAAGAAGAGTAACGAAGAAAAAGTCGTGATAGAGTCACGAGATTTAGAAAATGACGAGAAAAGAAAAGCGAGAAGACATTTTGAAATTTACACGAGACTTTCATGTAAAGGAAGACAGAATACACAATAGATGCTCGTTGAAGAATTACAGATCGATAGCAGTCAATCAACGCTATCATGTGATCGAAAAGATGGACACGGACTCAGCTCATTCGGGAGACAAACGTAGGAGTCAGTAGGGGGAGGGAAAATCACCTTCAGTGACACGAGAGCTTTCTAGATCGGTGGTGGTGAGAGGGGAGTGATACTTCATTGCCATGCAACGAAACAAATAAAGAAAATACCAATGACGACTGAAGCTGTCATCGACGCCTACACTTGTCGGCTAAAGTTCTTAACAAAAGATGATGGCTTTGCAGACGTTCATATTTTCAGAATCCGGATCGAGAATTTTTCTCCTCTTTACATATTTATTTTGTCTTGACTGATATAGCTTGAAATTAATTTATGCCATTATTAGCTTTTAAGTTTTTTACAAGCGTAAAGGACATATCTGTTGTTTGGCTTGGTTTGTTTTACGGCATATCAACCTCAATGGATTATTTAATGCCAACTAGATTTTTTTTGCTGGTAATTTTTCTTTTCCAAAAATATATTGCTGCTAATAATTTTATTTCTAGCAACAAGCTTTTATAAAAAATATATTGCTGGTATTAACACCTATTTTTACACTTTCATGGCGTTTTGACCCCAGTTTGGGGGTTACTTATTTGACTATAGCTGGGAGCCTAACAGGTGCTACCGGCCCTGTTTATAGTGAACCTGGGAACACCAGAAATTACGAGAAAGTCCCACGCTCCTCAAAACCTCCCGATCAGCAGTCTTGCTGTTGTATGTTGTTTATCGTCTTACCAAGACGCATATCTCTTGCTTTATTTTCTTGTTTCTTTTTCTTCTTTCTCTTAAATTTAGGATTTTCTAGTAAACCTTTTAAGAACAAAACAGATTCGATAAGATTAAGTTGGCACCTGAATGCACAAACGATTTAAAATCTGCAGTTAACCGGAGCAAGAAATGGTTTGTTAATTTTAACACCTCCAAAGAGAAACTGCTATATTTTAATCATCTTAAACAACCTTTTTCACCTTTCATCAGTATAGCTGATACTAGCTTCCAGGGTCGAGACTCATTTCAACGGAGTGGTAGCACCTGTTAGGAACTAATCGATGAGCAAATAGTTAAAACCCAACCTGAGATCAAATTGTGTAAAAATGGATTTTATTAACAGCAATAGATTTTTGTAAAAATTATTAAAAGCAATGAATTTTTGAACAAAAAATTATTATCAGAAGTACATTATTACCAGCAATACTTTTCTGGAAAAAAATATTACCAGCAATACTTTCCTGGAAAAAATATTCCAGCAATAATATTTTTTTTTTTTTTTTTTGGTGGGAGGAAATATTACCAGCAATACGTTTATGGAAAAATATTACTAGCAATAAAGATCTTGTCGGCATTAAATAACTCATTGGGTAAAACAAACCAACCCAAACGAAAATCAAGTCTTTCTTGCGTGGTGTACAGCTACCTTTGTTTATTTACCGATCTCCATGCTTTAATTAAGTATTTAGATATGTCGTAGCCGTTTTTGTCGTCGTCATAATTGTCGTTCTTTTGCTAATATTTTTTCTTTCCATTTCAAATCACTTATATTTGATACACACTATTAAACACATACAATTAAACACATACAATTTTTAACTTGAAAAAGATATTGAGCAAAAAACAATTTAATTAATGTAAAGAGCAAACTGTATAAAAATATAAATATAGCTTCTATCATGGGAACCTCTTAAAGACTGATGGAAAGTATAATAAAACGATGATAAATACTTTGGTTAAAAGATATTCTACAATGATGATTCTATTAATGTTAAACTATCTAAAATCTGAAGGCATGACACCAAAAAACATACGGATATAATAGGGAACCGGTGCCATCGAAATTTATAGCTGTTATAGTCTGGGATTAAACCTCTATTCTAATGTATTCATATATGAAAGAATAGGCCTTATAAGGCTGATGTCATATCTTACGTCATATATGATATACAACAGATATTAAAAGGGTTATAATATATTTGGTTCAATATATCGTACAGAAGGAATAGTAAAGACAGTGTCATTGCTACGCTGTTTTATTTCCTTTCATTTAAAAGAAATATCGTATTACACTATTGAAGGAATTATAAACATTATCAAATTCTCTATTCTAATTACATAGAACGTGACACGAAACATATAAATAAATACACAACGATAATTATTATATAGTGTTCATTAATTTCGTTTTATCTAATTACATAGAGCGTGACAGGAATATATAAATAAAGAAATAAGTTCACAACGGTAATTATTATTAGGTTGGTGCAACAATAATGGCGTAATAATGTCGTTTTTTGACGTTAAAAATACGTCTAAAAACGACATTATTACGTCATTATTTTTGCACCAACCTAATACATAGTGTTGATAGGTACATAGATATATTAATCATTTCACCCCAAGAAAAGCGATAATGCCAATAAGACGCAATAGGTTACTGGGAGTGAAATAGAATGAGGAAACTTTAGTGAGAATAAAAGACAATAAAGGAACAGGGTTCGGGATAACAGAACATGGTGACTGACGTTGTATTTACATTTTCGAACTTTGTATGTGGCAAGGAAGCAAAAGATTTTCACAGGCGAGAAGGGTGAGAAAAGAAAATATTAGAACAGGTCTTACGGTTACGTCTAGCTATTTCAGAAGGAGAACGATGAGACCTAACTGACAAACTAGTAGAATGTTCATGCGGTCAAAGTATCAAGGAAGAACTATTGTCATTGTCATTTATTTTTCAGATAATAATGTTTTAGATATACAAGTCTTAATAATTAACCCATACCTGGAGGGAAAAGAGGTGGATATACCCCCCCAAAGAATATTTGCGTGTAAGGGAATATAAGGAACCCAACTGGAATTTGAATCCAGCTTTCCAATTAAAAAACCCGAGCCATTATCCCTTACACCACACGCACATCCAAGCTTACAGCACGTGGTCTTCCAAAGCGGTCACCCATCTAGACACTGATCAGGCTCGACGTTGCATAACTTCAATGATCTTACTTGTGCCTTTGTTTCAACATGAAGCCAGATACGAAAGAAAAGGAACGAAATATAGATAAAGGAAATTAGAAGAGAACGAGAGACAGGGAGGAGAAAAAAGGCGGCTTGAGAGAGAAGGAAAGAGAAAGAGACACAAAGAACAGATTTTATAATAAAAAGGTCATTATTGTTTTTTATCCATTGGTCCCCATTATGAATGAGGACACATTTTTTTTTGCGCAGAGAATTATATCTATTTCTTCCTTTGTCAGGTTAGGAAGAAATAGATATAATTCTCTGTGCAAAAAAATGTGACCTCATTCATAATGGGGACCAATGGATAAAAAACAATAATGACCTTTTTGACATCACTATGGGATCTTTAGACTCTGCAGAGTCTTCTGACCGTGTTGGTCTTTTAATACTATACAACTTGACGGCGCACTGTGAAATAGATATTAAGGACATTGGACTGTATAGAGATGAAGGGTTCATGGTAGTGAAGAGTTCTACTAATTTTAAAATAGAGAAAGTTAGAAAAATTATATTTAGTGAATTTAAAAATCTAAACTTAAAGATAACAGTCTGTACTAAATTGAAAAGGGTAAACTTCCTCGACATAACTCTAGATTTAACAAACAACACATACCAACCTTGTAAAAAACCAAATACTAACCCCTTATATATACACTCGAAGTCAAACCACCCTCCATCCATAATTAAACATATACCCTCATCAATAGAAAATAGAATCAGCATTAACTCTGCTAACAAAGAAATATTCCAACAACACAGTAGTTTTTATAACCCCGCCCTAAAAAATAGTGGATACAATAATGCAAACATTAATTATAGAAACAATTGTACTAACCAGAAGAAAAAAACAGGAAAAGAAAAATCATTTGGTATACCCCTCTGTTCAACCAAATGCTTAGTATTAAGCTAGGACAGAAATTCCTAGCTTTAATTGAAAAACACTTCCCTACCAATAGTAGACTTAGTAAAATATTTAATAAGAACACCCTAAAATTGAGTTACAGCTGCACTGAAAATCTAGAAAGTATAATAAAAAAACACAATAATAAAATCCTGAACAAACCCCCATGCCTGAATAGTATTAATAAAAACCCTACACTTAAATTAGACAAAATCAGTGAAAAATTATGTGATTGTAGAAACCCAGAAGACTGCCCATTGGAAAATAAATGCTGCGTCAAATCTGTAGTATACCAATGTACTATCTCATCCATTGAGAGTCCTAATACTAATATGATATACATTGGGTCTACGAAGAATGAATTTAAAGCCAGATGGAGGCAGCATAAGTGCTCTTTCAACAATATAAATAAAAGAAATCAGACATCTCTATCTAAATATTTTTGGCATTTGAAGGAAATGAATAAAACACCAAAAGTAAAATGGAAAATTATAAACAAAACTAGAACTTGTAAAACTTGGGATGACCCATGCCCTTTATGCCTACATGAAAAACTACACACTACTAAGTTTCTAAATAATAAAAATCTATTAAACAATAGATATGAGTTTTTTGCCGACATCATCAAATTTTTGCATTGAATAATTAGCATAAAAACAAACAAACAATAAAATAATTTTTAAAATCCATAGTCCTAATAAATAGTTTAAATACCCTACAAAAAAAGATAACCCTTTATGAAGTCGTCAAAAAACAAATGTTACGGCAATTTTTTTATATACACAAAACCCTTTCAGAAAAAAATAAAATAAAAAAATAAATAAATCTCCATAGACACGTAAACCAGACTAGGCGAAATCATCTTGCGTTTTAAATTTAGACATCCCAACCTTACCCTGACTTGACATCTATGAATGTAACTCTATACTGATACAAATTATGAACACCCTGCACCCCTTTCTATATGAACAATCGCGCTGGCCATTACCATGGAAATTTTGATTTCAATAATGAATATGCTATTAAAACACGTAAATTTCAGAAATAAGTTATTCCCAAAAAATATTTCGCTTGAAGATGGAACAGAGCTTACTTTAATTCAATTTAATTCAAATAATTATATTGAAGTTTTCGGCTCTTGTTTTGAAACATGAGAACTCTTATGTAGAGTATTGGAATAATATTTTTAAATAATTATATATATATATATATATATATATATATATATTGTGTGTGTGTATTTAGGCAGCATTTTTTCATTGATGCATTTTTCATTAAATAATATAGCTAATAGGATTAAAAATATGTATCAATATTGTGATTTTCTCTCTTCATTTAATGATAATGTTATTAAGCTTATCAGACGATATGAAAAGAATTTGCATAAAATAAATAGACAACACTTGCCTATATTATTTAATGAAAACACTTGTCTATATTATTTAATGAAACATGAATCAATATATATATATATATATATATATATATATATATATATATATATATATATATATATATAATACGTTTGATTTGTTTGATGAGGTCAAATTTGCTGCTGATTTAAAAATTATCTTACAGAAAAATAAATAAATTGGAAATTATAAGAAACAGAAAAATAAATAAATTTGAAATTATAAAAAACAGAAAAATAAATACATTTGAAATTATAAAAAACAGAAAAATAAATAAATTTGAAATCATAAAAAACAGAAAAATAAGTAAATTTGAAATTATAAAAAACAGAAAAATAAATAAATTTGAAATCATAAAAAACAGAAAAATAAATTAATTTGAAATAAAAAAAACAGAAAAATAAATAAATTTGAAATTATAAAAAACAGAAAAATAAATAAATTTGAAATCAGAAAACACAGAAAAATAAACAAATTGGAAATTATAAAAAACAGAAAAATGAATAAATTTGAAATTATCAAAGCAGGAAAATAAATATAAGTTGTTTTAAGAATTTTAACAATTACATTTTAGTACAAATTACAATAAATTGTTTCGTTTGCATTAATACATCATAAAAATTAAGCACTGAGCACTTCCACCTTGTGTAATGGTTAACAAACTTGTCTTGCTAGATTAATTACGAGTAGTGAGTTCGATTTCGGCTTTGTACCTTAAATCTCCATAAAATACATACACTTTTATTTTGTTTACATCATTCGGACTGTTTTTCTCATCTTTATTGCCATATGAATAACTTTTCGTTGTATGTTCCAGCCGTCTTCAGGTGATTGGAAATTTGAACTGAACCCTTTATTTCGTCCATCGGAGTAGATTGTTCTAGTTCCACGTGCCATGCATCTACCGGATATTTCATTTATCTCCCTTTAACTCAAATCTGCGAGTTTTTGTTCACCCCAACCAGGTATTGAATCAAATTTCTTTGGGTCAAGTCACCGAAGCAACGTTTTTATCCACTAGGCCATGTGACCTTGAGAGCACCAGTTTATGAAGTTCTGGGACTTATAATGTCTCAGTAATTATTTTTTTTTACCTGAGTTCATATTGCAATTTTGTTGTTATTATTGCTTTTCTCCCCCATATTGTTATTCATTTCTATGCTCGGTTGACTTAGGAGATTTTTGTAACCTAGAATATGTGCTGATACTTTAAGTTTTCGTATTTTCAAGTGATGCTCTCTGTCTATTATTTCAACCTCATCCCACAGGGGGCGGTGATCTCCCTTACCGCCCCACCCCATTCAGTTCACCTGAAGAAGGCCGGAGCATACAACTGCTTAATCGACATTCATATGGCAATAAAGATGAGGACAACAGTCCGAACAATATAAATAGTGTAAATAATTACAATACCTCATCTGTGAAATATAGACAGATCCTGAAGAAGGCCGGAGCGTACAACGGTCAAAAGGTCGTGAAAATGGCAACAAAGATTAGAACAATAGTCCGAACAATGTAAATAATGTAAATAATTGCAATACCTCATCTCTGAAATAGAGACAGATCCTGAAGAAGGCCGGAGCGTACAACGGCCAAAAGGTTGTGAACATGACAGATGAGGACAACAGTCTTAACGATGTAAATAATTTAAACACTTCATGTCAATAAGAAAGACAGACATTTTTTTTATCGTCAAAATTTAAGTGTGCCGCAGAAGTTTAACTCTGTGTTCAAGTGTACGACGAAAAAAAGGTTATAAAATCCATTGTTCTGGAGTCAATATCGATTTTTATTAAAACTGAAATGAAGATGAAAAAAAATACATTGAAATGTCAAAATTAGACGCAGTACTTGCTCGCTGGTTAAAGTATTGACCAGTAAAATAGGATTATTAAAATAAAAATAGGAAAAGAGTCAAAGAGTAAAATAGAAGTGTCTTTTACAGTTCACGGAGAAAGACGTGAGAAATATCTCTACAAAAATACGTTTATTGCAACTTTTTCTCATAATTTTTATTTATTTTATAAATTGCATTACTTTCAGGTTTTTCATCGAATTTGGAAATGACTTTATTGTTCTGTGACTAACTGCAGGTGTTGTTATTTGTTGTCAATTTCGTGTGGGTGTTCCGACCACCTACACAGCTGTGACTATTTCTTTTCCCTTGAGAATAACTTTAATTACTGATTATTGATTATCAAGTCAATTTGAAATGACGCTTCTGTGGGAGATGATTTACTCGATGCCCTATGGGGCACACGGCGGAATCTTGTTGGCGACCCATACACTCTGTTTTTACAAACCATTCTTTTTCTTTTTACATTAATTGTGCGAAAAAACAAAAACATAAAGGCTACAGGTGTTACTTTTAATAAACTTGCTATCAGAATTAATAATACTTGAAGGAGCTTAGTTGGATGGAAGATAATGATAGCGGAAACATGGTGGGTCCGTTGTATCGCTCCGGAATGTATCTGATTCCTCCTTCTATTTTCTACCTTTACAAGAGCCAGATTAGACCAAAAATGGAATAATGCTGCCATATATGGTCTGGTGCCCCCGCTGTTCATTTCGAGGTTCTTGGCAAAATCCAAAGATGGATATGCAATGTGATCGCTCCTGACCTGGAGTCTCGGCTTCAGTCACTTTCCCGCTGATGTAGTGTCTTTCCCTCTGTCTTTTTTAAAGATATTTTCCTGACATCTTGTCTAATGAGCTATTTTCACTGGTGAGCTGACTGCATAAATTTAAGCGTGCTACTATTGTCGAAACAGTTAAATATAGCCGCCTGTTCTACTCCAACAGTTTTTTCTCTCCTGCACTTCCAGACAGTGGGACTCCCTTCGTCTTACTTCATTCCCTGATAACTATAATCTTCAAAAATTTAAATCTAATGTCAATCGACATTTTTTCGCTTTGATCTCGTTCTTGTTTTTCCTCATCCCCATATACCGACTCTTTTCTCTTGTTACATTCTCTGTAGCCCCTTGCGTAATAGTGGAACTCCCGCCTTGCTTGGGGTGAACTACTTAAAAAATATCTGGGTTGGAGCTGCCTGTCATCAAAGACTTCAAAGTCGTCTACCCGGCCTTGTGGATGATGAATTATTTTCTACCTTACATCTCTTTTCCCAAAGACGAAACTTTGTGATAGTCTCGCTGCTCTATCGTTATCTCTATGGCATGTTTTCTGATGAGATATATACTTTAGCCCCACCACACCTGATTTTAATTGGGGTGCTCTATGCCATGCACACAATGGTGAAACATCCCTACCCCTTCGTATTTCAACAGTAAGAAGTAACTTCTATTCGGACTGCTTCTTCCCAAGAACTGCTGATTTATAGAACGGGCTCCCGCAAGGATGCTTTCCTAATCACTACAATCTTGATTTCTTCAAGTCCATTATTTATCGTTATCTTTCATGCATAGCCCTATGAAGTTCATTTTTGTCCATTTTTCTGCTCCTACAGAAACCCATAGTGACTTTCTACCATGAGTGTCTGTTTGGCATTGTATGTGATGTATTCGTAATATTACACAGTTCTGGTTCCATAATGTCTTCTAAGATTGATTTTATGTGAAGGGATAAGAAAGAATGGCGATTTTAAAAGAAAATAAAAATTGTGCGCAAAATAAATATAAACAAACTACGGAGATCGGCTGCGTATACGAAGAAAGATTATGCCGAATTATTGTGTCAAACAATGATAACATTTTTATTATTTCTAAATTCCCTCTAAATTCTTTTGCGTACATAGGACGCTGAAGATGACAGGGCGATGGCCGAAAAAGTCCTCCTCAAAAAGCCGTTTTGGTGGCCTTGAAAAAGTCCGTTAGTTTGTTCATTTTCCACTATTTTCTCATACCTGGGACCCAAACAGGTGCTACCACTCCTGGTCAGGGTAGATCTGGGAACAACAGTAATTAAGAGGTAGTTCCACAAAACATCCAACCTAACGCTCGGAATCCTTAATGCCGGCCCTGAAAATGGTCATTTTTCATGGCCGTGACCCTAACAGGTACTACCAATCCGGGTAAGAGTGGACTTGCGAACAACAGCACTTCTAAGGCGGTTTTACGTTCCTCAAAACCGCCAACCTAACGCTCGGAGCAGTGGCGTGCAAAGGTGTAAGGGGGATGCACGCTGCGGTGCCCCCGACCGCGGGTGGTACTCCCTGGGAGTGGCATTTCCGATGGAGTATATTATTTTGTTGTAAAAAAGGTAGCAATGTGGAAGAAGAAGAACAATCATAACTTTTTGTTTTTATTTAAAAAATACGCCTAAAGTTAGATATTAAAAATAAATAAAATAGTTTTAAAATTTAGTTTTAAAATGTCTATATTTGGCTACTTGAATCCAAAGTTTTTTCACACCTATGTGAAAAGTTCACGGTGTCAGTTCTTTCATTTTGATTTTTAATGTCTGTGAACTGGTAATGAAAAGAAAAGCTATGAAGGGTGGGTATGGAAAATTCCATAAAAATTAAAGAATTTAAAAAAAATTCTTGTTTATTATTGGAACAACTACATTTTCAGCTTCCAATTCCAATGTATGTTCTTTCTTTTTATATAATTTCTTTAAAATAAAGAAATTTAAAACGGTTAAAAAAAATAGAAAAATCAGTTGCTGGTATTTTTAAAAAAAATTATCTTTGTTTCATATTTAAAATTATATTTTAATTTAATATGAAATTATTGTTTTCTTTGCAGATCTTATAATTGTCATTTAAGGACCGTTGAATTTTCTCCGCCATTTTGCTCGGTATTCGCCCAAATTTTGGATAAAATTGAATGTTGGTCTTAATTGTATTTCTTGTCATGGAATAAAATTCTAATTTACTTTTTAAAGTGTTTAGAATTTAATTCAATGCAATTTAATTCAATGGAATTTAACGAATTTAAAAGCAAAAATGGTGAAGTTAAAAATACTAGTCGAGAATATACGAATAACAAAATGTCGCCAATTTCTTTTCGATGACAGGAAAAAATTTGGCGTAAACGTTCTATTTTACAAAAGTTAAAAATAAATTAGAATTTTTTGTCAGGAAAAAATACCATTTCACACCAAGAATCGATTTTATCCAACTTTTGGGCGAATACCGAGCGAAATGGGTGAGTAAAGCCAACGGTCTCTATAGTACAATTAAACCTCTTTTATTAAATTTATATTTACGAACTTTTAAACCAAATTGCAAATAACATAAAACATCAAATATCGCATTAAAGTTGAGATAATTATCATTATTATTATCATTATTTTATTTCCTTTGATTTCAGATGTCTAGTCATTTCTTTCTGGGTCCCGCGCAAGGGACCTAAGATTAGAAATGTCATCATGACATTTTCTACTGGAAAAAAAAAAATGACATAGACAAAGCCCTTCGTATGGTGTGGGCTGTACTCGTAAGAACAATTTTTTGTATTTCTTTAAGGGAGGCGCTTCCAGGAATCCTTTCAATTAGTCTACGGGAATCTTTTCCAACCAATCCGAGGGTTCCAACTACAAAAGGGATTGTTGATTGCCACATTTTTGAGATTTCGATTTCAAGGTCCTTGTATTTTGATAGCTTTTTGAAGATCTTCAATGATACATTGAAGACTACAGGGACTGCTATATCAAAAAGGAGCCATCTTTTTGTGTGTGATCTCTAATACCTATTATTATTATTATTATTATTATTATTATTATTATTATTATTATTATTATTATTATTATCTATATCTTGTTTTTCTTTGTACAGCAAAAATATAAATTACTATTAAATATATTTTATTCACAGTAGCACTAATATAACACTAAACGGCCAAATCTTTATAATTAGAATAAAAATGTGAAAATTCTTTGATAGTATGCATAATTATATGCAACCATCATGTAACTACCCTTGAGAAAGGTATGAATTCTCTTCTTATCCCACCAGCTATGGGTAAATAGCAGGACAAACCTGGTGCTATAGCCTTGTACGGAAACTAGTCTACCGCAGAAAGAAATGGCAACCTACTGCGGGAAAAATCTGCCTCATCAGTCATGTATCGAAAGAAACGTGATTGCCTAAGCGTGTACTACGCACCGCACATAACTGACTGATATGTAAATTTGGGATGTTAATGTGGTGACCATTTCATGCAAAAAAGATGGTAAATTGTTTTAAATCATTATTGTTCTAACTTCCCACAAAGTTAGGAGGTATACTCATATAAAGGAAAACAGTAAATAAGACATCAAAATATATGTAAGACAATATCCACCACTAAAATAATTAAACTTTATTTATTTCTTTATATATTAATGTTAAGTAAAAAACTTTTAATAAAAATTATTTGATTTTTGGTCATCAATTTTCATCATATTTTATTCTATGCAAGATCCAAATCTTACTTTTACTTTTTATTATTAATAGTAAGTAAATATGCAGTATAATTGTTTTTAGGTAATTATTACTAATATGCATTATTATTGTTTTAGTTAATTATTAATAATATGCATTATAATTGTTTTTAGTTAATTATTAATAATATGCATTATAATTGATTTTTATTAATTATTAATAACCAATAATGTCACAGGAGACAGAGCGAAAAATTCAAGTATTTCCAAACAAAATTAATTTTAATTAAAAAATGAAACGAAATATTTCTTAATAATTATACTTTCAGATTATTTTTTTGAGAACACAATAATATCGTTTTCTAATTTCTCAAATGGTTTCGCAAAACAAATATTGGGCAAGAAAATATTTACGCAAAATTTTATGGAAACTTGATGAAAACAATGATTTATCGTCTAAATGTTTATATTATTATTAAAAAGAAAGATTAAAGTATTTTTGATTATTTTCTTACATTTTCAATCCTTCCTAGCCCGATGGAAATTTTGGTTAAAAATCTTGCTTTTTTTCGACTGCGGAAGTTCGATTAAAATCGATGATGTCCGCCATTTTTCTGAAATTTGTAAACAGAATTAACTTCTCTGTTTAAAAATCTTGTGAAAAAGTTCTTTTTCAAATGTTATTCCAGGAAAATTAGAAAATTTAAATTTTACTTAATCTAATTGAAAACAAACATTACTTACTTTGTTAGCAGAAAAAATGTAATTGAAAATAGAAGAAGTATGTCTTAATCGTAGTGATTAGTTTTCGGTAATTGTACGATTCGATTTTACAAAAAAAATCGATGATATATATCAGGAGACAGAAATCTTTTGCTAACTTATATGGGATATAAAATCATTCAGTGTGCCATGAGCATGGGTATTTTGATACTAGTTAAGGTCAATATACCTGTTATGCAATATATTTTATATCGTAATATATAGTATATATACTTTAGTATATATTAAAATTGAAACAGCTATCTTTGCGTTATAGTAGTTATTGGTTTGGACCAGGTGATGTCATTTGCGGCTGCGTGCCATTGAAAATCGCTCAGCGTGCTACGTGTGGCACATGTGCCGTAGGTTGCCGACACCTGCAAAAACTTTGTAGAATATAGATTTTAATTTCTTCAAAGTTGTTTCCTTTTAACTTATATAATCAATAAAATTACGTTGTTGAATTTCTCCAGTTATCATAAAATTAAGTAAAGGAGGGTATCAGATGTAAAAAAAATATTTTTACCGTCACTTTCTAAAACAATACATGTCTAATATAATGTCATTTATCTTTGAATAAGTTCTGTAAGTTTCATCAAAATCCGGTAATTATTTGATTTTTGCCAGACTTTCCAAATCGATTTGGTTTTAACACAAAAAAAACGCTAAATTTCATAATACTTATCTTTGGCGGATTGCTGATGCAAAATAAAATAAAATAAAAATTAAATTCTGAACGTGCTAGAAAGAATTAAAAAAATAATAGAGAAATACTTTGGCTTTTCCTCTTAATAATACCATAAACATTTTGACGATAAAACTTTGTTTTCATTAAGTTATGCTTTTTTTTCGGCAAATTAGTGAAGATACCGAGACTAATAGAAGAGCATACTGCGCTCTTTAGCCATGGTTAGAAGGACAATTCGGCATTTAAAATCGTATGTAACGCTAGCCAAGCGCAAACGATACATCCATAGAAAATATGACGTTCAAAACAGCGATGCGGGGGTTTGGATTATGTGATCTTGAGGCTGAATAAAGGATGAATAATAAAAAAAATACTGAGTTCTTTGTGAAATTCTTGATAATCTGAAACAACAAGTTAGCTAATCATTTCCCCATAACAAGGAAGCCTTTTAATGGAGTGTCCGGCCTCCCTTAAAAAGTCTGTATCTTTTGTCAACATCTTAGCATAAACTTTACCATTTATTTGTTCCAGGGTGTATATTATTTTCGTTTCTGTAACGTTCATGCCTCATGCCCTTCCTCGAAAAATAGAAAAATCCTCAGACATTTTTACATTGTAAAGTCGAACTGCATTTTCCCTGAACTTGTATAGAATTCAGCCAAATGAGGTATTGAGCTCAAGATATGAAAATCTTTTAAACACTGAGCTTCTCAGTTCTATATGATACAGGGTCCTTGGAACAATATAACAATATATATGGGCAGCATAACAGTTGCTTAACGAAAACCCGAGAATGAAAACCGTGATAAAGAAAACAATGAAAATGAAACTAGTTGAACGGAAAAATTCAAAAAAATTCATTTTCTTTAGACATTTAACATCAAGTAAGGCAATAAAGCCCCTATGTCCTAAGGGATTACTGAATGTTAAGAAATATGCGAAAATTCTACGGAGCAGAGAGAACAAAAGAACAAGAATTATGAAAACAAAAGATAACAATTGACACTGCATTTAATTTTTTGAAGATCAAAGGCAATAAAGCCACTAGGATGCAAGGGGAGTTACTGTGTGTTAGAGAATATGAAAAAAGCTACTATTAAGGAGAGAGGGCAATAAAAGAATAAGAATTAGGTCAAAAGATAACGATTGACATTGCATTTAAATTTTTGAATTGAAGAAACTCATCATAGAACATATGTTTACATCTAGCCATTTTAACTGTAAAATGCTGAGACGTTGCTGTCAATCTAGTACTGCCCTTAAATTCATAAAATCTAGGTACTAAAGAGGAAAGTTCATCCAAACTATTACCATGAAAATATTTATAGAAAAGACACAAGTAAATTACGTTACGGCCGTTGGTAAGTGACTGAAACAGAGATGCCAGATCAGGACTAATAATATTGCAGATTCTTTTTTGGGATTTTGTCAAGAATCTCTAAATACAAATTAGGACCACCAGACAAAATGTGACAGTATATTCAATGCAAGGACGAATGGTAGATTTATAAATATGTAAGGTAGATTCTGGTGAGAAAGATTGTCTAGCTCAACACAGTGAAACAACTTTCCTTGCAGCAACCTACACATTCGTTCAATATAATCTTTCCACTGTATGTCAGCGGAAGACGTTATTATTATTATTATTATTATTATTATTATTATTATTATTATTATTATTAATAATAATTATAATAATAATAATAATAGTAATACTAAACAATTCGTCTCTGAAATTCAGAAAGAAAGAGAGCATAATGTTACAACAGAAGAAAGATTTGGAATTTAAAAAACAAAGACATCTAATCTGTTCTCAGAAAAAAAAATCTATAATAGTAAGGATACCTCATGCCAGAAATTCAGATATAAAACCCTGAAGAAGGCATCGACCGAAACGTCATGAGAAAGAACCAAAAAGCGATAATGCATCACAAGATAATAAAATGTGCCGAAGATTTTTACAGGATAAAGCCGTGTTTGGTAAAAGAGCATGCATAGTGGGTACTCAAAAAGACAAGGGAACTTCTGAAGTTAGATTTGTTCGCGCCTCTTTTGAATGTTTTCTCATTCCAAGGTTTTCTTTCACATTAGCATCTGTGCCACAACGCGACAATAAACGTGCGACAGGGAAAACAGACTTTGGGCGTTTCTGATGAGTTTAATTTCAAATGTATTAGTTGCCGCCATTTCTCAAAACTCCCCACCACACTCCATATCCTCCTCCGCCATCAGAACCCCATCACATGCAGACCCACTGAACGAGCAGATTAATGACGTTCCACGAGACAAGAGAGACAGAAATCGATAAACCTTTCGAATCGTCGAAGAGGATTGGCGTCGGCACCGATGGAGTTGGTGGCAACTTACAGCAAAGAAAGCGAAAAAATGTAAGTAAAAATAAATACGTCTGAAGAATCGAATTGTGCATGTATTATAGTAGGATTCAGTGTCTTGTATAGTAAACTATAGTAGGGTATGTTTTTTTTTTCTGTTTCGTATTATGATATACGAAAGTAAATAAATCTAGGAGAATTCACGTGACTACCAAACTTGGTCGTTAAATGAGGTTATTATTAGCTATCGTTGCACTGTATATTTTAATGAAATTATAATTTTATTATTGTGGCCGCACATTTTAATGTGCCATTTTAATGTGCCATTTTAATGTGCCATTTTGATGTGCCATTTATGTGCCATTTATGTCATAATAGCTCAATTAAATCCACATATCACCAAACAACATAACGGAAAAACACGAAATTCGACAAACCATTACCAGTAACACAAAGGTGTAATATCGCGTAAACTAAGTAGAAACTAAGCAGAACCATTAAGCTTGGAAATCAGACAACCGGACAACAATAATTATATATATATATATATATATATATATATATATATATATATATATATATATATGTGTGTGTGTGTGTGTGTGTGTGTGTGTGTGTGTGTGAGTGTGTGTGTGTGTGAAAATATATATAAAAAAAATCGCTTGAAGATGGAACAGAGTTTACTTTAATTCAAATAATTATATTGAAGTTTTCGGCTCTTGTTTTGAAACATGAGAACTCTTATGTAGCGTGTTGGAATCATATTTTGAAATAAATAATTATACATACATATATATATATATATATATATATATATATATATATATATATATATAAACCTTATATTATTCGGACTATTGTCCTCATCTTCGTCGCCATATTTATTACAATGTTTCGGCCGTTGTAGGCTCCGGCCTTCTTCAGTTGGTTGGAATGTCGAACTGTACCCCTTATTTCGTTCACTGGGGTAGACTGTTCTAGTTCAACGTGCCATGATTTTTTTAATGGATGTCAGTTATCTCCTGTTAATTCGCCTCTCCAAGTTCTCCACTGCCTTAACCTGGTATTGAACTCTTTGGGTCCTGTCACTGGATGTAACTAACGCCTTTATCCACGGTTCCATGTGTCCTTGTATGAATTTCTGGGTATTATAAACCTAATATCTTCAGCAACCATTTTTTTACCAGTGCTCATATTGCAATTTTTGTTATTATTATTGCTTTTCTCTGGCACTCCTTATTACTGGTTCTATTCATTTCTATGCTTGATCGGCTCAGGAGACTTTTGTGGCCTAGCATATGTGTTGATTCCTTAAGTTTACGAATTTTCCAATGGTGTTCTTTGTCTATGATCTCAATCTGATTCCACATATATAGACCTATAGTTTATATATTTTTTCTAGTAAATTTGAATGTAGCGGAGGTCATATTCAATTGCTTAATCACAGCAAAGCCCACAAATCTATTTTTTAAAGTATTCTGCTTTTTGAAATTAAATTAATCTTTCATTCGCTAGTAGTTTAACATCGCCTGAAGAGACACATTTATGGTATCAAAACATAATTGTAATTGTGCAGCAATTATTGTGTAACATGTTTTAATATCCTAAAGTAAAGAATATTTAACTCAACTATGTACTGAGCCCTCTTTTAAATTAAATGTTACGTACAGTGGAATCATATTCCATTTGGTTTCATTTTAACTGTATATATATATATATATATATATATATATATATATATATATAAACGGGAAATTGAAGTCAACACTCAGAGGCAACACGTTGTTTCATGCTAGGCGCATTTGTCAGGCATCCTGACGATAAAGTCTAGCATGAAACAACCTGTCGCCTCTGAGTGTTGACTTCAATGTTCACTTTTATATATATATATTTACATACGCTCTACCTCTGATATTGAGCACTTTATCCCAAAAATATACTCCAACTTAAAACTATAATTCTTCTTTTATATATAATGAAATGTACACAGTCCGATAATTACTTTAAGACATTTTTTAATAACATTTACCGTCCTGAATGTCGGAGAAATTGTTATAGAAAATTTTCGCCCTCCGACGAGAATCGAACCTGTGTCCTATACGCAACCGTCATATAGACTGATGTGTCTTTACCGATTTCGCCACAGAGGAGCGTTTCGGTTAACATGGTCGATTTTACTGTCTTTAAAATACAATTTTCAATGATTTTCTCACGTACATTCATATCTGCTTGATGCGTATCCAAATGTAAACAAAGGATGTCACACATTATGAAATTAGGATACATTCAGGCCCGTAAATGTTGTTAATACTGTTTATTATAAACAGATCATTTACTTAAATATTTTTATTTATAAAAAAGAATGTATAAATATAAAAAAATGTCTTAAAAATGTATATATGTGTGTGTGTGTGTCTGTGTGTGTGTAATTTATTAAAAGAAAAGCAGTTTGAATTTTTTTATCAATTACTTTACAAGTTTCTTTATTTGAAAGTGTCTAACATCTCCAGTAAATATTGAATGTGCTCGGCCCGAGACGAGATGTTAGACGAGGATTTGGGTGTCATCAAATTTTTTTTTATTTCAACAGTTCTTTCAGTACAGTGATAAAGCAAACAAATGTTGAGAGAGCGACAACCATGACAGAACTGAATGGAGAGGATAAAAGAAACACCAAAAATACCCCTAATTTAGCGAACTTATTCTTTATTATGAGAAACAGTTATCATTTCTAGAACTTATATTGAGAAAAGAAGGCTAAGAGAATATAAAACACGCAATATATACCGAAAGTAAGAAACGCGGGGAAGACAGTGAGTAAACTACTTGACAAGTTTCTGTGAACTGATAGAAGAGGAAGAAGAAAGATGGATACTAAGTGGGCAAAAGTTAGAGCAATAAAGAAAGGATGCTGTAGAGAGCCACGACCTCCTACGTTTGCAAAATACATTACGCATGTAAGAATACCACAATTGCGATATGTTTTAGAACTCTTAAGTATCACTAATGGCCTTATTCTCTTTTATTCCTTCTCTCTCCTGTCTTGGATAGATTTATTATTTTCTTTACATTTTTTTTTTCATCGCTTTCAACGCCATGTTCTATTTAGTCAAAGCGATTCGGTTTTGGAAGCATATAACTTTTATAACATTAAAAAAAAAGGCATCTTGTTTTTCTTTCTCTTTTCGTTCATTTGTTTTCTTTTCCCGCATTTCCCCGTAAGTAGATACGACCCTGGAATTGTCTCGGTTTCTTTTTTATCGTGTTAGATACGTGGGCGAAGAACCTAACTCACAAAAGAGAGAAATAAAAAGATGGAAAAATAGAATATATATATATATATATATATATATTGGCAGCGCAGATACAAAGATGGCGTATAAAGAGGGGATATCTTCTGTAACAGAAACTAACGGATAGCGGCTCTGTTGATATTTACATAACTCCGTTATCCTGAACACTTATTGTAAATATGTATAGATATAAAATTTCATACATAAAATCCTGAAGGCCAGACACATTTATTAATTGAGAAATGTTTTCACTGTGACTGGAGGAACAGATACGAGTGTGGGCAGATAAGTTCATAGGCTGACGATGATGGAGAGATATAACAGCTTTGAAAACTTATCGTATTAATAACTACATTTTTTAAAAATAAAATCGAGATCGCCTCTATTAAGTCTGTACAACCACTGTGACACAAGGGCTTACTGGGTGTGAAGAATTAGAAAACAGAAACATTATTGAGGCGTGAGAACAAAAGAAGAGTAATCAGTAGGAGAGTAGATAGCGATTGACATTTCATTTAAATTTTTGAAGACTAAAGTTGACTGGAAAGCATGTAAACGTTAAAGAGTTCTACAAGTGAGAAATGTGAGAAAAGAAACGTGGCATAGAATTTACGGTTACATCTAGTCAACATAACTGCAAAGTGATGAAATCTTGATGCCAGTCTAGTACTGCACTTAAATTGAAACCATCTAGGTACCCTAACAAAGGGCTCATCCCAAAAAATTACCGTGAAAGGATTTATAGAAATTGCACTGGGTGGCATCCTTACGGCAGTAGGAAAATGACTGAAGCCGAGACGCCAGATCAGGACCAATAATATTGCTGATTCGTACCAGGTAAACATACATTTGGTAAAAGACTACTTCAAAAGTAATTTTGTCTTGAGAACAGACAAAATTTGCCATCGTGGATTTATCAAGTACTTTCAGAAAAAGGGTTTAGGCACAAAGAACCTTCATACTGACATGGTTACTACATTAAGGGATGACGCTCAAATATAATGAATAGTGCAAAAGTGGGCAGCTGGATTTAAGAGGAGAAAATAGAGTCTTAAGTATGACTGAAGGTTTGGACGTCCTGCGGGTGCCACCACCGAAGAAAACATTGATCGTCTCCCCCACATGGTGATGGATGACAAGCGACTGATAACAACAATGAAAACGAACTTGTGGTTCACTGTGACACATCTGATCCTTGTTTTGATTTTTTAAAATGCCAGTTTGTTTAGTGGAGAACAGAATTCACTGAGAAGCAAATGCATTTGGAGTGCGTTAATCATGCCGTTTTCAACAGTGCCTCAAACAGCGTGACCAGGCGTTATTTCTCTGATCATTGAACACGAAATAAAAATTAAAAAATACAAGTTGGTGAAGAGAGGGACAGGGACCAATGTGGTGTTGGCTAATTTCAAAATCGAAAGACCCCAAAGTCTCTAATATCTATGTGTAGTGATTTTCCAAGCGTAGCTTGGGTGTCGCACAAGGCCGAAAGTAAGGGACACTCAGTGAGGATCGAACTCACTACTCATTCGTAATTGTTTTAGCAAGACAAGCTTGCTAACTATTACACCACCTCGAGGTGCCCCTCCAATATCTATGTATATGTATGCATGATGTGCATATATGTATATGAAAGCAAACAAAACAAGCATCCCAATTCTGCCCACGATATCAGAGAATGCATCAGACAAACTATATATAAATGATTTGGCGTATATATATATATATATATATATATATATATATATATATATATATATATATATATATATATATATAGAGAGAGAGAGAGAGAGAGAGAGATACACCTAGTGAGCCAGACAAACCTACCTAGGTTTCACCTAAACGGATCGTCAGGGAAAGTATCTATCTATCTATATATATATATATATATATATATATATATATATATATAGATAGATAGATAGATAGATAGATAGATAATATTAGTGGTCAATATATATATAGAGAATCTAGGTAGAAGTAAATGTCCAGGACAGAGTAAGAATATAATATAAAAGGGTCAAACACTAATATTCCATGGTTATAATTTATTACATTGGAATCGTAATCACGATCCAATTCATCAGACTGACAAATTCAAAAAGGTATATATTTGAAACATGAGAACTTTTATGTGGCGTGTTGGAATCATATTCTTAAATAAATAATTATATATATATATATATATATATATATATATATATACCCTTGTGCAAATTAATTGAAACGAAACGAATAATTACATTATTATTTAGTTTTTTTTGTATTTTTCCAATAAAACCTGACCCAGTGGACATGTTAGTACTTCGTATATTCATTCCATGAAATCTTTCCTGGAAGATTAACCACAAATTCTCGATTGGATTTAAATCAAGAGAGTACTTTGATTTAATCACTGGTAAGGCTTGCCTCTGTGTTCGTGCAGCGTTACAATTTTCGTACGTTTCCTTGCAGCAATGTCCGTTGCAGACAATGACCGTAGGACAACTAATCGACAGTTGAGAAAATAGTGTCTGGGTGTGATGAAAATCTGATACCATCACGAATGACTCAATATTTTTTAAGGCCAAACCAATTTTATCATACACTCCGAAATTAAATTAATATTACAGCACGGTACTGCAAATGACCTAATCTGAGGAGAAAATAGAAATCGATAACACCCTGTCACTCCAGAATATCTAAAAGTGTCTGTATGGTGAACACGAAAGGAAACTAAATTGGTTGTTTCAATTAATTTCCATAAGGGTATATATATATATATATATATATATATATATATATATATATATATATATATATATATATATATATTGTGTGTATTTAGGCAACATCTTTTCATTCATACACGTTTCATTAAATAATATAGACAAGTGTTTTCTATTTATTTTATGTAAATTTTTTTCGTAACATCTGATAAGTTTAATAACATTATCGTTGAACGAAGAAAGAAATTCACAATATAGATTCATATTTTTTTTAATACAATCTAAGCTTTCGGTTTACATAAGCCATTATCAAAGATGTCAATTAGAAGATATTATGCAATATACGGTCAAGACAATGATGAAATTACAAATGTAGCCTTTTGAAAAGGCAAATTGAAATATCAAAGGAAAAATTGAACAAACTTAACAGCAACAAACAGGACATTTACGATAAACCTGGGATATAACTACCCCGGACCAACTGGAGGAAATTACACATAGACTCACGGAAATTACCAACAAATCTGAAGCTCAACACCGATTTAAAATTATAAAAAAAACTGAATACATTATACAAAGATAATATCACTTCCTAACAAAACTGATAAATACATTAACCTTTCCAACTATGAACTAACTAAGCACCAAAAAGAATTACTTAACCTTGGACTTAACTGCCATATATACCGTAAGTACAATCGACTTTTTAAAAAAATGGAAATTGAGACCCTATACCAAAACATCGTTAAACTCCAGGATGAACAACTAATAGAAACTACACCAGAATTTAAAGACTTACTTAAGGCCGAGGCATTCAAGGATCGGCATGATAAAAGCAGAAACTCCTCAAAAATATTTTCTAAACAACTGAAAACTGCCGCACAAGAACTACGCAACCACCCTGACATTATTGTAAAAAAAGGTGATAAGACCAACATTTTTGTCATCCTAAACAAATTGGATTACAACAAAAACTCGACCACATACTCCATGATCACATAAAGTTTAAAAACTTAACAAGAACCCGACCAACCAACTAAAATCAAAGCTTAATAAACTTATTAATGCTAATAATGCTGAACAGGACTCTTTAAAAGTCTAAAAAGACCTGGTTACATATACGGCACTATAAAAACACATAAACCTAACTATCCTCTCCGTCCTATCATATCGCAAATTCCAACTCCTGTATATCATCTTGCAAAATATATTAACCAACTTATTACTCCCTACCTTCCTAGTAAATATAGTGTTAAGTCAACATTAGAAGTAATCCAAATCCTAAAAAATGAAAAACCCAACAATGAATTCATGGCTTCACTTGATGTTGAAAACTTATTTACCAATGTCCCTGTTAGTGAAACTATTGACATAATTATAAGAAATATATACAGTAACTCATCTTTACCCCCACTTAAAATTAATCCTAATATATTAAGAAAACTACTATTAGCTTGTACTACTGAAGTCCCTTTGTTTGATCATAATAACAATATATATATATACAACATGATGTCTCCATGGGTTCAGTGCTGGGTCCGACATTTAGCAACTTCTACATGTCGAAACTCGAAAATAAGATATTTACAGATTTAAAAAAAACATCTATCTACCTAAGATACGTTGATGATATTCTTATGTTAGTTAAAAATACAGATGAAATAATTCAACTTCAAAAACGTTTACAAAACAATTCTGTCCTTAAATTCACATATGAACTCAATACTACTAATAAAATCCCCTTCCTTGACATATTGATAAACACAAATAATAACAAATTTACTCTTTCGCCATACAACAAAACCTACCAGCATAAATTCATGTACACTTAACTACAAGAGCGAATGCCCATATTACTACAAAATATCAATTATAAAAAATCTAATACATCGTGCAGAAACTAATTCATCCACAAAACAGATTTTTTACAGTGAACTAAAGAATATAAAACAGACACTTATTAATAATAGCTTTCCAAACTATATAGCCGATGAACAAATAAGATGCTTTCTTAGAAATCTCAATACTAAGAAAATTGTACATAATAATGCTTCTACTGATCTCAAACATATTAATCTCCTATATCGTAATCAAATGCATACTAATTATAAACAAGACGAAAATATACTAAAAAATTTAGTAAATTCTAATATATCAACTACAGATCCTAGCAAAAAATTGAGTTAATCATATACTACACTAAATCTAGTATATCCAGCTTGATTCTTCGCAATAATTCTTCTCCCCCGGTTAGCGATTTGCAAAAAAACAACATGGTTTATAGATTCAAGTGCTCTTTGGGAGAGTGTATCTCCAACGAATTGAATAATATTTATGTTGGTCACACCACAAACTCGCTTTCACGACGCTTGACACTACATTTGAATGAAAACTCTAACATTTTTAGGCATTTAAAACAACATGCCTGCCCGAACACACAATTCCGTAAAATACTTGTCGAAAACAAAATTATACTTCGACATGAAAATAATAGACAAAAACTAAAAAATCCTTGAAGCATTATACATCAAACAGTTGAAACCCAACATAACAAAATCAATTATGGCATCTCTACAAATATTCTTAAATGTCTATAATTGGTAACAGAATCCATTGGTTTATACCAACGGATTTCCATACTTCATACTTCTCCAATTCACTCTCGTGAGACATCATGAGATGCGGTGCGATTTTCGCTTCTAGCGTTTTATATGCGCGTGTTTATCGTTGCTTAGAAATCATCTATGCAAACAATGACAGACTATCATCACTGTCTTGTCCGTATATTGCTTAATATGTTGTAATTGACATCTTTGATAATAGCTTATGCAAGCCGAAAGCTTAGATTGTATTTAAAAAAGTATGGATCAATATTGTGAATTTCTTTCGTCGTTCAACGATGGTGTTATTAAACTTATCAGACGTTACGAAATAAATTTACTTAAAATAAATAGAAAATACCTGTCTATATTATTGAATGAAACGTGTATGAATATATATATATATATATATATATATATATATATATATATATATATATATATATATGTATGTATATATATATATATATATATATATATATATATATATATATATATATATATATAGGGTGACCCCCAAAAAATGGGAAGTGCGTATTGCCAGACATGAGCATGTGGCAACGCTGCGAGACAGTGACCTTGAGCAAGTAAACATTTCGCCATTTAGAATTCAAGATGAAATTCACAGTATCCCATCTGAGATGTTTCAGCAGTCAATGAGGAATCTCAACAGCAGATTTCAAGAATGCATTTGTTCAGGAGGACGCCATCTACAGGAAGTAATTTTAAAAAAATGAAAATTCCATCATTGTTTCTTAAATGGCATTTGTTAAGGTTTCAATTACTATGAATAAAATATTTTTCTTCCATCACTCTTGGTTTTATTGGATTGTTAAAAAGTTCCCACTTTTTGGGGTCACCCTGTATATATATATATATATATATATATATATATATATATATATATATATATATATGCATTTGGGAAAATGTATGACAACATGTAAAATTTTACTTTTGATATATATATAGTACAGGTAATAAATCCGTGTGTGTATGTATGTGTGCGCGTGTCGGTATACATGACTATACAAAAAATGAAAGTCCTTAAATTATGATCCTACAATACCAAACGGTTCTAATACAGATAAAAAGAAACAAGTACAGTCTCTCTTCAGTTCTCGAGTCACAAATTAATAAGCTAAATTAATTAATGTGATTTACGATTGCAACTTATCCTCGGAGATCCCAAGATATTTTTCTAACACACACATTAGTCTTTGTTTCAGTCAAACTGATCATGTCAAAGAGCATAAACTTTCTCCCTCGAAACGCGTCTTTGATAAAAAAAAATGAATTTTCATTTTGTCTCATCATTTTCGCTATAAATCAAATAGTCAGTTCTATTAGTATATCCCCTGAGAGGGTTGACAATATTCAGCAAAGTGAACTTGGTAGGACGAAAGTTTCTACTGGTCGATGCCACATCTGACACCTGATCAAAAGCGTCTTAGTCAGATCACATCACGTAAAATTATGTCATTGTTTGATGCAGTTCCATGTTCTTTTCTTGGATGATTCTTAATCGAGGATGTGTGTTCGGTTCATTGCTCTAACCCAGAGACAAAGAAACAGTCTATGCAGTAGAAACACGCTTCGTCATCAAATCCAAAAAAGACCGAAGCAGTTTCATTTGCAGGGAAGGTGAGAGCATCGTTTTTGGGTGATACAAAAGGCATAGTATTTATTGGTTATTTTTAAAATGGCCACACCATCAATGGAGAAAACTATTCTAACTTGCTGAGGCAGTTACGAAATAATGTCAAAACCAAACGCCTAGGGAAACTGACGAAAGTTCATTTTTAATTAAGTCAATGCTCCAGTACACAAATTCTCGGTTTCAGTGCTCGCTCGACATGTCTATGGCTTTGAACTGGTTGGTCAACTTCTTTATTTTCCTGTTTGGGACCCATCTGATTATCATGAAAAACACTTGGCTGGGAAACAGAGATGATGATGTCATATATGTTGTTGATTACTGCTTTGACCAACAGTATAAAAACTTCTTCATCGATGGGATCCACCACTGCAACAACGATGGGAGATGTGTGTGGAGCAGAAGGTAGGCTATGTTGAAAATTAAATTTCATCCGGTCTCATTTCATGAGAGTATCTTGATAAAATGTATGAACTTTACAGCTGGTTCTCCTAATGTAACAGCGACGGGGATATAAAAATCAGGGAGTCGAGTTCGAATTCCGGCCAGGTTCGTTGCGTTCACTTTCATACAATAAGAAATTGAATGGTAGGAATTCATTGCTTTACCCCACTCCAGCTATAGGTTAAATAAAAAACAAAAACTCTGATATTCAAAACCAGCTTAAAGAGACAGGGCTTCAATACGTATGGTGTCTCTAGGACTCTTATGGTTTACAAGATTCTTGATGTGCCTCAATGTGGGATGAATTAATTGGCTTAGGACATCTACAAAGTAAAATACCTGAGGTTTCAGTGGCTTATAGAGTCAAAGCTATCGCCTACTGTCCACAAGTAGAGAAAACGGAAATAGAGTAAATAAATACTTTCGGTATCAAGTTCAACTCGGCCGGAAGTTAAGGATTTCCGGTAGTGAGCTTATATAGTCTGGCCGCATTTAGATATCAGTCAGAATTAATATTAGGATTAGCAACGAGAAGAGGTCTCCGTCTAACCAGTCCCGCTGACAGAAACCACTCAGCAGAAGCAAAAAAAAAAAAAACGAAGTAAAGGTACCTAAGTGCCATATACATACCCCAAGAGGGATTGCTAGATTCAACTTGAGACTCTTCCAGTGAATAAAGAATGTATTATAAACAGAATCTTTTTTTCTAACTATGGCGATATTTCACCTTCTCTTGAACTGGACGTTTTCATTTTTTTTTTTTTACACTGACGCAAAGGCGAATCGAAATATATTGTTTGAAGTTGTTTCATTGTTGAAAGATCGATAGCCATGATTTTAAAACGGCAGAGATAAAAAATGTTCATTCATTTTTATGTCTTGTCCTAAAAGGAAAAAATACCTTTTTTTAAAAATTGATGACGGAACAATAAAGAATAAAGAAAACATATTTTCTAATGAATGTCTGGGTGTCATTGTTAAATCTAATAGCACATTGTAAATCTGCCACCAAAAACCTGTTTGCATATTTGTTTTATTACAAATCAAATGAATATCTAGACTTCATTGTCAAATATTATAATGGAATGATAATGAGAATAGATAAATATTTCTTTATATTTAACAAAAATCAGATGTCGCAGATTCTTGCACGAATTTGATAATAAAATAATAAAATATTTGTTAAAATAGATTACATTTTATTAGGTTGTCTCATGTGAAATGACACACTTTATAGGAAATGAATAAAACGCTTCTAAAATGTTAAGTAATTTATTTGGTTGAAATAGACAGCATATTGATAAATTACTGTCATGCAACGTACTATTAAATTCTTGATCACATCTTTAAAAAAATTCTCATCTTTTCATGTGATAAAAAGTTCAAATGCTTCGATTATTCTTCTTCGTTATTGGAGAATGTTTTATTGCGTATATAAATCTCAAAATGCTTAAATAAGTGATAATCAGAAGAGATATCAGGTGAATATGGAGGATAAAACAAAATTTCATAATTCAGGATATGCAGCTTTTGGGAAGCGTGCAGCCGTGCGTTTTCGTACAGCAAAGTTGAGGCAGCCATATGCACAAATCAAGGATGTTTCTTTTTCAATTTTTCATAATACGAAGTTGCTGTCACAGTTTTCTCTTGAGGCAAAAATGAATAATATTTAACCCCTTTGAAAGACCACCATACAGTAAGCATTAATTTTTAGGGTACAGTGGAGGTTTTGGGGTATTGTTTTGGTGATTCCCTTGCATCCAACCATTTAGCCTACTCTCTTACTGTTGTCAAAGAGTATCCATTTCTCATTGCAAAAATGGTTCTTTTTCCCAGTTTGTACAGTAAGATTATTCAATATTGTTTCATTGTAATCATTTTCATTGGGCTTATGAGTAATAATATATTGAAAGACAAATTATCCAGAAAAAGAGTTAGTATCTATCTATCTATCTATCTATCTATCTATCTATCTATCTAACTATCTATGTAAGCCTCTCGATATCTATGCTTCATCATATATATGTATTCGAACCTCTTCATATCTATCTATCTATCTATCTATCTATCTATCTATCTATCTAAGCCTCTGGATATCTAAGTCCCTTCATATCTATCCAAGACCCTCTATATCTATTTAAGCCTCTCCATATCTATCTATATCAGTATCTCTCTATGTAACTATCTATCTATATATCTATCTAAACCTCTCGATATTTAAGTCACTTCATATTAATCCATTTACGCTTCTCCATCTATCTCTATCTATCTAAACCTCTCCATATAGATCAAAGCCTCCTAATATCTATCCAATCCTCTCCATATCTATATATCTAAGCCACACCATATCTATATATCTATCTATGTAAGTCTCTCTCTCTCCCCTCCCCCCTCTCTCTCTCTCTCTCTCTCTCTCTATATATATATATATATATATATATATATATATATATATATATATATACAGTGGGAGAAATAAATATTCGTACACTTGAAAAATTGTATTTTTATAAATGTAAAAGCCTTAAATAAAACAAATCTCGGCACATTTTATGTATAAAGACACATAATATTAAAAAATAATAATAAACTTAATTAATTCTTATCCTAACAGAAATTAATTCATTTTTTAAATTCTAACTGGTGAAAAAAGTATTCGTACAAATCAATTATTAGAATAAAATAATCAATTAATTATAAAAAAAAATATATTCTAGAATGTTCTAGTAATGTTATCAGTAATTATAGTTAACGCTATTAGCCATTATCAGAGCATTCTGCAATTTCTAGTTTTACGAGAAGGTTCTAATAATGCCTAAAGGTAAAGAATTGACTATTTCACAAAAACAACACATTTTGTCTCTTTGGAAAGATTGGAACAGTTACAGAACGTTTTCTAACAACCTGAATATTCCTTTTACTACAATTGCTTCGTCCATTGCAAGGTTTAAAACTCGTAACAGCTTCTAAAATCAAAGACGAACAGGTTCTCTGAGGAAGATTTCTCTAAGATCAGCAAGGATATTAGGACGCCAGATCCAACAAAATCCACAGGTTACCCAAGAAGAGCTGCAGAAACATCTGCGTGCATTAAGGATTAAAGTAACCAAGCGTACAATAAGTAATGAATGACACAAAAACAGTCTGAAATCACGCATCCCAAGGAAGACTACCCTACTCTTGAAACGACACAGATGCTAGGCTTAAATTCGTTAGAGAGCATAAGGATAAAGAATTTGTGTTAACAGGCTGAACTATGTTCGGTTATTGTAAAGGTTATCAACCGGTAAAATGGAATAGACGAGACGGGTTCAAATTGGGTCTAAGCGCAACAAATTGTATTCTTAAATCAACTATGTAAACTGGGATCTCTTGGCCTGTTTGTAAACATGTCTAAGAGAACGATTTCTCTAAATTCCAAACCTTAGAGAAAACAACACACACACACAAACACACACACACACACACATATATATATATATATATATATATATATATATAGGGTAGTCCAAAAGTAGGCGGACAGTAAATAATTACATTTGTTTTGAGATTACATATACATAAAGTTATGTTCACTAACACAAATATTACATTGTGAAAAACAATACGAAAGCCCTTAATATTTATCAACGCAGGTGCTCAAACTGTTTTCCATCACAATTTACACAGATTTGAAATGCATCTCTTACGTAATTTTTCAAATCACCGACACTTCTTGGTTTTCGACTATAAACTTTGTCCTTGATTACTTCCCAAAAGTTCAAGTCTAGTGAAAGTGCAGGCCGATCAATTGGACCTTTGGACCTGAGAAATGTATTATTTCTCAGAAAATGTTTCATCAAAATACTCAGTTGTAATAATATAACCAATACAAACCTATCCCCTATACAGTCTACCTCCTTTTGGACCACCCTGTATATATATATATATATATATATATATATATATAATGAAAAACAAACCACTTTAAGGTACCATTACGATAATTTATTTCACCTAAATCCTTTTTTAAGGATTCAGGATCATCAGCTAAAACTTCCAACAACGAATTGAGAGGAAAAATGGGATTAGAAATTGGTGGGTAGTGTAATTTTTGTAATTTAATAGAGGGGGTTGAGAGTGGTAGTTAAACAGACAATATAAAGTATAGGAAGGGGTTAATTTTATATTTCTCTAAAGTATGTTTTATATTGGAGTAGGAGGATCAGTGAACATTGAAGTGAACACTCAGAGACGACTGACTGATGGTAAACGCAGTCATCATGCCACCTGCGTTGTGTTTTTTTTTCTCGACTATTTATATATACTGGGTCAGTGGTGCATTGTGGGTAGTCGATACTAACGGTTATTTTGGTGGGAGTCGCTTGTTAATTTGTTCATTATTTATTTTATTTAGATATTTATTTGTATTAATTTATTTTACTTGTTTTTGCTTATTTATTTTTATGTATTCTTTTCAGCTTTCCTTTTTTAAATAACGAAGTACAATTTTGTTTTACTCTCTGTATTTTGAGATGAGTTCTGATCGTTTATGTAGTAGTTTATTTTGGAACGTCAGTTTACATACGCTTATAATGAGCACTTCATCCAATAAAACTATATATATATATATATATATATATATATATATATATATATATATACACGGAAATAATTCTGAAAGTAATGCATATTTGTTTTAAAATGACAATTGGAATAAATTTTTATTTATTAACGACGTGTTTCATCTTCTGAATTTATAAAGGCAAGCAATGAAAGCGAAATGTTTTGTCGCCATAGTAACATCAAATCTAAAATTTAAAAAAAATGCTAATTCTGGGGCTAGCTTAAAACTTTCCATCTGTAGTATATATATATATATATATATATATATATATATATATATATATATATGGTATATAAAAATGGTACCTTAAAGTTGTCTGTTTTTTTCTTTAAATTATATTATTCACTCTGACTGAACATTGAGCTCTCCGGATTTCATTTCTCCTTGGGATTATCCATAGGGAATACCAAGTTTTTCATTAATTAACTATATATATATATATATATATATATATATATATATATATATATATATATATATATATATATGAGTGGTGACTCTGCCGGTAAGGGTTATTGGGCTTAGCCCAAGTGTATCAACACTGAAGTATATTTCTTTCAAACCGTAGCGCCTCGTCTTCATTCTTGACTTCAGCTGGATCCCAAATTAATTGTTTTTAACTCTGTGCCTTAAAATATTGACCGAAATACATTTCGTTATTATTGTTCATAATAAAGAACAAAAAAGAAGAAAGATAAAAAAAACAAAGAAGAAAGAAGTAAAAAGGAATTAAATGAAATTAACATGGCTAGTTGGGCTATATAGATCTGAGTCTTGTCTGAGCTGGAGATATTTAATAGGCAATGTATTTCTTGCTTTACTTTTATAAATAATCTTATAAAAACTTCTAATGAGTTGTATGCCCTTTTTATCACATTTTTACTGCAGTTTTTTTTTTCAAATATTCATTTTAAAAAATGATTCCATACAATATAAGTTTTTTATTATAAGTGTATCAATCGAAAAAGGGTAATACACTCAAGATAGATACACACGTTATTTTAAAAAAGCATATATGGCTAGAGATTTTTTTAAAATATGTTTTTGTTAGCGTAAAGGAAGCATATTAGAATGTAAGTTATATCAATAGTTTATTTTGTTAAAAAAATGAAATGAGCCCGACAAACATTAGTAACCCAGAGTCGCCACTAATCTATCTATCTATCTATTTCTCTTTCTCTCTCTCTCTCTCTCTCTCTATATATATATATATATATATATATATATATATGAGATAACGATATATATATATATATATATATATATATATATATATATATATATATATATATATATATATCTGAGATAACGATATATATTTTATATATCAAGAACACTATTGGGAAATTGTATGACAAAATGGAAAAAGTTTATTTGCGACACGTTTCATCCTTCAGGACTTCATCAGACTAACATTGTTATGTTGGTAGGTCTACACATGCATACCCCAGAGGGGCTTGGTAATTTTAGAATATTTTTTTTTTATCTAGCCGAATTCATTCAGAGTTTTTCTTTCCATTTTTTAAGTAGGAATTTCACACTCATGATATGCCAGAAATAGTAAAATAGTGTAAGTACCCGGGCGCAAATTTACTATAGATGACCTTGCAATTTAAACCCTCTCTAGATATTTACGTTGCAATGATTTATGTTCTCCTCTGATGAGAGTAGCATTTCTTATGTCAAAATTGTGGTCAATCTCGTTACAGTAAACAACCGACGCATTTGACGCATTATTTTGTATAATATAGCTTTTGTTATCGTATAATCTTTTTTAGTTCCCTTGGTGTTTCACCTATTTGCGACGTAAATGTTTCAACTGTTTCTATCTGGTTCTAAACACCAATGTACTTTTCGTTCACATTTTCCTTAAAATTTCTTCATTGCTCGCTTGCTTAGTTTATGGTATTCTCATCATCCTTTTGCAGGGCAACATCTTTTCTACCTCAAATCTCCTCATCATCTGTGAGGAAACTGTCCAGCATTCACTGCCATGTAGTTGCATTTATATTACATAGCAGTTCAACATTCTTTTCTTGGGTTTAATATGTCTTTGTAACCTCTTCATTTCAAACCTCCCTTTTACTTTACGTCCCCGTTTTCTTCAAAAGTTTCTCGTTTCTCAAATATTCAGTACCTTCTATTCTCAGCATCCTTCTGTAGAACATTATTTCTGTTGCTTTATGTCTCTTCTTCAGCTGTAAAGAAATTATCCGGTTTTTACTTTGTGTTCTTTGTTTCTATTGGCATTTTCCTGTTTCTTTACCGTCCGCCATCACAGTACACCATCGCAACCCTTTCTAATTACAAATATAAAATACCTTTTTGCTTGTATTTATTTCAAAACTTCCTAGTTGCGCACATATTCAGTCTATGATATTCTCACCGTCCTTCTCTAAAACCACGTCTTTGTTGCCTTGAATCTCCTCATCATCTGTGAGGAAATTGTCTAATATTCACTGTCATGTAGGAGGGCTGATATTACATAACAGTTCAGCATTATTTTCTTGATTTCAATATGCCTTTTTAATACACATTTACGTCAAAGGTTTCTCGTTTCTAGCATGTTCAATACAGTGTAATCTTTAGAATCATATATCTGTTTACTGATATATTTTCTTCATCTATGAGGAATTTGTGCAGAATTAACTACCATATAAGAGGACTGATATTACACAGCACTATTTTCTTTGTTTCTAGCGGCATTTTTCCTGTTTCTTAATACTTTGCTTAACATTTGGAAGTCTTCTTTCGCTTTTACTATGAGTATTCGGATTCCTGTGCCATATTTTCCGTTGTCCGTTACGACACGACAGAATGATCTAAAATATTCCATGCTACAGCAAATCCATGAATATCTGCGAATCATTATGAAAAAATGGAATCTCCCTGGAGATTCAAGTTTACCACAATGCCTCCTCCTGTCATGCTCTGCAAGTGTCAGATCAGACAAAAAATGAAGTATTATTGCCAAATCCGAGCCGGATCTTTCCAACCCTTATTCTCCGTCTTGGATCGATATCAAAAGCATTTTACGTGGTTTTGTGAGTGATGAATAGTTTTACTCACTCCAATCTCTTTCCCACAGACGGACGCCGATGTCATCTTCTCTCTGCTCTATTACTATCTTCATGGCAAACATTTTGGCGAACTAAATTCATCGGATCGGACAGTTCAGTCCGACGCAGCTAGGACCCACCCTGCCGTTCTTATCCCATCCATAAGGAGGAAGCCCCACTCAGAAAAATTCTTTCCCAAAACTTGTATTTTTGGAACACACTTCCGAGAGGAACCTTCCCTTCTGGCCATCACAATCTCAACCTCTTCAAGTCGAATGTCAATCTTTATCTATTCTATATATCTTCCTATTAAGAAAGCATTGCATCCGCCCTATACGATCTTATAACGCCCCTGATTAATAACTATCTACCTTGAGTGCCACTTACGTCTTGTATTGGGTTAACAGAAGTTAAAAGAAAAGAATTATAAAGATTATGACACGAAAAATCCCGTCTTATTTTCTGTTTATTAATGCTGTAACCCAGGGGAGGTTACTGAATAGAATAATCAAAGAAAGATTGGTAATGAACGATAATACTTAGGGCAAGAACAACTCATATAAGATTCGCCAGCGACGCATAGAAGTAGTCAACTGCTAGAAGTGAATCAAGTGAATTCAACAATGATTCTCAAATGCAGGATATCTACCAACCGCCCCACGCGGTCAGATGTGGCACAAGGCCGAATTTAATGTGTGGTATACGAGCTCGTAGTCTTGGGCAAAAATTCCCCGTAGACCCCCGTATAAAATGGGGTCGGGTAGCCGTTCCCCGAGACGAGATTCTGCCTTTCGAAATAGCTTCGTCTGGGGGTCCTCACTGCCTGGAGACAAAGAGTTTGACCAGCCAAGCTGGAGACGAATCGCCAACTACAGGGTTTCTACCAACCACCCCACTCGGTCAGATGTGGCACAAGGCCGAATTTAATGCGGGGTATCCAAACCTGTAGGCTCGGGTAAAAATTCACCATAAATCCCGTATAACACGGGGTCAGGTAGCTGTTTGCCGAGATGAGACTCTGCCCTTCGACATAACCTCGTCTGGGATCCGCTTTGGTCGGAGGCAGAGAGTTTCACCAGCACAGCTCGAGACGAATCTCCGACTGCAGACCAACATATAGTATATACTACTGCATTTATGTGAATGGGGACATACCTATTATCGTCCGTAGGTATGCTACAACAATTACAAATCAAACAAAATGCCTACAAGTCAATGACCTCCAGAATAATGAAACGATAGACATAAATCGATTATTATTAATCAAATGAATATCTGAATATAATATTCCAATTTCAATGATAAATCTTTTAAATATTTTTAAATAATTCTCTTTATAAAAACAGTACACGATCTCTTTCAAGTTACCGTGACAAAATATTTGATGGGATTGAATCATCAAAGAGAAATGACGGCATTTTTAACTATGCTGGTAATTCTTTACATCATTGAAGATTGCGAAATATATGCCAGCGACAAATGTATCGGGATTGTAATCTCTTATCAGATAATAATAATAATAATAATAATTATATATATATATATATATATATATATATATATATATATATATATATATATATATAGAGAGAGAGAGAGAGAGAGAGAGTGAGAGAGACAGAGAGAGACAGAGAGACAGAGAGAGACAGAGAGCATTTACTTAAATATTTGTATCTATAAAAAGAATGTATAAACATAAAAAATGTTTTAAAAATAACTGTCGGACGTTGTCCATTTCATAATGTGTGACGTCATTTGTTTACATTTGGATACGCTTTGAGCAGATATGAATGTACGTGAGAGATTCATGGAAGATTAAAGTTTAAAGGCAGTAAATTCGACCTTGCTAACCGAACGCTCCTCTGTAGCCAAATAGGTTAAAGGCACGTCAGGCTATATGACTGTTCCGTATAGGATACTGTTTCGTTTCCTTTCGGAGGATGAATATTTTCTATGAAAATTTCTCGAACATTCAGGCCGGTGAATGTTATTTAATACAGTTTATTATAAACAGAGCATTTATTTAAATATTTGTGTATATATATATATATATATATATATATATATATATATATATATATATAGTTTTCTCTTTGGACTTGGAGCTTGAACACTGGACGATTGTTTTCGGCTTGGTTTTAATGTTCTTGGTTCTTTCTTTTTTTATTCCCAATTTTTCTTCGGGTACCGATTTGTTCTACTGCAAATTGAGCTGTCTGAGGTTTTTCGAAACGATTACCACCATTTATATATATATATATATATATATATATATATATATATATATATATATATATATATGTACACACACAAACTTACCAGACTCCATTCGAAACATACTAGTAGAAAATACAAACATAATAACCTCATGCACATGTAAAAAAGTTTAAAAATAATGGAAGCCTTGATAATAAAAAAAGAGACACTCAAGAATATTAACTACGAACACGGCCACGATGTGCTGACCGAGATCGGAAAATAAAACATCTCGATAACTCTAGATACATACACACAACATATAAACCCAGTTAAAATTAAAAATAACAATAAAAATATTTGATAATGGATAAATGTACATCCGAAAGTGTTTGGAATTACATGAAATTTGAACAGTTTCTATACATTCTTTGTCCAGAAAAGAAAAGAAACTTGTTCGAACGCAAGAAAAATTAAATAACTTAATCGCAGAATCTTGTGTCTTATCTTTAATGAAACAATGTATGAAGAAATGGTGACGAGTTTAGCGACTATTTGGCTGATTTTCCTCGATATTGGTCGACTGAAGCGGCTAGTTGCGAGGGTAAAATCACAGAGGGCCAAGTTCACTTGGCATTGAATAGGGTCAACAGAGGCAAATCTCCAGGATCAATGGTCTGCCCTACGAATTGTACTTAAGACTGTCGCAAATCTTTGTTCCGATTTTGACAGTGGTGTTCAACAAATGGTTCCGGCACGATCGGATTGGCAGCGGTGTGATCACGTTGTTGAAAAAGGATAAGAGTGTTGGGCAAGAATTAGATGATTATAGACCTACAATTCTGGGAACGGAGCAGAATTTTGCTGTGAGTGGACGAGCAATTCAAAGCAACCTGGATCTGGTCTGCACGATCACAGACGATGATGGAACCGTGCAGATCAATTTAGAACAATCCGGGGCATTCGATAGTTTTGACAATCGGTACCTGGTAGCTGTTCTGCACCCGACTTATGCAAGTGGATCAGCCTTCTGTATCGCTCTCCCAGTGCTGTGGTATATGTGAAAGGTTCGTCATGGTTGTCCACTGTCGCTCTTAATTTACGCTTTGGATTTTTGGAGGCCATCCTTCGCCGGTTAAATGACAAGGCGTGCAGTTGGAAGTCCAGCCAGGGTTTCCGCGTACGCCGTGACGTGTCTATTTTTGTATCGTGCCGAAATGACATGCGGTTGAGTGGTACGAGAAGATGATGGAGTTCAAAATCAATCGTCAATCGCGACAAGTTATACATATATAAACAAATGAAAAACTACTCCCGCCAAAATAACAGTACGAATAAACTACAAGTCAATCCCAAAATTGAATAAATAGCTTTACCTTCCCAAACCAAATCAAAACAATTAAATAAGTGATATAAACCAATGTTTACTACGTTAATAAAAACACAGATTTAAATAAAAATAAAAAAATAAATATATAAGATAAGAAATAAAAATAAAAATAGAAAATAAAAAATAAAAACAAGTAAAATGAATTAATCAAAATGAATAAATAAACAAACGACTTCCGTTAAAATAACCGCCAAAATAGACTACCCACAATGCACCACTGACCCACATATATGAATAGTCGAGAAAAATAACAGCACTCGTGGCCTGACGATTGCGTCTAACATGAAACAGCCTGTCGCCTCTAAGTGTTAACTTCTATGTTCACTTTTATATTTACACACGCTCTATCTCTGATATTGAACACTTTATCACATAAATATAGCACACCTTAAGACTACATTTCTTCATATATATATATATATATATACATATATATATATATATATATATATATATATATGCAGTATTGTGGTACATGTAGGATTGAGAGGTGATAGACAAGTTCTTGTAGCGACTTAGTATATTGCATTGAATGAATGATTGTGATTAACTCGCACTAGGATACTTGGGGAGTAGCAGTCTTTCCTCTCTTCCCCTTCAGTCTTGTGCCTCAATTTTGTGTGTAAATACAAAATATATAGTCATTCCTAGCGTTTGAAATCAACACAATCATTGAAATACCTGTATGCTTCTTATGTTACATCGTCGAATTCTTTCAACGAATGTCGATGCTATTGTAAATTGTGTATAAGTTGTTTGTAATGATGTGTGCAAAAGTATATTTAAGAGAAAAAGTTCTTTGCTGTTTCGGAAATGTTCAATGTCGAAAAAGTTGTCTGTCTTTGTTTTAAAAGGTTGAATTTAACTTAGACAAACGTTTTTTTTTCTTTGAAAGATATTGAGTGAAAAAGTTTGTTGCGTAAAATTTTCTAATCTCTCATAAAAGAAGTTTGTTTCTTTAGCAGCTATCTGACACATAATTCCCGTGTATATCTTTCGCGTGTGTGAATCTCAAATGCGACGAAAATTCGTTCGTCGTTTCTATTTATAGTTTTTTTAACGACCAAATCGGCTTAACAGAGCTTGGTAGCTGTTGCGAATTTTTCTGAAAAATGCCTGGACATGTTTTGGTATGGTCAAGACTACACAGTAATACTATCTGTGTTAAAAATGTTTTCGACACACAATCAACCACCTGCGATTCGTTTTTCTCTCCACCCCCTATAATGACCCGAAATCGTTTAGTCTATGCCGATATAAGGATTAAAATGAGTCTTGATGCATACGATTAATAAATTTTAACGGCCGTATGACAGGTTCCGCAAACAGCCAACTTGGATAATAAAAATCATCAATCAAAAAAGTCTTGTTGGTTAAGTGAAAAAAAAAATAAAATATAAATTTGAAACATGTGTTAGTGAAGAGCGATAACAATTGGTTGATATTTGACTATTAATTATACGAGTTTCATTTGGAGCGGAGACAAAAATGGCGCCAACGAACTGACAAATATGCCCGGTTTGGGTCAGATATGTCAGTCATCAGGCTATATTTACTGAATCGTCATCGTTATCACAAAGTGAGCAGACATGTATCTAGCAAGTTGACTAAATATGTTTCTTGATATCTATCTATCTCAGGATTTTCATACATATGTATGTGTGTGTGTTTGTATATATATATATATATATATATATATATATATATATATATATATATATATATACATATATATCAGTCAGTTCATAACTATCTCGGTATCTCATTTTGTTCATCATTTATATTGCTATCTATTTTTGTCTATTAATATTTTTTCTATTTATATATCTATATATGGTGTATCTATCTATCTATCTATCTATCTATCTATCTATCTATCTTAGTCTATTAATGTCTATCTCTCTCTCTCTCTCTCTGTATGTATATATATATATATATATATATATATATATATATATATCGATATGCGGCATCTATCAGTCCATCTATACATAGATAGTAGAGCATAGTAGCCATGTTTCAAAGTATATTTGAGTAGACTAGGATTTAACATCATTTTTTAAATTACTGTGTTGAAATTTTACGCCTTCTCGTTATTGCCATTTGTCTATTCATATCTATCTATCTATCTATCTATCTATCTATCTAACTATCTATCTATCTATCTATCTATCTATCTATCTATATATATATATATATATATATATATATACATATATATATATATATGTGTGTGTGTGTGTGAATCTGTTCTCATTTATCTATTTATCCATTTATCTATCTTAGTCCATTCATACCTATGTATCTGGTATCTCTCTCCCTCCCTCTCTCTCTCTCTCTCTATATATATATATATATATATATATATATATAATATGTATATATTACGTATTGGATGCGCTTAATATCAGTGATAGAGCTAACACATTTAGTTGTACACGTCAATACAACAGAAACATGTGTAACAGCATAATTTTTATCGACAGATTCAAAAAGTGTGGATGGTCCGACACAAGCCATCACCACTTGAAACAAACCATTGTGTTGGTTTTCTGGCAACTGCATCTAATTAGTTCCACACATATCCGGCTGTCTGCGAAAAACTCTACGAAAAAACATCAACTTCATCTTGGTACTTAGAATGTACGAACTCTCCGGTACAACTCAGCACCAGAAAGAGAAAAACAGCTCTGGTCGCATTGGAGGTAATGAAGTACAGCATTGATATAGCTACACTGAGAAGTAAGCATCAGTCGACTACATGAAACGAGAAAGCAAAATAAGACATTTAACATTGTCCCTGCTGCACTTGGATACAATACATTCTCTCGTAATGTTTGTGGTCTTTTGTGCAGTTCTAGAGCCGGTCTCAAAAAACTCTAAAGACCAGATAGAAAAGGGTTAAAAAATATATATAAAATAGTGTTACTTTAATCAAAATATATTTGCAAAAGATTTACATTTATTTAGAAAATGTATTTTATCAACAAACAAGTGAAAAACAAGCTTTTAAATGATTAATTTAAACAAACATTGAAAAAAGAATTTTTTCGTTGGTCATAAAGATAAAACCGTATATCAAGAAAGAAATTAGTTGCCAAAATTTTAGAAGTAGTCACTGTGCTCATAGCTTCAGGTGTGTAGACATCTACGTAGCTTATTTCCAGTATCAAATTTCAGATTTTAAAATGGTTAAGGGTAAGATTTTAACAAAGTTTGGATAGGGCAGGATTGTTGAACTTCAAAGAGGTTTTTTTTTTTCAACGAGCCATTGCAAATGAAATTGGCCGTAGCAGAACGGTCATTGCTAACTTCATTAAAAATCTGGATACGTATGCTTGAAAAAAGACCAAACGATCCCCTCAATAAAATCTTACCATCTCTAGACGGACACATTAGGCGAGAAGTTAAAAGAGATTCAAGCCAAACATCAAATCAGATAAAAGCGATTACAGATGCTGAATGCAGCTCTCGAACAATTCGACGGCATTTAAATAAGAAAGGGTTTAAGAACTTGAAACGGCTGCAGAGGCATCGCCTTCTTCGCCATAAAACATACTGCTTACAATTTGCTTCCGATTATAAAACTTAGAATGTGGATAAATGGATGGAAGTATTGTTTTCAGACGATAAAAAATTCAGTCTTGATGGCCCAAGGGGTCTTCAGCGTTACAGGCATGCAAAAGATGTCCCAGAAGAAATTTTCTCAGCACGACACAGAGGAATTGAATTAATTATTGTATGGGGTTCATTTTCGTACAATGGAACTATTGAGTTACAGGATGTAAAATGTCGACAAAGAGCTTCCAGTTATATTGACATGTTAAGAAACGCATCGCTAATTACTGAAGGTCCTCATCAATGTAGAGAAAACTGGATTTTCCAGCAGGACAATGCTGCAATCCACAACACTCTCCAGATCGAGAATATTTGGCGATGGATGGCAAAGGATGTTTATAAACATGGATCGCAATTTGAATCTGTGGATGGTCTTCGTGATGCAGTTTATGCATCCTGGGCGAGCATCCCAAGCACCCTCATGCACAAGTTAATGCCAAAGTATGCCAAAGCCAAATTTTGAAGTAATTCGCAAAAATGGAGGATATACTGAGAATTAAATTGACGTTGTGACTTATTTGTTCTGTATTTGCTCTTTTTATTTACATGGTCTTATCTTTATGATCAACCAAAAAAAAAATCCGTTTTTCAACGTTTGTTTAAATTAATCAATAAAAGCCTAAAATGTTCACTTGTTTGTTGATAAACTACATTTTCTAAATGTTTCACAAATATATTTTGATTGAAGTAACAGTATTTTTTTTTAAACCCTTTTGTATCTGGTCTTAAAAATTTTGATCAGGAGTGTATATAGATAAATATTATACACACACACACACATATATATGTGTGTGTGTGTGTATAATATATATATATATACATATATATATATATATGTATATATATATACATACATATATATATATATATATATATATATATATATATATATATATATATATATATATATATATATATCAGTCAGTTCATAACTATCTCGGTATCTCATTTTGTTCATCATTTATATTGCTATCTATTTTTGTCTATTAATATTTTTTCTATTTATATATCTATATATGGTGTATCTATCTATCTATCTATCTATCTATCTATCTATCTTAGTTTATTAATGTCTATCTCTCTCTCTCTCTCTCTCTCTCTGTATGTATATATATATATATATATATATCGATATGCGGCATCTATCAGTCTATCTATACATAGATAGTAGAGCATAGTAGCCATGTTTCAAAGTATATTTGAGTAGACTAGGATTTAACATCGTTTTTTAAATTACCGTGTTGAAATTTTACGCCTTCTCGTTATTGCCATTTGTCTATTCAAATCTATCTATCTATCTATCTATCTATCTATCTATCTATCTATCTATCTATCTATATATATATATATATATATATATATATATACATATATATATATATATATATATATATATATATATATATATATATATATATGTGTGTGTGTGTGTCTCATAGCGGACAATGAGCTCAACACTCAGCGGTTACAGTCTCTTTCATGGTTAGACAACAAAATTAAGCAATCTCAGGCCTGGTCAGTTTTTAAATGGGTGACTGGAATTGAATATCAAGTACTGTAAACTTGTAATTACGGATGGTGTAATGGATAATGGCTCAATATTGAAAATCGGAGTGTTGAGTTCCAAATCCAGTCTGGTTCACTTACGCGCAAATTACCCTGGGTAAAGCATGAATATTCTTTCCCCCGCCCAGACTATCAAACTATCAAAAGACTGATAATAAATCAATCAATCAATCAATCAAATACTTCCTCCTCCCCAACCTCCTTTACAAGCTCGCTCTGTAATCCACTGAAATCAATGGGACTTGGATTAACAGCAATATATATATATATATATGAAGAAATATAGTTTTAACGTGTGCTATATTTATGGGATAAAGTGCTCAATATCAGAGCCAGAGCGTATGTAAATATAAATATAAAAGTGAACCAGATTTGCATATATATCGTATATTAAACCGTAAGTACACCAGAAGAGTATTATACGAGTAATGAGAGTGTATCAAATGAACTAGCGCTCAATATATTCACTGTTCTCGGAAGCCGTCTGTCCTACTAATTTATAGTAGGCGGAAGAGTCTAACATATATCCAAACACGGAAAAGGTTACGGAAGTAAGTCCAAATATATATAAGCCAGAGTGGAGCCTCGAAGACGGTCGATTGCAGCTGAGCCGTCAGTAAATGCAATGCCCTGTATTAATTTGGATCTTGTGGATACGGCTGAGGGTGTGGCATGTAGTCTGGGAAACGCACAGTCTCCATATATAATCACCCAGGCTTTCATTCTGGAAAGGTCACCCCGGTTTTACCACCAATGGACTGAATTTTGACCAAAAAGGTGTTACGTTTTTTTTTCGCCAGACAAACGGATACCTACAACGACTCGTCTGTGAAGTCCTTTCAATGCTTAATCTCCAAGATATCAAATTACCGACGCATTTATCGCCCCGTTTGTTACTAGTTCATCTCAAGCAGTAAAGGAAAAATAAGGACATGAAATCTTTTATTCATTCAATTTATATTGAATTGTCGGAGACGCCGGTTTCCCGAGGCTTGGCCGTTGCGAGCCTCGTTTTCATCCGGAGCGACCATTACGAAGGCGTCGAAGACAGCGGAATCACAATGGAGTCTTTTTGTCGTTGGTGGACACATCCTGTCGCAATGTTTATCGTAAACAATCAGTGAACCCTGCGAGCCAAATAATAAAATGGAAAATTACATTCTCATCAGACGATAACTGTGTTTGCAAGAATTACGTTGTTTGTATTTCACTTATATGCACATACATATATACATATATACACGCAGATACACACACACGCGGATATATATATATATATATATATATATATATATATATATATATATATATATATATATATATATATATATATATATATATATATATATATATATATTATGAAATGGACGAAGTCCAACAATTATTTTTTAAGACATTTTTTATGTTTATACGTTCTTTTTATAGATACAAATATTTAAATAAATGCATAGTTTCTAATAACAGCTATGGCCCAATCGATTAAGGCACGTCAAGCTATATGACCGTTCCGTATAAGATACAGGTTCGAATCCTGTCGGAGGACGCATTTTTTCTATGAAAATTTCTCGGGCATTCAGGCCGGTAAATGTTGTTAATACTGTTTATTATAAACAGAGCATTTACTTAAATATTTGTATCTATGAAAAGATCGTATAAACATAAAAAATCTCTTAAAATAAATATACATATATGATAAGATGTAGAACAAATAACATGTTTCAGCTTTATCATGAGAAAAAGAAGAAATTCACTTGCTTTTTGACTTGTTAACAAACGTTAGAATAATTCATTTTTTTCCAAATTCAATGTGAGACAACACGTACATTTGATATTCCAAGAAAATAACCCATTCAAAGTTTATACTGAAAAAGACAAAACCGTCTCTCCTTGAATAGTTAAAAAAATAATATATCCCAAACTTCAACCCCCTATAGAAAACCAATTTTGTCTATGAATATACTTGCCCACTCGGAGAATGTTTCTCTGTAAATAAAAAACAAAACAAAAAAACCTCAAAATGTCTTACATAGGATACATCACAACCACACACGCATAGAGACTAAGCTGTCACTTATCTGACCAGAGTACTACCAGAGTAATAATTAATAACGAAGATAAAGATCATAGTAACAGTTGACAGCTACTCACAAACAGTACCAAAATACTAGCAAAATGAAAAAGTAATAACTAATTTGTGCTCCTCCAAGCAATACTTATATCACTAAAACAAATAAAAACAATTATAATTTTAAACATACATGCTCAAATGTATATAAAAAAATAGATACAAATAAAAAAACAATAAAATAAGACAAAAAGGAAATAAAATAAAATAAAGACACACGTCACAATTCGTCTACGACGCAACACATTTTGTCCACGACACTCATCATTTGTCTGTACCTAGCCTGAAAGAAAGTCGAAAGCTTGGACCCTATTTCTTCCAAAATGAATTCTGATGTGATCGCCTCCTTCTCCGTGAAGCATTATCTGTAATTTGGAATATATAAATTCGGACATAGTGTATGGCAAACAAAAGAAAAATATAATGTCACTCCTTGCTTAATTTTCGTCTACGAAGCCACATGAAAAAGTATATCGTCGCCATTTTTATTTGTTTGTATCTCTTTGAATTTTATTTCTAATCAATTTGTAATGGCTCAGTGGGTAGATGGACCAATACTATTTATATTATTATACTTTCAACGTACAGGATTCAAGTAAACAATAAAAACTCCAAACCGTGAATCAACAAGTATATATTAAAATAACATACAAGGACAAACATGTAATAAAATTGTATTCAATGTATAGATTAAGAGAAAGAAGTTGTTCCCTTTTAATTGTATTTTGATTTGTAATTGATTGTTCGAAGAAAGTTCTTTTTGAGAGAAGAATGTTCAGGAATCAATATTAGAACAAAGGTCTGTTTGTTAGAATAGATAACACAAGAATACAATTGACCAGAAATGTGTAGTGTTATAGAATGGTTCGAAATTAACATAGTCCTGGTTGATTGAGCTTGGCTAAGTCACGGAGAGAAGTGTGAGTTTATATTATAAAATTCTGTGTCTGTGTGTGCGTTTGAAATGTTATGAGTAAGATCGTGGACTCGTTTGGACAGGCGAAACTTACTGGATCCTACTGACGACTTGTGAAAAAGTCGCATATTTTAAGGAAAAAGAATAGGCTCCCACGGAAAAGGGTTAATCTTGCACCAAAATATGTGATTGGTTAAAAATTAACCAATCACTACATTCGTACTAACAAAACAGGCAAGCAAGCTCAAAACCGAAGGATTCAAAGAAATGACTGCGATGGCTAAATTGTCCTATAGAAAAGTAGTATTGATTTATTAGCCAATCGCAGACGAATAAAATGTGGGCGTGGCAAAACATAGCAATCGCTGCAAATTCATTTACCGATTTCTTCTATTTTTATTTTTTGATTTTATTTTTTGATTTTATTTTATAAATAAAAACAAAAAATAAAGATAAAAATAAAATAAAAAATAAAATAAAATAAATATTTTTATTTTATTTTTATTTTTGTTTCAGTGATTCTTACGACAAATGGAGTCAAAATGGTTAAGCATCTTATATGAAAACCTGGAAACTTATTTTTCTTATCATTTTGTCCGATTCCTATCCATAGCTATATATACAGTAGCGTCCAAAACTAAGGGACAAAATTTTAAAACCTAATATTTGTTAGAAATAACAACTGTGAAAAACTGAAATTTTGACAACTGGTAGTCGTTATCATCCATAATAACATTCTAAAATTTGAATCATTTGCAAAGGATAGAAAAAGAATTATAACAATTATTTATTTATTTTCAAATTTGGAACGTCCAAAAGTAAGGGACATTCATTACCACCTTTGCCTTGTGACATGGGGCATTATCTTGCATAAAGGTAGCCCTATCGAAACCTGAATTCTGTATGATTGGCACAACATGATCTTGAACAATGTTTTTATAGATCTGCGCGTTTACACGAGTTTGTAACCGGACAAGAGGCGTTGTACCTTGGCTAGAAAACATTCCAAATACCATGACGCTTCCGCCCCCAAACTTGACAGTTTTCTTAGTACACTTTGCACTTAATCTTTCACCAATACGTCTCTTTACATTGTTTTTTCCATCATTTCCAAATAAATTAAACTTGCTTTCATCACTGAAAAATACTTTTGCCCAATTTTCATATGTCCAAATTACATACTTGTTTGCAAACTCTAATCTCTTCTTCTTATTCTTCGAACTAACAAGTGGTTTCTTCCCTGGGGTTCCATTAAACAGCCCTATTTCTTGCAGTCGTCTACAAACAGTCTGTCTTGACACATTAACACATGAGGTACTATTCATAACCCTTTTAATTTCTGTGCAAGACTTAAAACGGTCCTTTAATGACATACGCTGCATTATTCGATCTTCTCTTGCCGAAGTTTTGCGGGGTCTGCCGGTTTTAAAAGCACTAACTATTTTGCCAGTATCATTGTAGGATTTAACAACCCTGCCTACAACACTCTTAGAACGTTTCACTTTCTCTGAAATCTCTCTAATGGTGTGCTTTTCCTTGTGTAGCTTCACAATAGCTTGTCTCACAGAGTAATCAAGTTTTTGGCGTTTCACCATGGTGCCGGATGATGCAACGTTTACAAATGACTAAGTAAGACTTATTCTTTAGAGGAAATCAAAAAATTTGAATATAGCATACTGTTTACATTGTTTTTCTCAATTTTGTCCCTTACTTTTGGATGATTCTATTTTGAAAATAAATAAATAATTGTTATAATTCTTTTTCTATCCTTTGCAAATGATTCAAATTTTAGTATGTTATTATGGATGATAACGACTACCAGTTGTCAAAATTTCAGCTTTTCACAGTTGTTATTTCTAACAAATATTAGGTTTTAAAATTTTGTCCCTTAGTTTTGGACGCTACTGTATATATATATATATATATATATATATATATATATATATATATATATATATATATATATATATACCGGGTGTAATAGCAACATTGTCCAAATCGTATGACAGCCTGGGGTAATTGTCCATTCCACAAACTGTATAATATACCCCCAAAACACTAAATTAATTGAGTTATATATATATATATATATATATATATGTGTGTGTGTGTGTGTTTGTTTGTAAATATTCGCAGATGGTGTGTATCTGTAGAAGAAACAAAATGAACCAAAAAATGACAAGAGGAAAAAGCTATACTTTACCGACGCGTTTCGTCATCTGACGGACATTATGAAGGCAAATGTAATTAATCTCTCTAGCTCTAAGTTGAAACGAGGATCTCTCTTCACGTTGTGGCCTCCCGATACAGTTTTCCTCTCTACCGTCCTTTTTAAACTTATTCACCGCTCTCTTGGTAGTTCTTGAATGGACATTGAAGATTGAAGCTAGAGTACTGATGTTGGTAATATTACTGAAGGTTTGAATGATCTTTTTTCATCTCAACATTGCTCAATTGGTAAGACATGGGGCCGATAGAAAACAATTTTAACCTGTTCTCTTTTTAGCTGAATAACTCAAAGGGTTTTTCAGGGATCCTTATATCAAAATGGCTAAACATCTTATCTGAAAACCTGGAAAAAAGAAACTCACTTTTGTGGGATGTACAATTATACCATATTGTTTCTCGATTTGGACAATTGTCCTGTTACATCCAATATATATATATATATATATATATATATATATATATATATATATATATGTATCTTTAGGAAACCTATTTTTATTTAAGCATATTACGTGCGCATTTACGAAATTATTCATAGCTATCATGTTCGGTACTCAAAAAGGTTCATTTATATTCTCGCCAGTGTCAGCGACGAATAACACAATAATTTTTCCCTCTTGACTAAATATCCAGTATCTTTTGTAGGATGATGTCCCATGTAAATTGGTTGTATAAGCATATTCTGTTGCAACTCCATGTTAAATGCCTTAAGTATATAAAAAAAAACAGCTGCTATTTCCACTGTCACTATTGGCAGATTCCAATCATCATATATACGGTTTCTTTTCCTGCTTTTCTGCACATTCTTTGGTATGCTCTTCTCCCAAATTTATGCAGTGAAATAAATCAGATATAATACCCATACACACGATATACACATGCATATATATATATATATATATATATGTGTGTGTGTGTGTGTGTGTGTGTGTGATTATATAGGTTGATATATAAAACTACACACGCATATATAGTCACATGCACATAGTTATACACACACTCATATATATGTTTATATATACATGTTTATCTTCATCGTTGTGAAGCGGCATATTTGAAAATGAACGTTCAGATAAAAAGTCTTCTTGTTTTGTCTACTTTCCTTAAGTGATTGCGGGGGCAACTCTGTCTGCTTTTGTCTTCGGAAATACCATCTCAGAACACTAAGTAAACAGTTTTTTTTATTATGGCTTCATAACAATGAAATCGAGAACAACGAACGTGATTCTTCTTTTCACTCTTTGTAGCCGAGTTGGTGTATACATCTCTACCAGAGGGTCGCCAGCCCATAGGGCAAATCAGTTACGATTACAAAATATCAAATCTTTCAAAAAAACTGATATTTAGTCAGTTCCTTTCTTTACACACACACACACAGCACACACACAGACAATTTTCCCATATCATTTTCGTTGAGTTGACCGAATAAATAGGTCAATGTCTGATCCTTACCCCCTCCTTCCTCATATTAAGTTTTATAATAAAAATAAATATAAAAATAAATTTCAAAACTCTCCCTTCCCTCTCTAAACTCGACCATGTCTCTCATACCATTCCTTACCACCCTCTATGTCAACTTATATAAGCTTAATACTGCCCGTCAAAAGTGTAAATTTTAAATTTATTTTTCGTTTTACCTTTTGAAGGTGAAGTCTGAAGAACCAGAGAAAAATAAAATTCTCTGGTGAAATATATTCTTACAGTGGTCTGTTTCCTTTATATATATATATATATATATATATATATATATATATGAATTCGTTTATATATCTATATCTATCTATGAAAGACCGACAATTATTTTAAGACATTTTTATGTTTATACATTCATTTTTATAGATACAGACATTTAAGTAAATGTGGCCCAAGCAGTTAACGACACGTCCGGCTATATGAATGTTCCGTATAGGATGCAGGTTCGAATCCTCTCGAAGGATAAATATTTTCTATGAAAATGTCTCGGACATTCAGGCCGGTAAATGTTGTTTAATACTGTTTATTATAAACAGAGCATTTACTTAAGTATTTGTATCTATAAAAAGAATGTATACACATAAAAATTGTCTTAATATGTATATCAATTAAACGATATCTTAGTGGACACTCGTATTTTGAGTAGAGGCGCCGAGTATTTATTAAACAATTATTTATTAGGTTGTCATACGGGAAATGACGCATTTGTTGCTTGGTTGGTGATCCGGTCTTAGAGAAAGTAACCTCCTCAGTATATAAAAAAATCTTGACTTATTTCTAACTCTTTTCATATATTGTTACTCATAAGCCCAATGAAAATGATTACATTGAAACAATGTTGAGTAATTTTACTGTACGAGTACAAACTGGGAAAAAGAACCATTTTTGCATTGAATTAATACATGCATTGGGAAATGGATACACTTTGACAACAATAATAGAGTAGGCTAAATGGTTGGATGCAACATTAAAACAATGCCCCAAACCTCCACTGCACCCTAAAAATTAATGCTTACTGTATGGTGGTCTTTCAAAGGAGTTAATCATTATTCATTTTTGCCTCAAGGAAAAACCATGACAGCAACTTCGTACTTTGGAGAAATTGAGTGTATGCATGAAAAATTGAAAAAGAAACATCCTTGATTTGTGCATATGTCTGACTCAACTTTGCTGTACGAAAACGCACGGCTGCACGCTTCCCAATTATGAAATTTTATTTTATCCTCCATATTGACCTGATATCTCTCCTGATTATCACTTATTTAAGCATTCTGAGATTTTTATACGCCATAAAACATTCTCCATTAACGAAGATGTAATCGGACAGTTTATCACATCAAAGGACGAGATTTTTTTTAAAGATGGGATCAAAAATTTAGAGGTACATTGGAGAACAATTATTCATAAACATGGAGAATATTTCGACTAAATAAATTAGTTATTTAACATCTCAGATTCGTTTTAATCACTTCCTATAAACTTCGTCATGTCATGTGACAACCTAATATTTTTTTTTTATTCTAGTTTTCCAATTATCTAATAACGACTCATGTATTGGAGACAAACTCTCTGAAGTACATATTTGTCTTTGTTGTCATTTTATACAAAATAAACAACCCCCATTAAATAAAATATCTTTCACCGCAGGAGACGGTATCATGAAGTGTCCAGGATATAATGCTGGTATATATATATATATATATATATATATATATATATATATATATATATATATATATAAGTATAAGAAGAAAAACGCATAATTTTGTGAGGCCTTGCTTACAGTATACATGACGTCACTGTGATCATTTCAAAATTTCAGTTTTAAAAATATGACCAGGATGTAGACAAAGGAATTCCGCCCCCAACTCTGCCACCAGATGGTTTTTCATAAAGGATAGAGACGGGCGAATGTACTAGAACACAGTTACAGACAAAAAGATAAACTTTAGATATTTTATCCACACTTGTATTGATAATACACAAAGCCTTATTCGAAACTTGGAAAAATACAATACGACATTTTCGGTTCTTATTACTCAAACTACATGATAAGGTGATTTACTGCCTAAATATACCTAATTAATTCATATAATGGAATATGCGTACACCTGTGTTCCCCACCACCACTGGAATATGATTGGGTGGTGTCCGTCATAAATACAGACCGACGTGTAGGTGAGTCATGAGCCTTAGTCTGAGAGATAAGTCTATAACGACGCCCATTGGACTACGCCATTGATCTACACTTCTTACCTGCGACTACGACGCGTACCAGTCGATTACTGCTACCGTATTCTACTTGGTTATATTAGCAAAAACCACTTCGTTCAAATATATCCCTTCCGAGACATATCATTAGCACACACACACACACACACACACACACACACACACACACACACACACATACATATATAAATATATTTGTACAATTTTCGGATAATTTATCTACGGAAAGTAAGCAATTATGAGACCATATCAGAAATTATATATAAAAAAAACTTAATTAAAGCTTCTTATTTTTTATCTGTTATACTTAATAATATTGCATATATATATATATATATATATATATATATATATATATATATATATATATATGCTATTTACATTATTTGGACTATTGTCCTTATCTTTGATGCCATATTTATCACAGCGTTTCGGCCGTTGTACGCTCCGGCCTTCTTCAGGTGGTTGGAATGTCAAACTGAACCCTTTATTTCGCTCGCTGGGGAGAGACTGTTCTAGTTCCACGTGCCATGTCTAATGTCTGTCAGTTTTCAGTTATCTCCTGTTAATTCCCCTCACCAAGGTCTCCACCACCTTAACCAGACATTGAACTCACGCTCTTTGTGTCCTGTCTCTGGATCTAACAAACGCCATTATACACTTTGCCGTATGTTCTTGAGGAAGGAAAAATACCAGACCGTACAACGGCTGAAACGTTGTGATAAATATGGCAACCAAAATGAGGAAAATAATCCGATAAATGTAAATAATGTACATAACAACTCATCTCAGAAATATATATATATATATATATATATATATATATGTATATATATATATATATATATATAGTTCATGCAAAACTAGGTAATCCGTATGGGTAGACCCAAGGAGGATTATAGGGATAAAGAATTGAAATGGTACATCTAACGCACTCATGTCTTCTCCCACCTCACTTCCTCACTTCGTTAATTTACATATGCTTAATACGGCCCGTCAAAAATGCGTAAATCTCTTTTCATTTTAACCTTTGGAAGTAAAGTCTGATGATCCAGAGCCCTTTAAAAGGGCTGTGGTGAAATAATTTATTACATGGAACCTTAAAGTGATCTGTTTTATATATATATATATATATATATATATATATATATATATATATATATATATATATATATATATATATATATATATTACTTAAACGTTACTTTTAGTTGATACACGTATTTGAAGAGAGGCTCCGTTTATGTTAAACGATATTTATTTATTTCCGTCAACGGGGTTGAATAATTCTTTGAAAATTGATCTGTTTACGTTAGAATACGTAACTGAAAATATTTCTCTTTTGAGTGCCAAAGCAAAATCCGTTTCTAAAGGAACTATTCAACTTTACTAGGCCATCGATGACTGAATGTTTCAAAGCTTGTCAAATCTGATAAAGATTTTGCCTTAGCGGAACGCAGGTTCGAATGATACCGTTGAGCGCAAACTTTTCTCTAATAAAATTTTCGATTATTTAGATAGGAAAATGAAAATAAATCAATGTACTGTTCAATAAGTAAACAGAGCGTCTACTTCAAAATAACATCTACTAAAAATAAAGTTTAAATAATAAAATATGTCGGATTGATACACACACAGATATATATATATATATATATATATATATATATATATATATATATATATATATATATATATATATATATATATATAAAAGTCAACATTCAAGTCAACATTTGATGTCAATATATATATATATATATATATAAATTTCATATATATATATATATATATATATATATATATATATATATATATATATATATATATATATATTCATGTCAATATATATATATATATATATATATATATATGTGAACATTCAAGTCAACATTTCACGTTGACCCCCATCATAATAAATTAATGAAATCCGGAATGACCAATGTCTTTATCCACTGAGTCACGTGTCCTTGAGGAGGAAATAAAGTGTTCGGTTTAAAATACGTGCCATGTCTAATGTCTTAAAATACGTGCTATGTCTAATACCAATCTTGAAGTTGAGAAATACAGTCCGAATAATGTAAATAATACAAATAATCATAATGCCTCATCTCAGAGATATAGA